>CM062816.1:1596851983-1597451983 GCA_031772625.1 Pinus tabuliformis
TTTTTGAAAGTCCGCCAACTAATTGAACTCTAATTGAACTTCCTTTTGGCAGGATCCCTTAACTCCCTTTTGGCAGGATGAAAACCAGAAGCTAATAGATAAAGATATTAAAATTTATAAATCTGTTTAGAAAATAATCGGGATGAAATTTGGGAAAGAAAAGATAACGATAACACCCCTAAAAATATATATATCTCACTAAATGTCGTAACATCTGAATTGGAAAGATAAATATATTATTTAAATCTAAATGTATATAGAAGTATGCCTATCATAATGTATCTTATCATAATGTATCTTATTTATATGAAATATATAATAATTTATTTTAATTAATGGGTATGAAAAATAATGTTTATTTTTTTATTTTATTAAGGAATGTGAGTTTTGAGATGACTAGTATGCTTAACATGTATTTCGAGTAGTTTAGATCTAATGGTATTTAAGTCGTCAAAATTACTTAGGGATGGCACTTGGCCCAGGTCACAGCACTCTTTAGCATGATTAGATTTTTGCACACTAGGTCTCCAATCGGTAACCTTTTCAACACAAAATGTCTTAATCACTATTCATAATATAGTCATGAATTAAAGATTGAGATTTACCTAAAACTAATCACGCACTTTCACCCATTTAATTAAATTGATTAATTAAAAAAAATCATATAAACAAGTGTCATTTGATATGAATTATAGTTTTTGGATATGTGATATTGATAAGCCATGATATTGTAACAAAGTATATTTACAAGTTGAGAATCTTGATTGTTAAGTGAGAGTGAATCTTCATGGCTAAGAAAGTTGTTAGATTTGTATTTTAATATTATATATGCGTGTGTTTTAACTCAAATAAAGTTATAATTTAATCAATTTTAATGATTTCTTTTAGTGTTGATAATCTTAGATGTATCATGAAGTGTTTTAATGTTTATCATGAATTAATGCTTATTAACATTTACCAACCATTTAATTGTGTGAGGGAGATGTTGTCACATAAACATTTAAAAATAATACTTAAATTAACAAAAAAAATACTAATTATAAAAAATTCCAATGCCATAAATAAAAGATGTAGTCTAACTAATAGACAAAATGATTTTTCCCAGCTTGAATCATGTAATAGACCTTTTAGGGATATTGTGATTTTTATTGTTGTTTAAAATGCACTTTTGAATGCATAAATCATTCATCACCTTGAAAAACCTTGAGGAACTCAACTTTGTAAATTAAATAGTTTAAAATTATGATTCTTAAAATATTGAGCCTATGTTGGACAAAACTAACTAGAAAAGATTTTGGAAAAGAATCATTTTGTCAAATAATTAGAGTAATAATAATTTTTTAAAAGTTATAATTAAATTTATATATAGTTTTAACATTGTGAGTGTTTTGATGTATATCATGTATTAATCTATTTGTTAGAATTAAGTGTTTTGATTGTTTCATGGATTGAATTTTATAGGCTTTTATCAATCATTTAATTTATATGGTTGCACTAGTTTATGTCTTTCTTAGCACAAAAATAAGGGGTAAAATGTAAATATGGAGAGTTACTAATGGTTACTACCCACCAAAATTTATACATGTTCTTGGGCCTAGAAAGAAATTAGTTTCTCTACATCAGGCATCAATTTACTTCGCAAAAATCTCTAGCAGAGATGGGATTCATTATAGTATAGACATCTCTATTTTAGAATAAGGATTCCAATTTTAATTTAATTATCAATAATTATTAGGTGAATGGTAGGAATATTCTAGAACATTTTTAGTAGTATGCACAAATCAAAGGTTCAGATTTCCCTTTTAATTAAATTGATTAATTAAAACAAAATGGCATATGAACAAGTGTCATGTAGAATTATGGTTTTTTGGGCATGTGGTATTAATTACCCTTGGTATTGCAACAAAAGCTATTTACATGTTAAGAAGTGGAGGTAAATCTTCACGGTGAAAAATCTTGTCCCATGCTTTTTAAGTCTATATGTTTAACTTATATATTAATTCTCTTTATAATCATAATTAAAAATAATAATTCAAACTAAAGTTATAATCTAGTTAGTGTTTACCATTTTTATTTTATGTCAGCAATATTACATATATATTGATTCTTTTTATAATCATGAATAAAATATATAATTTAAAATAAAATTATAATCTAGTTAGTTTTTACTATTTTTATTTTATTTTAGCAATATTAGATGTATCTTGAAGTAAGTGTTTTGATGTTTATTAAGGATTAATGGCTATTAATATTTACTAGCCATTTGATTTATATGATTGTGCTAGTTTAAAAAAGCATATCCACAAGAAAAATTGAACTCTTATTACTTATTGTTGCTTTACTATGTTTATTGTTGCTTACTATAATTTCTTGTTACATGTTCTTTTAAATGTATATAATTTAACGTAATATATATTTTTTAATTAATAATAACAAAATTAATTTAAAATTAAGTTTTAATTTAAATGTTTTCTTGAAATATGGTAAAGTGTATCATAAAATAAATATGTTAATATATGATATAAATTGATATATACTAACTATTTAATTCATATAATTATTCTAATTATATATTAATTTATATATTTTCAACCCAATAAAAATTCAATGTAAAAAAAAAATTAAAAACTTCTTTTATTATTCATAACTCATAACTTTTTTCTCTGGTGTTATTACTTTCTAATATTACGTAAAAAAAATCCTTACAATTCTAACTTTAAACCGGATTAATAAAACTAAACCGTATACAAACCAATTAATTTAGCTGGCATGATAATTAAAAAACAAAAACCAATCAAATTTAAACCATAAACAAATTACACCAAACATCAAAAATATAATGCAATTCGTTAATTTAAAAAATTATTAAGTAAATAAACTATTACATATTGTAAGGTTTAAGATATAGTTTAAAATATGTACTGTTTAATTTTTTTAACTAGCTCGGTATAAATATTAAGTCGGTTGGGCTATTTTCATGCACCACTAGTTTGAGTTAAGAAAAACAATTTGCTGCGCCTCTATTGTCAGTGTGACGATGATAACATAGAGACATTCAGAGGTTTAAATGGTTTCAGATATTTACACAAACTCTTCCTTGAAACACACGAAATTCTTCACAGCGATTCAACAGACGACACTCAAGAAGAAAAGGAGATCGAGAAAGCCGCTTTAGATGTCAGTAAAGAAATTGGGAAGAACGTTGACGTGGAGTGAATGAGATGTGATAGGGAGTTGTTTTTAATGTGTTTTTTTTTAATTTTCTGTTGTTGGAATTGGGTGCAAAAATTTGAGGTGAAATCTTGATTTGTATTATTTAAACTAGTTTTTTGACTGATTCAGCACTCTGGAAAATCCCTAGGGCACTTCGATTGCACAGGATTACCCATCAAGCTTGTGATTTTAATAAATCACTGCCGGATTTTAGAGAAATTTGACCAGAAAACCTACCATAAAATCTTCCAAAAAGTCACACTAAAGACAACTCCCATGTGATAGTGGCACTATCACTTCTATAAAAAAGGTTAATTTTGATATTCTTTTTTTTCTATATAATAACCTAAGCACCCACGGGAGATTTGAACCAGTGACTTATCGCAAGGAGTGCCTTAACAGTACACCCATTCATAGTCAATCCAAAACCCATAAGCCATGGGCAATTTTGATATTCTAGTTATTAAGCAGAAACTAGTCTTTTATACCACAAACATATACCAATTTAATTTCTCAATGATCGTGATTTTAAAATTAAATAAAGATTATATATATATATATATATATATATTATGGGAAAATAGCCTATTTTTTTTATTTTCGAGTCATTTCTAGTTGTTATAATCGTGAAATGACCGCCACTTAGAATAACTCGCTTGTGGTTCACTCCTGCCAAATATCTCTGAGTTTTAGGTGGTTAACTTGTTCCCTTACGTCTCAAAAAACACAGAACTCTTACCCAAACAAAAACAATTTTAAAACATTATCCAAACCCAATATTTTTATTATTATAATAATATAGTAAATTAAAGCATTTTCCTAATTATAAATAATAAGTTAATATTTTGATTATTATAATAATATAGTAAATTAAAGCATTTTTATTATTATAAATAATAAGTTAATTTTTATATTTATATATAAAAATAAATGGTAAGAAGTTTAATTTTGATTATAATTTTAATATTAAATAAAAAAATAATTTTATTATATTGAATGTTGCTATTTTATTTTAGAAGAATGGTTAGGATTTTAGCATATTGGGTTGAGTCTAAATGCACTTTGATAGAGTTTATTTTCCGCGAAAGCAACTTACACTTTGAACTCTTTCCTATTAACATTATATTTTGAACTAAAGTTCACAAAACCAAGTAGCCTGCACTGTTTTTCAATTAGATTTAAAAAATTGGATTAAATTCCTGGTTTACCATTAAAAAAAATAGTATTTAGATTTATAATAAATATTTAATTACCATTTAAGTATTTAAAATAATAATGATTATTATTTTATTTTTATTTTTATTATTTTTATTTTATTTTTTTTGCTTGGGGTAGCAAGTGGTAATGACTGTGGAATGAAGTTCAGCGGGGTGAATAATGGACATGTAAACTAAAAAGTAGGAGAGTACTACCAAGCTTACAAAAAAAAAGATAACTAATAGTTTATATATTTTGACATTCAGATTAAATTTTAGGGGTTTTAAGAGCAAGATGGATTATCATTGATTTGAAAGGAAAAATAGAAACAAAGTATAGTTGGAGTGTAGGAAAATTTGCAAACTGTCCAACTAAAGCATATGGGCAACTACAAGGCTTATCTTGGGAAGAGACTCTATGTTAGTAATCTAGCATATGGTGCATAGAACACTCCCCAAAGATTGTAAATTATGAAGTATAATGGACCAAATTCAAGCTTGAAATCAACCTTCTCTAATATCAGTTTCTTCCATTCTTTGAGATCAAACATCATTGCAATAGATTTTCTTTCTAAAGGTATCAATCTAGAAGAAGGGGTTCTGGTTCAGAACAATATCCCCATAATATCCATAATTCCTTATTAATCAAATGTTTGAGTAAATCCGAGGAAATTTGGAGTTGGGATGGATCATTATGCCCCCCACGCCCTAGCCTAGCTCCCCCACGCCCACCTTCCAGTGTGTATTATGTAATAAGTGGAATCCAATTCAACTTAATCAGATTTAAGGTCGACTAAATGGAGAAGGGATGCCATCAACCTACCTAGTGGCCTATATTGTTAATCTGTACCCTCACGTCATGTTGAATTGGTATTATTAATGGGAGAAATATTTTGGAATTAATGCAAGTTGAGGATAATTCATTTAGAGTTGTGTATAGAGCATTCACAGAGGATTTGACAACCCTCAGTGGTTATTGTAAGATACCTTATATTAGCATTGAGCTTTATAGGCAAGAGTGACCATTATGGGGGTGTTCATGTCAGGAGTTGGATAAATCACTTCAAGAAGCTTCTTCCATTAGCTCCTCAGTCTCTTATTATTATATGGTAGTTCATTGGCACAAGATTCTCCATTATTGTGTGAATTCAATCCAAAAGAGTTGTAAATTCAATCTTGAAGGTTGTAGGTGCACAATGAATATACAAACTCCCTTAGTAGTCTCTTGTGATTATGTTCTCTCTTCCACAGTTGAGTAACAATTAGAAAAGGAGAAAGGTCAGGTTATGCCATGGCATGGAGCTTTAATTCTAGAAATTTCTACCCCTTTATTTTTTTCAGTTTTCCTAATTTCCATTTTGAGCAAAGATTATGTTACATATAATCCATGGCAATACGAGAATTATTGTCCCATGAATCTCATATTCCATCTCAGATAGGTTCCTCAACAACCTCATGAACTTAGTCATTGAAAGTTGGGAACATGGACTTCTAGGTGCGAATTTGGCCATCAAGACTCTGGAGTAGTGTATTGATACGATGGAGACCAACCAAGAGCTACTATGTGAAAAACTAAAGCAAGTATCAAAGGAAGCATTGCCAACTTTAAAAAAAATGGAGGACTAGACATAGCAGAAAAAAACTAAGGATATGTTGGATGGTCTTAGGAAACAATTAGAGGATTTGTGGGTGGCCATCAATTCCTTATCTTTGCATTTCTCCGTCATTCTATCTTAGGGAAGCTCTAGTAAAATGTCTATGTTGGATTTGGATGTATCGCCTTCAAAGGAGAACAATCAATGTATATAGTCTAGTGAAAGTTATTTCAACTATGTACTGCAAGTTTTGTAACACCTTATAGGTATTTTTGATAATGTACACCTCCAAAAATCCTTTGTTTCTTAGGCTAGTAAGCAGGTAAGTAGATAAGTAAAATAATGGTGTGGATGAGGCTATAGGTATAACTTACCTTGAGGAAAATTCTATAATCAATATAAAATTGTCATTACGATTAAAAAAAATTGAGAATAAATTTTGGTGTGTAAAACACATTTTAAGAGAAAGTGTTTTTCATTTTCAACCCTTTTAGTTTACAATTTTCTATTTAAATAGGAAACGTCTGAGAATTTGTTATTATTTTACCAGTACTGATTTTATTCTTTACATTTCTACTTACAATAAAAACATACTCATTAGCACCAATATCAAAAAATAAGTCATGTTATAAAGTAATGATAATAGTAATACCATTGTTTAATTAAAAAGGCACAAAAGACATAACTAGTTTTAAGATAAATTTCAATATTTGATTTATGACTATTATTAAGAATATTCTAAAACATTCCTTGGAAATTAAATCCCTACCATCCACCTAATAATTATTGATAATTAATTAAAATTATAAAAGCCCCATTCTTAAATAGGCATGCATATCAATAAAATAATATCTATTTGTTAAAATATGTTATTATTATTTTATAATATATATATTATGGTTTCATATCCAAATTGAGTTAGACCATGCATCAGCAGAACCTATGGTTGACAGATGAATATTCAGATTATAAAATTTTTGCCTTTTTCATTGAGTGGGATCCTAACCCTAGTCACACTTGCGAGCAATGGCTTCAATATATTTGCATTTTCCAAATTTACTGGCATATCAAAGCTCTCCTAGGAAAAGTCTTGCTATATTGAAATGAAATCAAGAAATCTTTCTCCAGCTCGATGTATCCAAGTTAAGCATCGAGATATGTCGCTTGAGCACCAAGATATGGTTCTTCAGCTAACCCAAATTGAGGCCATACTTTATCGTGGCAAGGGCCCAACGTCACCAGGCACTCCAACAACTCTAATTGATGTCTCTATTTCTACATGAACTTCACCCTATATCACAATTTTGTTGGAAGGGTTTCTCTTCTGGACAATTTTATGTTGCTTGTCTATATGGTATATAGACAACAATGTTGCAAATTTGATAAGATTAGATAATTCTATTAATAATGTTTAGTAAATGGCTCAATCATTATTGGTTATATGTTATTTTTTAAAATAAAGATATAAAATTCCACCAGTAATCTAGTTTCCCAACGGTAGACCGTTGTGACAAATATATATATATATATATATATATATATATATATATATATATAGATAGATAGATAGATAGATAGGGATTTGCATATTTTCTTATATACTTTAGGTTTGAATAATATATTATTCATTTTATGGTTCAAATGTTAAGACAATTTAATTTTTTTAAAGCTTCATCATATTATGATTATATATTCATCATCTTTATCTCTTCCAAATTTTGTCATAATTATTTCCTAAACATAATTATAAATTTTAACATATGTTATCTTTATCTTTTCAAGGTTATTTATCATTGGAGATTATTGTGTCGAGAGACACTCTCGAGTCCAGTATGGAAGATACATTGTAATGTCATATCCTATTAAATTGTTAAGTTATGTAAACATTTTTACTCAGTCAAATTACATCAAAAGAAAATGAAATAAATTTTTAAAAAATAAAGTAGAATAAAAAATAAAATTAAAATTAAACATATTAAACATAGAGATATCTCACTACCAAATAAATAAATAAAAGAAACATTTTATTTACCCAAAAAATATTGTAATAACTTCCACCGCCATGTAATTATTGTAACAATTAGTCACTTTTTTTTAAAATGGGAGGGGCTAGTTCCCCAAAGAAGCATTATGGGGCCCTCTTTTGAGTACATTATACATGTCAGACATGGTGACATCCATCAAATCACGTTACAATCACATTACAACTTCATATAAATAAATAAAAGAAACATTTTATTTACCCAAAAAATATTGTAATAACTTCCACCGCCATGTAATTATTGTAACAATTAGTCACTTTTTTTTAAAATGGGAAGGGCTAGTTCCCAGAAGAAGCATTATCGGGCCCTTTTTTAGTACATTATACATGTCAGACAGGGTGACATCCATCAAATCAAGTTACAATCACATTACAACTTCATTGAAACTTAATATGTTGCAGCGCAGCAATACAAATGGGGACTCAATCTCTGGGATCTCTGGTAGAGTAACCCCACTGTTGATCTATGATATGCTGCAGCGCAGCGATACAAATGGGGACTCGATCTCTGGTGGGGTGCGAAGCAGGCGACTGCCCCACCGTTGATCCATGCACTCGTTGTAATTATTGTAACAATTAGTCACTTTAGACATGCCAAGGAAAAAAACTGTCAGTGTAACTATGACAAGAGCCTCATTTGTACATCTGTACATGGCTTCACATGCAAATCGTCATTCAGATTTCATTCCTGACTTCAGCCTATTAACAATCAAATCCATACTCTATATCAAAGTAAAAACCCTCAATACCATAATAAAGTAAAATATGCCACAACACCCGAAAAATCCATTCTTATCTCGTTAAAAAGTACATGAGATATCGATACACATCACAAGTATTTTCAGTCGAGTTAAATCACGGCAAAAATCTTCCTCGCCAAAAGATGCACTTAAACAATACATAATTCAAAACAATCTATCATTCTTCGCAGAATTTCAATTGATTATTGTCAAACACCAGCACACTCAAATGCACAAGTATCTGTCAAAATAAACGAGACAAAATGAGCCTATTAGATCTGTAATGGCTGTAAATAACTGTGAAGCTTTTGCCTTTTTAGTAACAAAAGGAACAGGTTAATGAAATCCTTATCCTTTGAGATAATTTATGGCTATACCTACTAAAATATTACCTAAATAAAGTGTTTCATTTTTCTACGTGTCCGCCTAATAGCTAAGCTATCTTTGGGGGATTTCATAAATGTGTGTTTCATACATCTTATTTTCTTATAAAATTATTTTAACAAACATTTTTTTTTTAAATCTTAATTTTGAGAGATGTACTCTTATCCATTTCCACAACTTTTCAATTAAAATATGTACATTTTCTATTTTCCTTTAATATATTTAAAAAAAAAACCATGATCTCATAGAAAGATGAAAATAAAAATATTTAATCATACATCTTAACTATATTTTATCTTTTAATTTTGTTAATGCTTTTTCTTTTCATTTTTTTACATATTTAAATATTATTTTTAATTCCATTATAAATATATTAACAATTTTTTTAAGGAAAAACAAAAGGATAGGTTCAAATATAATGGTTAAGATATATCACTATTCTTCCTCATGACGATGCAAATTATCACCATAGATTCAAAAAGGAAGTTGGACACATTTCCAAATTGTCCCCAAAAAGAGAAGATTTTCAAATGAGGATAAGAGGGACCAATGTGAAGTAGTTGATAATAATGTAAATGATATGGAAATTAATAGTGTTGATGACATTTTCAAATTCATATGATTTTTTTCATCTAATTTCTTTCAAACATAATGCTTGAAACTTTTTTGGACAGTTTCAAAGGGGTTAAATAAAAAATCAATAACATGAAATATACAAAACGGGAAAAGATTTAAAAAATACAAATCTCTTCGTTTATCAGTCCTTTTCAAAAGGGAACTCTTGGTTTTTAAATTTATTTAAATAGTAGAAAAAAAATCTTACGTGAACACATGTGTCTCCAAAATGAAATTGAAATATTACTTTGCCAACTTCGAAAAATAATAAAAAATATAATTTTGCGTAAAAAATAAATTTGTAATATGAGAACTTAGTTTTCTCCCTATAGATAATGCTTATATATATATATATATATATATTAGACTAAGTTATGCTACATGAGCACATGCATACCTCTTAAGATTTGTGAAAATTTGCAAGGACAGGCATTTCATTTAACGAAAATTGGACATATTATATGACACTAAAAGTTTTTTAAAAAATTATCATTAGGACAACAATATAATTCTACAAATATTGTCTTTTTACTCCAAATCAAAATTCATAATGCTTATATCAATTTTGAGGGTTTCAATTTGATAAAAGAGTAAAATTTGAAATTTCATCACCACAATTGGCCCAAAAGTGTAACCCATCTTCATGCATTCACCCTCATCTAAAATGTCACATTACCTCCCAGAATTGGAACCAATCATAAATCCATCTTAACTCCATATATATTAGGCTCTGAAGGGGATCAAATCCCATGAGTTTTGCACTTTGAGGAACTTGATCCCTCTCATAATGTAATTATCATGGCCCTACTAGAGGCCTCGTCTAGGAAAATGCATCAGATGCTCTTTAGGCATGCAAAACTAGTGTGTTTCCAACCAATGGTGAGAACTAATCAGCTTCACTTCACTGGGACTATGGCTCACTTGGTTAAATGTTTTAATTAATTCTAGCAATGAAAACTTCTTTGCACTTAATTCAAGACACAAGTCACACATGCTCATTACAAGTACAATGTAAATCACATCTCATCATCACAATCATAGTCTTATTATCAACACATAAATATCATAAGAATGAAAACACTATGAAACATACACATTTTGTGATGATAATATGTCCAAAGGCAGCCCATGGCGTAACAACCCATTCAAATGTTTATACAACAATGTCCATATCATACATCAAGTATAGAACAAGTGGGAACCCCATTCAAGTCACACCCAAACTTCAAAAAACGATAAAACCTCACCCTACAATGCAGTCAGGTCACCAACTGGACCCCATATCCATGTCTACTTGGTTTGGTTCACCTATCAAGTCACTTGGATACTCATCAAGTGAGGTACTTGGACTTTACACCCTAAATTGTTCACTTCGTTTCACCCCTCAAATATTCCTCAAACTACTCGAGACTCAACTGTACTTGAAAAGTAGTCACATGAATGTCCTTGGCACACATTTTGGTTAATAATAGGGTCGTTCCACCTACTTGTCCCAACCTAATCATATCAACATTCCAGTCATCCCAAGTAGCCCAAATTAGGAAACCCCAAATTTCCCACCAAACACAAAAATACTAAGGGTCGTACATACATGTGATGGATTCCTTACACCCAATAGTGATGTTATTGTGTTGTACAACTCAAATCATGGATGAGGCACATGCACTCATCACTATGAGGGTCTAACATCCTCCCCCACTCAAAATTGTTTTCAACCTCAACAACACTCCAACCAACAAAATACTCAATTCATCAACTAAAGTGACATAGTTGATACCCATCTAAAGACCTCATATATTGAAAACAATCCAACCACTCCCATGACCTACTTCGACAAACTTTACTCAAATGAATTTGATCATGCCTTAGTACACTAAGCTCTCACACAGTTGGTCAAGGTTTTCGTTGATGTCAATATGGAAATATTGGAGATGGAAAATATTCTTGTGATGTGTGATGTTGCCCATGAAACCCTAGCTCTGGATAGCTCTTGATTATTGATCATAATTCCCTAGTCCAAAATCTTGTTGCAATTGTTAGAACTATTGCTTGCTATATGATGTTATAGCCTATGTGAGAATCTCATAGCCCTCACAAATAAAGAACCCATGTAAAAGAGCCTTTACCTTGTATGCCAAAGCATTAACCATATTCATTAATGAAACCCTAACTATATGATATCCTTGTTCTTGATGAAGAAGCCCCAAAGCCTAAATTCCTTGACTCATAATAATGATGATTGTTGAAAGTCACGAACAAGCCCTAATCCTAATAAGCTTAATGTCCTAAGTCTATGATGAACGAGCCTTTACCTTGAATGCCAAAAAAAACATAATGATAAAATTCTAAAGGTTGCTATGTCAAATATTAATGACAACTCACAAAAAAAAAAAATTATGAATGAAAAATGACTTCATTCAAAGATAAAATTGGCATAGGCTTGTATAGCATTTCTACATCTTTCCAATGAGATATTACTTGTCTTCTAACTCCTTCTATATTGGGAGAAATTAATTTTTTTAAGTTAAGAAAATCATTCTTTTAGTGAATCGACTTGTGTAGGCTCATATTCCATGACTAGGAGACATGTCTCTTCATTGGAGGACGAAATCAATATAAATACAAATATAATACTTCATTTCAAATCATAAAATCGATGAAGATCAACTCAGAGCATAAGACAGGCAAATAATTTCACATCTCATGAACTAAAGGAGGCCGAGAAGACAATGATTGGGTTTATTATGTGATTGGGATTTCTTAAGAATACCTACAACCCTTGGATTTGTGCACATGCCTTTGGATCAGTGTATCAGACAACACCACACAAAATATAATTTAGACTTGTGACAAGGGACTATAAAACCATTCGGACATGTGACAAGAACTAAATAATTTGGCTCGGATTTGTGAACAATACCTCGGACCTATTGTTTATACTCTCCTCAGATCTGTGTTATCCTGTGAATCTTGGACCTTACCACAGATACCTCAAGCTTGGACTCTTTTGAACACCTACAACACTTCAGATCTCTGACTGGAGGCTCGAACCACAGCCCTATAGTTGCTTCTCTCACCTTCGGACTTGTATCACAGTGCACAGTCACCCACAATATCGATCTACCTGTGGAGCTAATCTATTTGTCCAGCAATCAGATTCTTGTGCTATCTTTGTGGACAAAAGAACAACCAGGTACCTTGTGTATAGTCATATAACTCGGATTACAATCCTGTGAAAAAAATTGTGGATTGTTCTCTCGAGATTTTGGAGATGTTGTATGGTGGTGCAGCTACAAGAAATAAGGCCATGTTGCTACAACCTATTGGGACTATGGATATTGACATCAGGACCGAAATCCTTGTGGGCTAAGCAAAGAATACAAGGAAGAGATAATGGGTGCCCTTAAGAAGATAAATTGTTGATTTTGTACGCTGAAGCAGCCTTGGAGCAAATCTAGAAGTAGTCATTGATACAAATCTTCTTAAGCATTGCATGGAGCACTTTGGTGAAGAACTATTGAAGCATTCCTTGAAGCCTTGTTGAAACCTTTTCTTGGACAAAACTTGGGATACTGAAGCAGCCTTATTAAAGCTTTGTTAAGCAGACCTAAAACCTTTGAAGACTCATTTGGAAGATTATTTTGGAGCATACCTAAAGGAGATATTGATAATTGTTCATGTCTATGGAGATTTGAGAGTTGAAGCCTAGAACAGTGAATTTGGAGGATTGTACTAGTGTAGTAGTCTTGGAGAAGTGAAGTTTTTTTTGGACAATGGATTATTAGGAGCCTTGGAGTAGTGAAGTATTTGGAACTCTTGGAGAGTTCTTGGGGCAGCATATTAAAGACACTTTCAAGATTTCTAGAAGCCTATTGAAGACATTATTGGAGACCATGAAGCACTGATGATGTCATCATGAGGTGATGTTGAAGGATTGTGTTTGGGTAACATGAAGAGAAATTGTTACACCTTCATGGGAAGACCAAGTTGTCTTTGATGTGTTAAGTGCCTTGGAGATTGTTTGAGGGCACTATTGAAGGTGAAGATATTGTCAGGGCTCATTGCAGATGATATTGGGAGTCGTGAAGAACTAGTGATCTTATCTTGATGAATTGAAGTTGTGGGTTGGAGCCCTAGAGGATAGGAGTCCTCAAGAAGACCAAGTTGGTACTTGTACTAGAGATAGGGTTGGAGCCCTAGAGGTTGGAGCCTTGCAAAGATAGGATTGGAGCCCTAGCGGTTGAAGCCTCGTCAAGTCCAAGTCAGTGCTTGGAAAAGTACAGATTGGTGCCTGGTAGGATTAAAGATTGGTGTCTTCATTTAGGGTTCGAGCCCTACACATTGTTGTATTGGATTCATTGTAAAGAAGAGGATTGAAGTCCTCGTTATATCTTACTAATAAAAGTATTTATTCTTATTTTTCATTTTTTGTTCTAATTATTAATGATCTAAGTGGTAAATATAATAATTGAAAATAAATATTGATTCATCCCCCCCGCCAGTATTTCTAACAATTGTAATCAGAGCCAGTATCTTCACTCAAATGTGCAAAACTTGAAGGTAGATCCTTAGAACACAAATGGAAAAGCCAAGGAAAGAAGCCTCCAATCCTTCTAAAGATGGCTCTTCCTCAACCGTGAAAATTGAAGATAATAAAATTGGGAAAGCTCCATTGTTCAATGGAAACTTCTATATATGGAAGCAAAGAATCAATGATTTCTTAATGGATAAAGGCTTTGAAGTCTGGGAATCAATTATTATTGAAAGCACGATGGAAGAAGAATCCAAGGAATATAATGCAACAGTGATAAAGGCTATCTTGAGTGGGCTACCAGATCCTATAAAGGCCAAATTGGAAAAATGGTCATCGGAAAAAGGTATGTGGGACAAACTTCAAGAGATTCACTCAAAAGGAGTATTGACCATGACCTATATACATGAATATGATGGAAAGCAAGAAGGAAACCTAGAACTCATAAAGGAAGATGAAAAAAAAATGAAGAAATCAAGACCAAGGAGGACCTAAAAAATGAAGAAATTGAAGATGATCTCAAGGAAAAACTTGTAGCTTCCCTAGAAGAGATTAGTAGTTTGAAAAAGGAAAATAAGGAGCTCAAGAAACAAGCACAAGATGGTGATCATGACCTTGACAAGACAAGGAAGGAAGTTGACATTTTCAAGCTTCAAGTACAAGGAAAATATCAGAAGCTCACCAAACTAAAGGAGGAATTTCATCAAAACAAGAAAAGGCATCATGAAGATGTCATATCCATGACAAAACAATTGGATAAAGAAAAGAAAAATGAAGACACCTTGTCAAGTCATCTTGAACAAATACACAAGGATTTGAACGAACATGAAGCGAAAATTGGTCAATACAAGGAAGAGGTCTCCTCCCTTAAATCTCAATAGAAGCAAAGAAACAAGCAGAAGGAGATGAAAGGATGATGGAAGTTTTGACCCTCCTAGAAGGATAATTAGATGAAGCAGAAAAGGAAAGAAATGCCATGACATGACAACTTGAAGAAAATGATGAAGATATCTCCAAATTAAAATCGGATGTCTCCTCACTTAAGGTCCAATCATGTGAAGCAACAAGAATGAAGGAAGAAATGGATAATTTTATAGAAAAGAAGGATGAAGAATGCAAGATGATGAAAGAAGAAATTGATCTCCTAAGGAAATAAGTTGACTTACTGAATAAGAGTCTAAAGAGGTATTAAACCCTAGATGACATCCGAAGTCATCAAAGATCTCCTCTTGATAAATCAGGTCTTGGTTATGCAGGTGAACTCTCAAATAGTAATGATGCAAACCCTAACACTTCAAACAACAAGGATGTGGAGAATCCTGGAAAAAAGATTGATTCCCCCAGTTCCTGCAAAGACACGGAGAAGAGTCAAGATGGAATTCAAAGAAACCCTACTCCAAGAAGATATGCAGATGGTGTCAAGAATGCAAGAGGCAATAAATTTGACCAAAGGAATTTAGGGAAAAATGACCTTAGAAGTACATCAAAGAAATACTTTGCAAAAGGTATCAAGCATGTAAGAGGAAATGGATATCATCAAATAATCCCAAGGAAAAAAGACTTCAGAGGTACATCAAGGAAATTTTCATCTCCGAGGTACCAAAGTATATTTTTTGGTTATTGCTACTCTTGTACAAATTTTTGGCACATGGCAAAGGATTGTAGGGCATACCACAAGGGAAAATATAATGGTCCTCATCAACTCCCTAAAATAAAATTTTCAATAAGAAGTAATGATTCCTCATTCATGAACAAGATGGAGTGCTTCAATTTCCATAACATTGGACATATGGCTCACAACTATAACTTGACTTGGGTCTTCCTCTTTCCAAACAAGCTATTATTTGTCTTCTAACTCCTAGATTGGGAGGAATTGAATTTTTAAAGTTAAAAAAAATCATTCTTTTGGTGAGTCAACTTGTGTAGGCTCATATTCCATGACCAAGAGACATGTCTCTTCATTGGAGGACGAAATCAATATAAATACAAATCTAACAATTCATTTCAAATCATAAAATCGGTGAAGATCAACTTAGAGCATAAGACAGTAAGATAAGTTCACATCTCATGAACTAAAGGAGGCCAAGAAGACAATGGTTGGTTTTATTCTGTGGTTGGGATTGATTAAGAACACTTATAGCCCTTGGATTTGTGCACATACCTTTGGATTAGTGTATCAAAAAACACCACACAACATAAAATTCGGACCTGTGAAAAGGGACTATAAAACCCTTTGGACCTATGACAAGAACTTAATATTTTGACTCAGATTTGTGAACATAACCTCGAACCTGTTGTTTACACCCTCCTCGGATCTATGTTATCCTGTGAAGCTTGGGCCTTACCTCAGATACCTCAAGATCAGACTCTTTTGAACACCTACAGCACTTCAGATATCTTACTGGAGGTTTGGACCACAGTCCCGTAGCTACTTCTCTCACATTCACACCTGTATTACAGTGGACAGTCACCCGGAAGGTCGGTCTACCTGTGGAGCTCATCTATTGGTCCAACAATCAAATTCTTGTTCTATCTTTGTGGACAGAAGAACAATCATGTACCTTGTGAACAACCATATAACTCGGATTACAATCCTGTGACAAAAATTGTGGATTATTTTGTGGAGATTTTGGAGCTATTGTACAGTGGTGCAGCGACAGGATAGAAAGCCATGCTTCTATAGCCTATTACGACTATGGATATTGACCTCAAGATCGAAATACTTATGGGCTAAGCAAACAATACAAGGAAGAGATAATGGGTGCCCTTAAGAAGATAAATTATTGAGTTGGTACGCTGAAGTAGTCTTGGAGAGAATCTAGAAGCAGTCATTGAAAAAATTCTTCTAAGCATTGCATGGAGCATTTTGGGGAAGCATTGATGGAAGACTTGTTGGAGCTTTCATTGGAGAACTATTGAAGCATTCCTTGAAGCCTTGTTGAAACTTTTTCTTGGAAAAAAATTGGGCTACTGAACCAACCTTACTAAAGCTTTGCTGAAGTAGACCTAAAACCTTTGAAGACTAATTTGGAGCAGACCTAAAGGATTTATTGATCATTGTTCAGGTGTATGGAGTTTTGAGAGTTGAGGCCTAGAGTAGTGAATTTGGAGGCTTGTACTAGTGTAGCAGTGTTGGAGGAGTGAAATTTTTTTTAGACAATGGAGTAATAGGAGCCTTGGAGTAGTGAAGTATTTGGAACTCTTAGAGAGTTCTTGGGGCAACATATTAAATACACTTTGAAGATTTCTAGAAGCCTATTGAAAAAATTATTGGAGACTATGATGCATTGCTGATGTCATCATGAGGTGACCTTGAAGGATTGTGTTTGGATAACATGAAGAGCAATGGTGACACCTTCATGAGAAGACCAAGTTGCCATTGATGAGCTAAGAGCCTTAGAGATTGTTTGAGGACACTGTTGAGGGTGAAGATATTGTCAAGGCTCGTTGGAGATGATATTAGGAGTCGTGAAGAACTAGTGATCTTCTCTTGACGAATTGAAGTTGTGGGTTGGAGCCCTAGAGGATAGGAGTCCTCAAGAAGACCAAGTTGGTACCTGTACCAGAGATAGGGTTGAAGCCCTAGAGATTGGAACCTCAAAGAGACAAGGTTAGAGCCTTGGGTAGATACGTTTGGAGCCCTAAAGGTCGGAGCCTCGTGAAGCCCAAGTCGGTGCTTGGCAAAGTACAGGTTGGTGCTTGGTAAGATTGAAGATTGGTGTCTTCATCTAGGGTTGCAGCACTACACATTATTGTATTGGATTTATTGTAAAGAAGATGATTGAAGTCCTCGTTATTTCTGACTAATGAAAGTACTTATTCTAATTTTTCTTTTTTGTGTTCTAATTATAAGTGATCTAATTGGTAAAAATAACAAATGAAAAGAAATATTGATTCACTGACCCCTCCCCCCCTTCTCAGTATTTCCAACACCCACATATAAGAGTAATTAGGTAGCTAATCCAATCATCACTCTTGATCAATAGTAATGTACATCCTCGTGCCAAAGTACATCCTTTCCTTCGGAGTTGTCTTTAAGTGCAAATTTTTTGGAGTTTCTGGTGAATTTCTGGCAGTGAAAAATTGTGGTGAAATATTGATTTGTGTTGTTTAAACTAGTTTTTTCACTGCATATATAGATTCAACACTATGAAAAACCCTTGGAGCACTTCAATTATGCAGAGTTCAACCATCAAATTTGTGATTTCAAAGAATCCTTGTCAACAAAACATTCCTTTGCAAGAGATCATGTTGCAGTACCCACTCTGGGGCATTGCTCACACCCTCGATGAGCTCTCTAAGAGCACAAGGGCTCGAAAGTATCCTCCATGACTTCGATCGACTACAATATCTCACCGATGTTGCATCCTCAAATATGCCTGAACAATGTTTCTCTACCTTGTCGAACATCCCAACTTCGCAAGCGAGTTAGCAGTCAATTAAAATTCAATGGATGTGATAGTGATGAAGAGTACTTCACTATCACTTAGCTCTAATGCCACTTGTGATGGCTTTACTACAGACTCCTTTATAGAGGCATGTGACACCGATGTCTCCTCATTCCACGTCATCATGTGATTGTGCTCTGAATCACTTGAGAGTACTTTGCTATGACGTGGAGAGTAGTGTTAATTAATATTAATCCATAATCTTATAAATAAGAAATACCGCAGGTAAAATCGATAGGGCCCAACCAGGCTTCGAACGGGTGACCTCTTGATGTGCGAAATTAAAGTGTAATTTGAAACCATTATCTAGATCTTATGAATATGAATAAAAGGCAAACCATTATCTGAAATCTTATGATTATGATGATGAAGATGAAAGTAAGAAAGTATCTCCCACAGTCCATATCAGGCATCTTATTAAGAAGAAGACATAAAAGGGCCCAACTGGGTTCGAACCGGTGACATAAAAGGGCCCAACTGGGTTCGAACCGGTGACCTCTTGATCTGCAGTCAAATGCTCTACCACTGAGCTATAGGCCCAAATGATTGATAGTGAAAGTAACAACTACTTCCATGATCAGAGTACATGGTTGAATTGCAATGACTAAATCCCACATATCAGAGTTTATTTTGGAGTACATCCCACACACTGTCATATGAATCAACGAAAACAATTCGTCACAGTATTAAATATTATGTAATAGCAAAGGTATTGACCGCCATAGTTATACCATGACATTGAAATGACAAGCCGTCACCAAAATGGACACGCAGGAACAAAGTAACTATCATTCCATATTCCACACCATTGCGGCATCATGGAACTCCCACGTCCACTTACAGTTATGGATATTATCTGAATACTTACATTCATGGATACTTCACACTTATGGATAAGCCTGGTTCACATGCACGTGATCTTTTCACTCCTAAATATGTAACTCATATTTCCTTTATAACGAAAGTCAACTACAACTTATTCGTGATCTTTTTACTCTTAAATTTGTAACTCATATTTCCTTTGTAATGAAAGTCAACTGCAACTTATTCTAGAAAATGTTTCACACAATCAAAGATCAAATCCTCGTTGTTTGATGTTTCACACATTCACATCAACCCTTGCATGCTTAGACAATGAACCTTGACCACCTCAGGGTAAGCATTCAATTCAAACTTTTGCACGCTGATACAATGAACCTTAAGTACCTCAATGAAAGGCTATTGTTAGATTGTATTGTTACCTAGACACGTCACCAATGAGAAGTGGAATCATGAATTTATACTCCTCGAAGTAAAGGTGGAATTATTAAAAAATTATGTTTTTTTTTAATATATAGTTATAGTCAATCTATATGATCAATCATAATATTTTGTTTTTGTTTTTTGATTAAGGTTTATCTTCTCTCACATATTAGTTTATAGTTATCACATATTAGTTTATAGTTATCGTTTTAACACAACAAACAGAATAGTCATTTTAAGGTTTTGGTCGTAGAGTATTATTATAATGTTGTTTCAACCACTATTCCTATTACCACTTCTTATCCCATTAAGAATCTCCATTTCAATTATTTTCAAATAAGAATGATGGACAACATAATAGCACTAACCCTGGAGTGAGTGCATTGCTTAATCGTGTTTTCATATATTGACTTGCCAATGCTATTTTTGCAAGTCAATGCTACTTAAGCTAACTAATATTATTCATAATGATAACATATAGTCCATCTACCACAAATGTTTTAAAGTTTACTATTTTAATCTGGTTGAAGATCATCTTGGCTTAGATAATCTACATACTGATTTTCTAATGGGCATGAGCTTTAACATACTTACAAAGTTGATATTGACGATCTCAATGTTAAAAATATTTATAAAAGTCTTAATGAGCTTAACTCTCTTAGTCTCATAGATGATCAAAGGGGCTTTACATAAAGGTTCTCTTGAGTTCCTCATCTTTTTTTGCCAGGATCTTCAATTCTAGCCTCGTTAGTATTAGATTAAGCTTTAATATCCTTGAGAGCCTTCAAGGCCAATGATGTCATTTATATTCATTCAATTTTGTTACTTATAACAAGGGATATCTCTAAGATGTCTTCAATCTTGTGACTACAATGCATGAGGAAAAACATTCCCCCTATAGTATATGTTGTCAAAAACATCATGGTCATTCATGTATGTCCCACTATTCGAAGTGTAGGGAAATAGTGAAATGGTATGTCTTGTTCCTCGTGACATGATTGAGGTCTTGTGGTTATTATTATTACTCATTGTGTATTGCTAACAAATGGGTGACATGTAGTTCTATGAACACTTCCATCATGTTGGGAAGAAGGAAGGCATCAACAAAACCTTTTACTCCTGATGCCCTCCTCAGCTTTGAGTGACATCAAATTACTCATTTAACCTCTTCAAATATCCAATTAGATATTTAAATCTCATTCACAATATAAAAGAAACATCTCTTCATCCATAAAATAAAATAAAAAACAAAAAAAACACACATTTTTAACACTAAATTTTACAATACTTTTCTTATGTAAACAAATATTTGTAAAAGTTAATCTTCCTTATATAATAATCATAATTTAAAAGTTAACCATGTAAATCTTAACGTAACCAAATCTTACATTATTGACATAACAAAATCATAAATTATTGTGAAATTTAGAATGGACTAAAACAAACTATTATATTTTTCATAACTAAATGGTGTTTAAAAAAAAAAAACTATTATATTTTTCATAACTAAATGGTGTTTAAAAAAAAAAAAAAAACTTTTAGTAATTTTGTTATTAAAAAACTAAAAAAATTACCATTCACCTTATTAATACATTCACCTTATTAATACAAAAGATGTGATGTGAATTTTGTCTCAAGAGCATTTTTCATGTATATATATATATATATATACTTTTCATGTATATATATATATATATATATATATATACATGAAAAGTATATATATATAAATATATATATATATATATATATACTTTTCATGTATATATATATATATATATATATATATATATATATATATATATATATATATATATATATATATATATATATATATATATATATACATGAAAAGTATATATATATATATATATATATATATATATATATATATATATATATATGAAAATGGCGAAAAATAGATTTTAGAGTAAAGAAAAGTAATGTTTATCTCTTTTATGGTAATGGTTGTCAAATTAATTATGATATTGTGTGAAGTGTGCTAATTTTAAATATAGATTTATTAAAATTATTAAGTTTTATGGAAATTAATTGTATAGTTAAAATATTAAAAATTAATTAATTATGATAATAAATGTGTTTATTTTCGAATAGGTTTTTTTTTTAATTTTAATTTTATTATTGATAATTATTAGATAGATGGTAGGGATTTAACATTCACGGAATATTCTAAAATATTCTTAGTAGTATACACAAATCAAAACTTGAAATTAGTTGTTTTTTTTTCCTTTTTAATTAATTTGATTCATTAAAAAAATGTCATATAAACAAGTACCATATGAAGTGTGTTATGGTTTTATGGAAATGTGGTATTGATAAGCTATGGTATTCGCACATGGAATTGTAACAATGCCTATTTAGAGATTAAGAATCTCATTAGAAAAGTGAGGGTAAATCTCCATAGATAAAAATGTTGTTCCATGTTTTTTTCATATATATATATATATATATATGTTTAACTTATATATTAATTCTTTTTATAATTATTATTATTAATAATTTAAATTAAAGGTATAATTTAGATATTTTTTATGATATTTTTAATTATAGCAAGATGAGATGTATTATTTTTTTTGTAAGCTCGGGTAGATCCTTATATTATCCAAAAAAAGAGTACATCATTCTTTCATGCACTACTATATTTCCTCTCCATGGGTGGCCTCAACCTATCCATTGGGAAACCAGGTAATTTTGACCACATTTTTATAAAATAGCAAGTCCAAAATCTAAATAAAACCATCCTCAGAAGCTCAACTAGAGAATCTATCAAATAATCAAAATAAATCCTACTGGATCCTAACATAACACCAAATTATACACAAAATTTTCTAAGCTCTCGATTCCAAGTACTAGAACCCGAAGGAGTAGTGGGGTCTCTATTAGTATAATCGATGACCCATACGACCCTAGCATTGAACTTCATGAAGTCAGGCTTCGTCGTCGGACCCACATAAATAATGCTAAGAAAGTTACACCAATCAACCCATATTTTCCTCAGCAACATTATCAGGTCTATTGTCTAATTCTATGATTTCCATGAGGCTCCTGAGATCATCCAAATGTGAGGTTAACGACCAGCCACATTCCATATTACTCCTTTGATGCAAGCATCCCCAATTAGCTAATAGAATCATCTTTGTATACTAGGATTGAAGAGTATGAGAGAGAATGACGTAATTGAAAGATTTGAGCAGTCGAAATATTATGTGTGTTAGATTGATCGATCTCCAGCTTTTGATGAGCTTTTCCACAAGGGTTCCAAGGATCAATTTTTTAGCAATGTTGATGGCTATCGTAGAATCCCCATCAATGTGGATCTTCTTGTAACCTGTGGATAGAATTATTCTAAGGACTTTCTCAAGTGCACAAAACACAACTTCATTATTAGTGGTGGTGCCACAATCAATTGCATAAATCTTGTGGACTTGCCTCTTCCAATCTCTTACAATTCCTCCCAATCGAACAAGGCATGGGATCCATTTGGAAGTCCTGTCAAATTGATATTTACAAATCCTTTAGAATGCAGAACGAGGAGACCATTGTGTTGGTGAATTCCATAAATTAGGTGTTATTATAATTGGTGACAAATCAAACTTCATTAGAATAGGAAAGCAGGGTGGGACATTCCAATCCTCTTGATTCCACGATTCTATGAGGATAGTTTCCATTATGTTGGGCATAATCATAGACCAAATTCTTCCCTCAAATTGGTGCTCATCTCATAATATACACTTATTCATTTCTTTTTAGATATCCCACAACATGAAACCCAATACAAATATCCATGCTCTTCTTACCATTGTGCATTGGAATATTTCATTTATCCATGATTCCATTGTCTCCATAATGTTGTTTGGAGATCTATCTGAATAGCCAAAGAGTTGATGAACTCAACCCTAGAGTCCACAAGAAAATCGACAGGCATTTAGGAGGTGATCTAATGTTTCATCACATTTTTCACATAAAATGCAATATGAGGGTCTGTGGACTCCTAGTTTCTACAATTGTTCACATGTGAGAATTCTCATATGACCTACCAACCAACCATAAAAATAGCGTGACTTTAGGCGAGGATCGAGCTAACTGTATTTTTTTCCATACAAGGTCTTGCACTTGTGCATGATGTTCTGCCATAATTGAATATGCTTATTTTATGGTAAACATTCCTCTAGCCTGGTATCCCCAACATAGAGTATCAGGTTGATCATCCAAGGGTATTTTACAAGTTTGCAGTTCTCGATCTAAGTCATCTCACTAATCTAGATTGGGGGATCCTCCCAAACTTCTTTCTTTTTCAAGATCGCCATTGTTGATTTACTACCTCCCTTCTCAAAAGTCTACAACTGTGTAGCATTATTGGTCCAATGTATAAGTGATTAGCTCTCCCATCCCCCTCCATTTTTTAATTAGGTCTTTATTTCCAAGCATCTTGTCAAAATCTAGTAATACAACCATCTCTAATTTCCCAAAAATGGTTGTTATGGAATAAGATTTGATTGGTATATGTTAAATTCCAAATGGAAGAGCCTGAGGGTAGTTCATCAGCAGGCAATATCTCCCACTGAGATTGGATATTTCCATTATTATTTCTTGTTGCAAGTTTATTTCCACATATTGTCCCCTCCCTAGAGCCATCTCCACCACAACTTGGTTCTGAAGGTTTTATTGAGAATATTTGGATCACACAATCCAAGCCCACCTGGCAGTTTAGGAAGCTTTATCTCAGGCCACCAATGCCCATTTATTCTCCTTATAGGTCCCTCTCTAGAGTAAATTTTTAAGGACGATGATCATAGCTTGACATGCTACTTTTAGGGTTACCAATACTAAGAGTTCATATATGGGGATCTCTTGGAAAACTAACTTCAATAGAGTGAGACAACCTACAAAATTCAAATATCTTAAGGACCTCCCTTTCAACTTGGAGTGATTCTATACTATATCCTACTAGCTGGCCATTCACAGAGGATTTTTTGTCAATGGCACCCAAGATATTTGACTGGAAGTTGTCCAATTTGAAAATCTAGGTTCCTTGCTAGAAAGGTTAGAACAACAATATGAATATTAAAAAGAAAAAAATAGATTTGTCATTATTAATAAGGTACCCGATGCCTCCTTGAATGTCTCTAAAATGGATTTTAGGGTCTTGAATTCCTTGAGAGAGATGGAGAAAAACAATAGGATATCGTCCACAAATTGGTTGTGGGTAATATGTAAGTCCTCTCTACATGGTCTAAGCCCTTTAAAGAAACCTTGATTGAAAACTCAAATTTGATAAATCAACTTAAGTCTTCCGCAGCCAAAATAAAAAGGAATGGCATAATAGGGTTGCCTTGCCACAATCCACGGGTAGGATTGAAGGTGATTGAGGGGGAGTCATTGATCAAAACAAAGAAAACAAGGGCTGAGATCATGGATTTAATCCAATAAATCCATCTGGAAGAGAAACCAAAAGTTGAAAGGATAATGATGAGAAATTCCTAGCTCAGACGATCGCACACTTTAGATAGGTCTAGTGTAATAAACATTCTAGGGGTCTTTAGTTTCCTGACAAAGTGAAGGACCTCATGAGCAGTGACAATCCCATCCAGAGTTTTTTTACCCTCCACAAATCCAGTTTTCTCGGGAGATATCAATTTATGAAGCAATGGCTTTAGCCAATAAACCATAATAAATGTTATGATCTTATACATGACATTAATAATAAGGTGATTAGGCAAAAACCATTGGGTTCTTCACTTCATCCAAATTTAGGGATCAAGGTGATAAAGGTATAGTTGAGGCCTACCCATACCTTTTGAGTTTGATGAGATTCCTCAACAATGGCATGTACCTCCCAACCAAGGGAACTACAACTCCAAAAGTCTGATGTAAATTCATCAAGCCTAGGTACCTTTTATGCCACAATGCTCCAAGAGTTCTCCAAGAAAATTCTAAGTGTGCAATAGTGTTAGAGAGAGAGTAGAGAGAACTCCAAGCTAAAACTGACAAAAATATTGTGAATTGATCCTCATAAGATTGTTTATCATTGAGGCCTCTATTTTCTTCAATTTCTCTATTTTTCCTTCAATTTCCTCCTCACATACAACCTGTGACCTTTCACCTTCCTTTTCTACTATTTTCCATTATCTTCATAGATAAAATGCCAATAAATGTCTGATGTCTTTCCAAATCCTTTTTCATTTCCTTTGCCAATTTCCAAAGCCATTAATTAATGACAAGTGATCCCTGTCGCTATCTTTTTTCCCAACATTCAGCTTCAAATACATGTCCCATGACCTTGGTCTTATTTTTGCCTTTATTAACTTTATTACATGGATTTTTAACCCAGGGTTGTTACATTAGTCTCCCTAAACTTGAGGGTTATGCTCATTTCAATTTATAAACTAAATCAAGACTTTTGAATTGTTCCTTTGAAGTAGTTGAATGTAACATGTATGATCCTAGAACATCCCATCCTGAACCTCCCATATATGTTTTAGTAAGATTTGATAACTATGTGGGAATGATAAATTATACCCTTATATTGTTCCTATTATACCTATTGAAAGATGTCATAAAAGACAAATTCCATTGAGACTTGCTTGGAAATTAACAATACATAAGTCCTTGTGATTGGCATTAGAGAAAGAAATTATTAATATTGGAAAACAATAGCAGCAAGGTCCCATTATTACTGCAATATCTCAAGTTAAATCTTTGGATGGTCTTCAAATTCAACCTCCATTTCCATATGATCAAGTATGAAAAGATGTGAAAGTGTAGGGGTGTATCTAAGAGAATAGAAAAAGAACAAAGATTGAGATAAATTGCTACATAATTTATTTGTTTTTCAATATTTCCGTCATGTCACATTTTAATGATATGTAGTTCTTTTTTATTTAGTATCTTAATCATTTCATTTTGTTATGGGTTTTCATCACAAAATATTTTTATTGTGTTATCATTTGGATTCATAATGATGTAAATTCAAAGAATCAAGTTCATCTCAAACATATACTTATATATGTTACATGGAGATGGGTTACACTTTTTGGCAAGAGAGGGCGCATTTAGGTGAAGAAAAGATGGCTTGATCGAGCATTTTAAGCACTCGATCGAGCCATTTTGAGGCGCTCGATTGAGCTCCTCGAGCACTAAAAAAACAGCTCAATCAAGCATTAAAACTAACTCCCGATCAAGCTCCTGTGTAACCTTAGGTGAGGAGCTCGATCAAGGTTTTAATTTTTTTTTAAATATCAATAATGATATGCAAACGTTAAAATTGTAAGTATTTAATAGTTAAAAAAAAACAAATTTAATTGTTAATTACATTTGAATAGGTAATTAACAATGGTGTGGATTAATTTCTCATTACATTTCTAGTGTTTTGATGTATAGATTTGAAAAATGATTAAATCACACTTGCAATTGAAATTGTAATATTCTTATATTTATAATTTGGTAACTTAAAAAATAGTTTTTAATATGATTTGAATTTTCAATGTTATAATTTAAATAATAAATTGATTAAACATAAGAAAATTTATGAATTTGAATTTAATAAATATTATATTTTTTTATATGGATAACTGTAACTCAAAAATGTGAATTTGACACTATTGGAAATGTATATTTTATAAATTAACTGAAGAAATAATAAGCATAATTCCCCCAATCATAATCATATTTATTAAAATCAAACTTATATATATATAACATTAATATCCATTTGTTCGAGTAAAGAAATGAGTGCAGTGATAATTAACGTAGTTGTAATAGTTGTAAGTTATACTTAATATAGCTATAATGGATGCGATGGTATCTATGGTTATAAATTTTTCTCAAACTTGTGAAATGTGATTGCACTCAATTTTTTCCTCAATCTGCACAAGTATGAAGTATATATAGAAATTTTTACTTGTGACTTAGGTTTGCAATATATATTTTTAAAATAATAAACACATAAGGAAATCATAAAATTTAAAACATTATTAGACTAATTTGAATTTGAGTAATCTAGATTTAAATGTGCATATGAATTTTTTGTTTAAATAATAATATTATAAAATTTAATTTAGTTGAATTTGTTGCTTTTTATTTATTTATTTATTATAATTTGATTTATTTTTATTGAAAAATTATAAAATAATTAAGTATAAAAATATATCATATTTCAAAACAAAACAATAAACAAATTATCATTTTTTAAATTTAAAAATTTTAAAAACAAATTATGAGTTTTTAAAATTTCAAAATTGAAAAAACGAAGTTAAAATATTTGTTAGAAACTTATCTATATAGTATTATAATTATTTAATTGGCAAAATAAAATAAAATTTGGATTTACAATTAATGAAAATTAGAGTTTCGAATATATTTCAATATTTATAAAAAAAATAAAATTTTGGAATAAATAAATTTTATAATTCGCTTAAAGACAAGTATTGAGAGGCTTGGTTTTTTTTCCTCTTTTTTAGATAATTATGATAGCTCGATTGAACCTCTATTTAATCACATTAAGGGCTCGATTGAGGGTTTCTTAAACCCTCAATCGAGCTATTTGAAATTTGAATTTCAAACACTCAATTGAGTGTTTTAAGCGCTCAATAGAGCTGTTGAGGGCCTAAAAAATAGAGTTTTAGCTTCTCTTCTGTAGATTTCTCTGTAACACAGTTTTGTTACCTAGTGGACTCTAAGAAAAAATTGTCTTTAAGTGGTGGAGTTGATCATGTTGGATTCAAAAAGGAACCCTCTATCCAATGGCATATGAGTTTGACATTTTTGAATTCATATGATATTTTTTATCTAATTTCTTTTAAACATAATGTTTGCAATTTTTTGGAACAGTTTCAAAGATGTTGAATAAAACATCAATAACATAATATATACAAAATGGAAAAAATTTAAAAAATACAAATATTTTCATTTACCAGTGCTCTTGAAAAGAGTACTTGTGGTTTTTGAATTTATTTAAATAGTAGGAAAAAATCTTACGTGAACACATATGTCTGCAAAATGCAAATAAAATATTACTTTGTCAACTTCGAAAAATAATAAAAAATATAATATTGCATAAAAAATGTTTTTTTAGTATAAAAAATTTAGTTCTCTTCGTGTAGATCATGCTCATATACAAACTTTTTTTTAAATTACATGTTCTAAACTAAGTTATGCTATGTGAACACATATACCTCTTAAGATTCGTGAAAATTTGCAAGGACAAGCATTTCATTTAATGGAAAATTGACATATTATATGACACTCATGTTTTTTGCAAAAAACATCCTTAAGACAACAACATAATTCTCCAAATATTGTCTTTTTACTATGAATCAAAATTCGCAATGCTTATATGAATTTTTGAGGGCTTCAAATTGATAAAAGAGTAAAAATTTGAAATTTCATCGCCACATTTGGCCCAAAAGTGTAACCCACCTTCATGCATTTACTCTCATCTAAAATGTCACACTGCCTCCCACAATTGGAACCAATTATAAATCCATCTTAACTCCATATCTATTATGCTCTGAAGGGGGTCAAATCCCTTGAGATTTTGACTTTGATGAATTGGATCCTCCTCATAATGTAATTATCATGGCCCTACTAGAGACCTCGTCTAGGCAAATGCTTCAGACACTCTTTAGGCATGCAAACCCAGTTTGTTTCCAACCAAAGGTGAGAATTAATTGATTTCACTTTACTGGGACTATTCGTTACTTCGTTAAATGTTTTAATTAATTCTAGAAATGAAAACTTCTTTACACTTAATTCAAGATCCAAGTCACACATGTTCATTACAAGTACAATGTAAATCACATCTCATCATTACCATCATAGTCTTATTATCAATACATAAATATCACAAGCATGAAAACACCATAAAACATACTATGTGCAACGATAATATGTCCAAGGGAAACCCATGCCCTAACAACCCATTCAAATCTTTATAAAACAATGTCCATATCATACATCAAGTATATAAAAAGTTGGAACCCTAGTCAAGTCACACTCATCCTTCGAAAAATGCTAAAACCTTACCCTACAGTGCACTCAGGTCACCAATTAGACCTTATATCCATGTCCACCTGGCTTGGTTCACCTATCAAGTCACTTGGCTACTCATCAGGTGAGGTACTTGGACTTTACACCCTAAATTGTTCACTTCGTTCCACCCCTCAACTACTCCTCAAACTACTCGGGACTCAACTTTACCTGAAAAATAGTCACTCAAATGTCCTTGGCACATATTTTGGTTATTAATAGGGTCGTGCCACCTACTTGTCCCAACCTAATCATATCAACATTCCAGTGATCCCAAGTCGCCCAAATTAAGAAACCCCAAATTTCCTACCAGACACCAAAATACTAAGTGTTGTACATACATGTGATGGATGCCCTACAGCCAATAGCGATGTTATTGTGTTGTCCAACTCAATCATGGATGAGGAACATACACTCATCACTCTAAGGGCCTAATAGACTTCCCCACTAAAAATTGTTGTCGTCTTCGACAACTCTCCAACCAACAAAATACTCAATTCATCAACTAAAGTGACATAGTTGATACCCATCTAAAGACCTTATCTATTGAAACCAATCCAACCACTCCATGACCTACTTCGACACACTGTACTCAAATGAATTTGATCATGCCTCAGTGCACTAAGCTCTCCCACATATAAGAGTAATTAGTTAGCTAATCCAATCATTACACTCGATCAATAGTATTGTACATCCTCATGCCAAAGTACATCCTTTCCCTCAGAGTTATCTTTAAGTGTGACTTTTTCAAGTTTCTGGTGGATATATGGCAGGGAAAATTTGTGGTGAAATATTGATTTGTGTTCTTCAAACTCATTTTTTGACTGCATAAATGGATTCAACATAATGAAAAACCCTTGGGGCAGTTCAATTGTGCAGAGTTCAACCCTCAAACCTGTGATTTCAATGAATCCCTGTAAGGTTCTAGACAAATTAGATTGGAAAGTAAACCAAAAAAACTTTTCAAAAAATCGCACTTAAAAACAACTCGCTTCCCCTCCATCTGTTACCAGTTGTCCATTTCATCCTCATACTACTATCTAGATAAGATGCCCCTTTACAACACATCATGTTTGCACTAACCCACTATCGGTCATTGCCCCATCCTCGATGAGCCCTCTAAAAGTCAACTGCAACTTATTCATGGTCTATAAAACAATAAAATCTTTCACACAATTACAAATCAATTTCTCATTTTTTCATGGAATCTGTGTCATGTGCACTATGATAAACATTCAGTTCAACTCTGGCATGCTTAGACAATGAACCTTGACCACCTCACTGTAAGCATTCAATTCAAACTCTTGCATTCTCATACGATGAACCTTAAGTACCTCACAGAAAGGCCATTGTTAAATTGTATTGTTACTTAGACACATCACCAATAGGTAGTGGAATCATGAATTTATACTCCTCTAAGTAAAGGTGGAATTATTAAAAATTTATGGTTCTACTTTTTGGTTAAAGTCAATCTATATATATATATATATATATTTAATTGCTTGAGGTTTACCTTATCCCACGTATTATTTTATAGTTATCGTTTTACCACATCATACAAAGTCATTTTAACGTTTTCGTGGCCACTATTATTATTATTACTACTTCTTATCTCATTAAGAATCCCCATTTCAATTATTTTCAAGAAAAGAATAATGGACAACATGATAGCACTAACAATGGAGTGAGTCACATTGCCTTATCGTGTTTTCATATATTGACTTGCTAATGCTATTTCTGCAAGTCAATGCTACTTAAGCTAACTAATATTACTTGTAATGATAATATATAGTTCATCCATAACAAATGTTTTAAAGTTTTATTAATTTAATTTTATTAAAGAGCATCTTGGTCTAGATAATCTATTCACTAATTTGCTACATGAGCTTTAACATACTTACGAAGTTGATATTAACGATCTCAATGTTAAAATATTCACGAAGGTCTTAATGAGCTTAACTCTCTTAGTCTCATAGATGATCAAACAGAGTTTACATAAAGACTCTCTTGAGTTCTTCATCTTTCCTTGCCAACTTTTATCATGTGGATCTTCAATCTTGGTCATTTTAGTGTCAGACTAAGCTTTAACCTGCTTGAGATCTTTCAAGGCTAATGATGTCATTTATGCCCTCAATTTTGTTACTCATAGCAAGGGATATCTCTAAGATTTTTTCAATCTTGTGACTACAATGTATGAGGAAAAACATTTTCCCCTAATGGCATATGTTGTTATAAACATCATGGTCATTCATGTATGTCCCATTACTTAAGTGTAGGCAAATAGTGAAATGGTATTTCTTGTTCCTCATGACATGATTGAGGTCTTGCGATTTTTAGTATTACTCATTGTGCATTGCTAACAAATGGGTGACATGTAGTTTTATCAACACCTTCATCATGTTGGGAAGAAGGAAGACGTCAACACAACCTTTTACTCTTGATGCCCTCCTAAACTTTGAGCGACATCCAATTACTAATTTAACCTTTTCAAATATCCAATTAGATATTTAAACCTCACTCACAATATAAAAGAAACATCTCTTCATCCATAAAATCAAAAAAACAAAAAATACACATTTTTAACACTACAATTTTGCAATACTTTTATTATATAGACAAATATTTGTAAAAATTAATCTTCCTTATATAATAATCATAATTTAAAATTTAACCATGTAAATCTTAACCTAACAAAATCTTACGTTATTAACGTAACAAAATCATAAATTATAATCATAATTTAAGATTTAACCATGTAAATCTTAACCTAACAAAATCTTACATTATTAACATAACAAAATCATAAATTATGGTAAAAATTAGAATGGATTAAAACAAACTATTATATTTTTCATAACTAATGGTGTTTTATAAAAAAAAATTATATTCTTTTAGTAACTTTGTTATTTAAAAAACTAAAAAATTACCATTCGCTTTATTAATACAAAAGATGTGATGTGAATTTGTCTAAATAGCAATTTTCATATATATATGGAAAAGGGAAAAATAGATTTTAGAGTAAAGAAAAGTAATGTTTATCTCTTTTATGGTAATGGTTGTTCGATTAATTATGAGATTGTGCGAAGCGTGTTAAATTTAAATTATTAAGTTTTATGGAAATTAATTGTATAATTAAATTATTAAAAATTAATTAATTATGTTAATAAATGTGTTTATTTTAGAATAGGTTTTTTTAATTTTAATTTAATTATTGATAATTATTCAATGTATGGTAGAGATTTAATTTTCATGGAATATTCTAAAATATTTTTAGTAGTATGCATAAATCAAAACTTGAAATTAGTTGTCTTTTTTCCCTTTTTAATTAATTTGATTCATTAAAGACATGGCATATAAACAAGTATCATATGAAGTGTGTTATGGTTTTATGGAAATGTGGTATTGATAAGCTATGGTATTGGCACATGGAATTGTAACAATGCCTATTTAGAGATTAACAATCTCATTAGAAAAGTGAGGATAAATCTCTATGGATAAAAATGTTGTTCCATGTTTTTTTCAAATGTATATATGTTTAACTTATATATTAATTCTTTTTATAATAATAATTATTATTATTAATAGTTTAAATTAAAGTTATAATTTAGATAATTTTTATGATATTTTTAATTGTAGCAAGATGAGATGTATTATTTTTTCGTAAGTTGGGGTAGATCCTTATATTATCCAAAAAAAGAGTACATCATTCTTTCATGCACTATTATATTTCCTCTCCACAGGTGGCCTCAACCTACCCATTGAGAAACCAGGTAAATTTGACCACCTATTTATAGAATAGCAAGTCCAAAATCTAAATAAAACCATCCTCAGAAGCTCAACCAGAGAATCTATCAAATAATCAAAATAAATCCATTAGATCCTAACATAACACCACATTATACATAGAATTTCTTCCTGAAGTCGGGCTTCATCCTCGGACCCACTTAAACAATGCCAAGAAAGTTACACCAATCAACCCATATTTTCCTCAGCAACATTATCAAGCCTATTGTCCACTTCTATGGTTTCCATGAGGCTCCTAAGATCACCCAAATGTGAGGTTAACAACCAGCCACATTCCATATTACTCCCTTGATGCAAGCATCACCAATCAGCTAATAGATTCATCTCCATACACCAAGATCGTCGAGTGTGAGAGAGAATGACATAATTGAAATATTTGAGCAGTCGACATATTATGTGTGTTAGATTGATCAATCTCCAGCTTTTGATGAGCTTTTCCACAAGGGTTCCAAGGATCAATTTTTTAGCAATGTTGATGGTTATCTTAGAATCCCCATCAATATGGATCTTCTTGTAACCTGCAGATAGTGTTATTATAAGGAATTTCTCAAGCGCACAAAACACAACTTCATTATTAGTGGTGGTGCCACAATCAGTTACATAAATCGTGCAAACCTGGATCTTCCAATCTCTTATGATTCCTCCTAATCCAACAAGGCATGGGTTCCCTTTGGAAGTCCTATCAAAATTGATCTTTACAAATCCTTTGGCATGTAGAGAGAATCTCGATAATGAGGAGACCATTGTGTTGGTGATATCCATAAATTAGGTGCTATCATATTTGGTGACAAATCAAACTTCATTAGAATAGGCACTTTACCGGGTGGGACTTTCCAATCCTCTTGATTCCACAATTCTATGAGGATAGTTTTCCTTATGTTGAGCTTAATCATAGACCAAATTCTTCCCTCAAATTGGTGTTCATCTCAGAATATACACCTATTCCTTTCTTTCTATATATCCACAACATGAAACCCAATACAAATATCCATGCTTTGCTTAACCTTGGGCATTGGAATATTTCACTTATCCATGATTCCATTGTCTCTATAATGTTGTTTGTAGATCTGTGTGAATATCCAAAGAGTTAATGAACTCTACCCTAGATTCCACAAGCAAATCGACAGGAATTTAGGAGGTGATCCAATGTTTCCTCACATTTTCCACCCAATTTACAATACGAGGGTCTGTGGACTCCTGGTTTCTACAACTGTGATAATTCTCATATGACCTACCAACCATAAAAATAGTGTGACTTTAGGCGAGGATCGAGCTAACCGTATTTTTTTCCATACAAGGTCTTGCACTTGTGCATGATGTTCTGTTATAATTGAATAGACTTATTTTATGGTAACAATTCCTCTAGCCCGATATCCCCAACATAGAGTATCAGGTTGATGATCCAAGGGTATTTTACGAGTTTACAGTTCTCGATCTAAGTCGTCGCACTAATCTAGATTAGGGGATCCTCCCAAACTTCTTTCTTTTTTCAAGATCACCATTGTTGATCTACTACCTCCCTTCTCAAAAGTCTACAACAGTGTAGCATTATTGGTCTAAGGTATAAGTGATTAGCTCTCCCATCCCCCTCCATTTTTCAATTATGTCCTTATTTCCAAGCATCTTGTCAAAATATAGTAATACAACCATCTCTAATTTACCAAAAATGGTTGTTCTGGAATAAGATTTGATTGGTATAGGCTAAATTCCAAATGGATGAGACTGAGGGTAGTTCCTTAGTAGGAAATCTCTCCCAATGACATTGGATATTTCCATTAATATTTCCTGTTCTGGGTCTATTTCCACATATTGTCCTCTCCCTAGAGCCATCTCCACCACAACTTAGTTCTAAGGGTTTTATTGAGAAGATTTGGATCACATAATCCAAGCCTGACTGATAGTTTAGGAATGCATAGTTTATCCCATGCCACCAATGCCCATATTTTCTCCTTATGGGTCCCTCTCTAGAGTAAATTTTTAAGGACGGTTATCATAGCTTGACATGCTACTTTTATGGTTACCAATACTAAGAGTTGATATATGGGTATCTCTTGGAAAACTGACTTAAATAGAGTGAGACAACCTACAAAATTTAAATATCTTAAGGACCACCCCTTCAACTTGGAGTGATTCTATACTATATCTTACTAGCTAGCCATTCACAAGGATTTTTTTTGTCAATGGCACCCCAAGATATTTGACTGGAAGTTGTCCAATCTGAAAATATAGGTTCCTTGCTAGAAAAATTTGGACAACAATATGAATATTAAAAAAGAAAAAATTAGATTTATCATTATTAAATAAGGTGTATGATGCCTCCTTGAATGTCTCTAAGATGGATTTTAGGGTCTTGAATTCCTTGAGAGAGATGGAGAAAAACAACAAGATATCATCCACAAATTGGTTGTGGGTAATAGGTAAGTCCTCTCAGCATTGTCTAAGCCCTTTAAAGAAACCTTGATTGACAACTCAGATTTGATAAATCAACCTAAGTCTTCTGTAGCCAAAATAAAAAGGAATGGCGTAATAGGTTTGGCTTGCCACAAGCCACCGGTAGGATTGAATGTGATCAAGGGGGGATTCGTTTATCAAAACAAAGAAAACAAGGGTTGAGATCATGGATTTAATCCAAGAAATCCATCTGGAAGAGAAACCAAAAGCTGAAAGGATAATGATGAGGCATTCCTAGCTGAGACGATCATAGGCTTTAGGTAGGTCTAGTTTAATAAAAATTCCAGGGGTCTTTAGTTTCCTGACAAAGTGAAGGACCTCATGAGCAATGACAATCCCATCCAGAATTTGTCTACCCTCCACAAATCTAGTTTTCTTGGGAGATATCAATTTATGAAGCAATGGCTTAAGCCAATGGACCATCATATATGTTATGAACTTATACATGACATTAATAAATAAGGAGATTAGGAAAAAACCACTGGGGTCTTCACTTTGTCCAAATTTAGGGATCAAGGTGATAAAGGTACAGTTGAGGCTTGCCCATACCTTTTGAGTTTGATGAGATTCCTCAACAATGGCATGTACCTCTTGACCAATGAAACTACAACTCCAAAAGTCTGATGTCAAGTCATCAGGCCCGGGCACCTTTTATGCCACAATGCTCCAAGAGTTCTCCAAGAAAAATCTAAGTGTGCAATAGTGTTAGAGAGAGTAGAGAGAGAGCTTCAAGTAAAACTAACAAAAAGGTTGTGAATCAATTCTCATAAGATTTTTTATCATTGAGGCCTCTATTTTCTTCAATTTCTCTATTTTTCCTTCAATTTCCTCCTCACATGCAACCTGTGACCTTTCACCTTCCTTTTATCCTATTTTCCATTATTTTCATAAATAAAATGCCAATAAATGCCTTATGTCTTTCCAAATCATTTTCCATTTCCTTTTTCAATTTCCATAGCCATTAATTAATGACAATTGATCCCCGTCACTATTTTTTGCCCAACATTCAGCTTCAAATACATGTCCCATGACCTTGGTCTTATTTTGTCCTTTATTAACTTTATTACATGGATTTTTAACCTAGGGTTGTTACACATAGTCTCCCTAAACTTGAGGGTTATGCTCATTTCAAATTTATAGACTAAAGCAAGACTTTTCAATTATGCCCTTGAAATAGTTGAATGTAACATGTATGATCCTAGAACATCCCCTCCTGAACCTCCCATATATGTTTTAGTAAAATTTGATAACTATGTGGAAGTTTTATGGGATGAATTATACCCTCATATTGTTCCTATTATACCTATTGAAAGATGTCATAAAAGACAAATTCCATTGAGACTTGCTTGGAAATTAACAATACATAAGTCCTTATGATTGATGATGATGGAAAAACTGCCTAAATGCAGTTTAGCTTCATCTTTATAAAATTAATACGTGGGCCTATGGGTTATGGCCCACATTTACATTGGAAGCTCTATAATAGGCGGACTTCCCCTAAAAACTGGAAACAAGCAAACAACGAAAATTCAAAGAAAACTCGTCAATGAACATCAATCCCACTCTGAACGCTTTAGACCGGATCTCAAATAAAATTAACCAACATTGATAAACCCATCGGGTCCGAAAATGCCATTAACCTCCGCACATGTTCACGCACGATTACCGTCCGATCAGTCCTGCAACGAACGGTCCAGATCGTCAGATCTCAATGAGGGTTTAAGCCCGTTGAATAAACGTGCATCACATTCGATTTCCAAGTTATCGCTCGTGCATGTTTTGACGCGATATTTTCCCGATCACAGGTTCAACGGATGGCTCGATCACCTCCGAACTTCAACTGAATTAAGGTATGGTTCTTAATATTATTAGGGAAGTATTTATTTCAAATTTCAGTTACAGTATCCAGCATGTACATTTTTCGTTACTTAGATTGCAGGTCACAATTTGCAGGTTGTAGTCTTCGAGGATGGGAGTAGCCCAATGGATCAAGCTACTAGTCTACGGTGTTCTTTGGCACCTGACAGGGAGAATGTCATCCCTATTGGAGACAATGTTAGAGCCCTATGTTATAGTAATCAAAGTCAAGTTTGGCATTGTTATTATTCTAGTCAATTTGTAAAGTTTTTGTATGATCTCATAGAGATCAAGGATTAGTCTCACTTTAGGACAGGATATACTAAAGTTTTTAGTGGTGAAAGAAATCATGTTATCAAGTTCTTAAAACATATAGTTTTAGTAATTATAGGGTTAATGTGTCATCCAAGTCATGGATAAAGGTAATAATTGGTTTGATCTATCATTATTGGGACAATTTAGTGATGTCTTTTCAGTCAGTTGCATGGTTAAATCATATAGTACATCATATATTTTCCACCATAAGTTGTTGTTTCACTTCTCCTTTGTGTTAATAATCATCGTTGCAATTAAAGGAAGTATTGGACCGCGTGGATGGTTATAAAGATATGTTTTAACTTTCAAAAATCCATCAATCACATTACTCATCCTCCTTATATGCCCTGAATATCAATGAGAGCTCGTTGCGTTTTCGCTGCAGGGGATCCATTACACTTCTGCAAACCAAGGGTTTTCTCCCCACCACGACCACATCCAGGTTTCAACTTTTTATTTTCTGATATGATTTATGTTTTATGAAGTCGAATTCATCTTTAAAAATAGAGGATATCACCCATATGATATTTCAACCCACAGAACCTTTAACTCGTTGTGTTTTCCTTGATGCACCTATGTTTTGGTAAATTTGTTTTGCTACTGTCAAAGGCATTAAAATTTGATAGAAGATCAGGGTTTTTGGGAACTATTTACTATGTATAGAGGTTCAAGAAGGTATTTTAGATTATCAACATCATCCATCAACAATCTTTCTCGATCAAAGACTTCGACGCTTGGTCAAATTCATGAAAATGAAATTTGTTGCGCTCAGTGGTTGCACTTTTGTTGTAGGTGATGATTTTTAAGAAGGGAGGTTTGTAGTTTGCAAAAATGTTTTCTAATAGTTATTTGATGTTTTAGGGGTTGTATTCCACCTCGCTAACACATTCATAAGTTTAGGAGATGATCATAAGTATGAGAATGATGAATTCACTGCGTTTTTGCTACACTTTTTTTTGAAGATGTGTGTTGCTGCGTTTTTTATTGTTTTAGAAGTTAAATTCAAGATTAGTTTCTCACGAAATGGAGGAGAATGTATAAAAACAAAAAGAGGCTTTTTCAAAAAAGAGATAAATAACAAAATTCTCCTTCAGTTTATTCACATCTATCATATATTGGAAGATTCAAATGAATATGTACAATCTATATTTTAGATTTTGTCATTTCCTATTTTAGTCATGATCTTTGGGCACCGATTATGAGGAGATGGAGAATAATTTTCGAAAATTGAGAGAATTTTTTCTCAAGAACAAGCTCATATAGAAAAACCTCCTCCAGTTTTATAACAATTGTCATGATTCAAGAGATATGAGCTAATGTTTGACCCCTACTTTCCAAAAATTTGATCCCTATTTCCTAGCAAGTAGTTCCAATCCTAATGTAACAAATTCTATCTTTGGGTAAATGGTTTAGCTCTACCTCCTTAGCTTGGGAAATATTTTTTCCTATATATTTTGTAAATTTGTATGAGAAATGGGTTGGTTTCTTTGTCAGTGTCTGATGGAGAGGAGACATTGTGCATTGTATAGTTTTATTTGAAAATTTCAGTGAATGATGAAGGTCGAAATCTACTTGTTCAAGGATTCATATGTCAATCATTTATGGTGATTTTTATCTATTGTTTATGTTTATTTAAATTTTGTTATAGACATGCTTAAATGTTATATCTTCAGTGTTTAGTTAAAAGAAATTATTTCATAATTCACTTCCAGTTGCTCTATTATAGATAACTAAACATTTCTATGTTTCTTCCTCCATCATAATATATAAAAATCATCATCGACAAGATTCTTTAGTTATTATCTATTTCCTTATTCCTCTACTCACCTCTCTATAATGAAATTTAACAAAGACACCATAAATGATTTCCTACCTTGCCCCTATCTAAGGATTCTTCAATTTCCCATCATAGCACTGAAAATATTTAGCTTAATTTGACTCCATGCCCAATGGATTTTCACTCTCCTGTGCCATCAAACTATTAAAATTATTCTACCTTTATTTATAGACCTAGCCTAAGATCCATAATATTTTGCAAGAGAGAGCCCTCTCTGGGTTTGGAAGGAATATCTTCCCGCCCTAAGGATTGGTTTGTGGTTACCTTTGGGTTCCTCTCCTCAGCCTAGAGGAATTACGAAGTGCTAATAGATGTTATGATTCATATGAAGAATATGTTTTGTAATCTAATAAAATGGATAAAATTCATATCAGACAATATCATTAGGGTTTTGTAGCATTTTTAAATGTTTGGATGACAAGTCTTGATGACTATGAATGATCTAGGTTTGTATAGAATTTGCAATTTATAACTTAACAAGATCTTGAAAACCTTAAAAATATATGGTTTTGCACCTAACTCTCTTGCGTGGATGTATAAATTTACAGTTTGTAAGTGACGGGTCTTAGCATCTAGGGTTTTTAAACCCTAGAAAAGTATGGAATAAAAGGAGAAATCCTAGAAATAGAAACCTTAAATGATTGTTTCTATTGTGAAAGGACAAGGAACCTAGTCCTTAAGAATGATAAGTATTATATGATCATGATGTGAAGACAAGGGGTCTAATACTAAGAGGGAATCAACCTTACCCCATAGATAAGTATTTAACATTTTCTTGATTATTACTTATGTTATTCCCTTCTCTCCTTGTTCTTTCATAAGTCTTCTAACCAAGGTTATAGGTCAAGACAAGTTGTATCTAAATATTGACTAAGCAAATAAAAGACTTGAAGGAACGTGGCATAGCATGAAATCTATGAAGGAATGAGTAGTTTTATGTATGCACCAAAGAAGACTTTTTTATGGCAAAACGTTTACTAACCTTATATGGAAAGAGGGAGTTGTAAGACCCTAATGATTATGATATTGAATCTTGTTGATTGGTTTGTTCCAAATTGATGATTGAAAGCTAAAGAGCATGAAGCATAACTTTGTTGCAATATGAGATAGACCATGCAAAGGAATGTTGACCTCAAAGGGAGCAAGTAGCAGAATTTGACATAAAGAATCCCACACCTTGACTTGAGGCCATTATGATTTGGTAACTTTAATATTCATGAATTTTTCGAGATAATATTTGGCTCCCTGGAAAGAAATATTACAGAAGTATATGCATAGGTTTGAAAGATAGAAATTGAGATAATTTGATGGATGATATTGATGTACCTACAGTTGCATGGTTTGATCATGGAACACATGGATTGTGTGGATAGAAATATTGATGGCTTTGAAAAAGAATAAGGGAAGAATTTATATATGACTTATTGATGAATATGAGGCAGAACTTTGATATGAATAAAGAAGACATGTGCTAGAAGCTGTAGGGAAGTGTGGCTCCATGAATATGACAGATGAACCATTTAATGATTGAAAAGATCCAGGAAGCTTGAAGTTTGATATATGACATGATGTTGTTAGGACCTGGGAAACCCTGTCATGAAGATGGAATGTAAAAGGATTTAGCTCTGTAAAATGTTTGACATCCAAGAAGTTTGAAGCTCAAGTATGATGTAATGTGAGAAAGGAGCCCTGCAGCTACAACTATATGTCCATGGAATAAAAAGTAGCTAATGTATCAAGGAAGTATGAGACCAGCTAAAGATTGTGGCTATGTCTCCTTGGTTGAGAGGGAGTAAGGGCCTCCTCCTTGGCTAAAAGGGAGTGATGGTGGACACTATATTATCCATGTGTCATGCACTGGGACAGGACTAATAGTCATATGTCTAGTGAAGGCATTGAGAGGGATAATAGAGGAGTGGATAAGAATCTAGGGACAATACTTACTGAGGATTGGGAATCCAAGATAGAATTAGTCTCGTGGACCGAAACTCTTGGAGGATTGGACAAGGTGCCCAAGATAAGAGTGGTCAAAGAGGATTAATATTATTTGAGGATTAGGAATCCAAGATAAGAATAGTCTTGTAAGGACATACTTGGTGAACATCCAAATGGGGTATGCACCTTGAGAGGTTGTGGTGATGATGTCAAAATGTATGCCTCCCAACATTGTGCACTAATCTTGTAGAGTGTTACGACTTGTTTGTCAAGGCCTTACTATATTGCAATTTGACAATGTTGGTTATGATGTTGATGCTTGAAGATCGCCTATCAATTTGATTCTTCTTATGACAATATTTCAATTTGAGAGAATCCTTGTACCAGTTATGGAATTATGGATACCTCCCTAGTTAAGAGGGAGCGTTGGAAAATATATCTAGGTTTGGTCTTCATAATTATCATTGTACTTGTATCATTATGTATTTTATGTAAAAATAAAAAAGAATAAAAAGATAAAAGAAATTTGTATTATTATTTCATTATTTAAGCATGTTCTTCATGCTTCTAGGATTTTTTGTTCAAAGATTCAATGTCCTATTTTGACTTCTTGTAAATAAAAAGAAAAAAAAAATTAAAATGTAATTGGGAAAATTCACCTTAAGAGCCAAGTTGGCCCTCCTAGATGAAAAAGTCGGCTCACCCAATGGATGTGTCTTTTCACATATGAAAATAACAATATATTGGCATGCATCCTCCGCAAAATGACAAGAAATTTTTTGTTTCTCAGTGATAAGTTCTGAGGTAGAAATGGAAGTGAATTCCAGTAGTATTTCTCTTGTGAAGGAATGTGAGTCTCTTGAAGATATATGTCTTGAATATAATGTGAGCTTCCTAGATTACATACCTGAGATAATGTCGATTTCCTGTGGAAGACAATCTAAGACAAAGCAAGTTTTATAATTTGAATTTGGAGGTCTTGACTTAGTTTCTTAGAGGTTGGATTTGGGTGTTGGATTTCTCACTTTGATCTAGTTCTATAAGAAGAGGATATTTTTTGGGTTTTCCCCCTTGTGGGGTTTTCGCCCTAGCTTGGAACCTATATCTTGTGTCTCTTGTTCTTTATGATATTCATATTTTTGGATTTTTGTTAATTGTTTGATGGAAAAAGGAACACAAAATAATAATAGTAAGCCAACAAAAATTTCACAAGTAATTATCAATTAAGATAAATCATCATATTTATCTGCCTATTGATTTCTCAACACATTTTACATTATTTCTAGTTCAAAATATCTAGAAATTGATATGTATATTGAAATTAATGCATTATAATTTGAAAAGAAATAAAAGTAAAAATAGACATTGTTGTAGCACAAAATCACTCAACCATTTTTTTAATTTCTACATATTTGCTTAAATCTCTAATAGCTTATTTTTGTTCTCAAGCTTTATTTGGGAACCATCTCAAATTTGTTTGCTGCTCAAGAAATGGCTTCAAAAGTAATTGTAGTTGAAGCAAGTGTGAAGATGGAATTTGTAGCTCATCACATTGCAAAAGAAAATAATATGCTCAAAGAAGAAAGTGGCAATGACAAAACTCAGAACTTGTGTGGAGTTATTGTTGTATTTTATGGCATGATAGAAGATATGGAAAAATGTGTGGCAACTAAAAGTCATAAAGTAGATGTGATAGTGAGCCAATAGATGGTATATTTCCTTCTCTATGAATTAATGATCATCATCATTGGTTGAAACTTGGTGGAGTAATCCTTCCAGACACAACTAATATGGTGGAACTAGTCTATCATTTTGGGAAAAAATATATGGATTCAACAAGTCTTGTATTGGTAAAGAAGTGGTTGAAGATGTTGTTCAACAACCAACAGTTAATGTTGTGAATAACAAGAATATAGTGACAAAGAATTTTGTCTTACATTCATTGTATATTATGGTAATAAAGTCAGAGGACATGGATTTCACAACAACATTTGAATTGAAACAAAAGCTTGGAAGGGAAAATGCATTGTCTAACTCACAATAAGAGGTCCTTAAAGAGAAATGAATATAAACAACAATCTACAATTATTTTGAATATTTGTCTTCACATAGGATTCATTGGTTTCATGGACCTATGTCATGGTTTGAAACGGGCTTTACAGGTAGATCTTTCAAGTAGATACTTATTCTGCTCTTAAAATCTCCTTATAAACCCAAAAAAACATTGGGTGCAAACACATTACTTTCAAAGAACCAATTGATCTGTCCTCATGTACTTCTACCAAGGTAAACATCTCCATGCAGATGATAGGTATAGAGTCTTCACCTGCTTTTGGTATAAAAGGTAACCTTAGTGTTGCACAGAGCTTCAAAGATCACAATATTGACATATCATTTGAGATAATAATAGTTGGTGTTGGTGATCACTCAGCAAATCAATGGTGGAGGATTAATGTGGATTCCCCGCCCATATTTCGAGTTTTAATAGAAATAAAAGTCAAAATAGAAATAGACATTGAATAGAAAATTGATATTGATATAGAAGTTGAAATTGAAATTGACATAGAAAGATCTATGCTAAAAATAATGTGTTGGGCTTAACATGTTCAATTTATATTGATATGTTTAATTTTTAAGACGTAAAGGATTTGTAAACATTTGTATATCGACTCAATTAAATAATAATAAAAATTTAAGAGTAATATAGAGCCTAGCGTGGTCGATATGTCCATAAAAAGTTAAAAGTAATAACAATAATAAAATTCAATTTGTTATATTGTAATTTTATATTTATTAATAAAATCACTAATAACATTTTAAATAAAAAAAATTATAATATACATATTACATTAAAATATATAACATATAAGTAGTAACTATAAATTAAGATCCATTTTACCTTACAAATTAAAATAATCATTAGTAACCATATTTAAATTTAATTAATAAGCATATAAAAACATTAATACTTACAATAAACTTAAAATATAACAATATTTTTAACCACCAATATTCACGTCCAGTTTACCCTAAATATTATTTAACTTGTAAATAAGATTTGTTACAATACCGATGCCAAAGAACATAAATTAAAATGGAGGAAGCGACGGAGGATGAATAAAATAGGGTTTCAGGGTTGTTGCAGGGGTGGTTCTCCATGGAAGGGTGCAAAGGAGGGAGCTCCACTCCCTCCTACAAACAGGCTGTGACCAACAGGGGTAAAAAACCAATGGAATATGATAGAGGCCCTTCAAAGAGAAGGAATAGGAATAGTGAAGAGGAACAAGATGGACGGAAGTCAAAGGAGAACAACATCACTAAAGAAAATGAGGAAAAGGACAAGGAACAGGGAACAAAAAAAAAAGCACACATGGGTCCATGTAAACCCAAAGCTACTGTTACTCCCAGAGTTGTTTTAAATGAGCCTAATCTACAGGCACATAGGGACCATATGCAAACTTATGCAATCATTTGCAAATTCATGGGTTTATGGCCCACTACAAAAGCCTTATAATGTGGATAAAATATCATTGGAAACCAAAAAGAAGCATTGACCTACACCTTGGGTCAAAGGGTTTCTTCACTGTGGTATTTGCAAACATTGAAGATAAGGATAGAGTTTTTGAAGGCGGGCCCTACTTCTATGCTGTAGCAGGTCTCTATATGAGACCATGGATCATGAATTTTGTCCCAAAACGTGAGACCTTTACTTCAGTCCCAGTTTGGGTAAGACTCTATTCTCTTCCGCTTGATTATTGACAAACAGAGTCCTTATCAGCCATAGGAAATAAGTAAGGACGTTTTGTCAAAGCCTCTGAAGCCACTAGGAGGGGAAAGTACAATTCCTTTGCTAGAATATGTGTGGAGATGGATCTCTTTGGAGCTCTACCAGATGAGATAATCTTGGAAGTTTTTGATGAAGAATGGGTGCAAACTATGGATTACGAACATATTCCATTTGGATGTCGAAAATTCCATGAGCATGGGCACCTATTCAGGGATTGCCCTCTCACTAAAATAGAGAATAAGAGTAAAAATAATGCAATGAAAGACTCTGAAAGCTTTCACAAAGTGGCAAGAAAAGGAAAAGGAAGCAAGAGGGGTTCAAAGATACAAAAATCTGAAGGGCAACAAGCCAGTCAAAACAGGTTCCAAGTTCTGGAAGAGGAAGAAGGGATAACAAGTGCAGACCAGATGAAGGGAGAAGGTTTAATGGAGGAAGGGAAAGAAGAGGATAGGGAACAAACACTAGATAAAAATCAGCAAATAGAAACGATGGTGAATGATGCAGAAACAAAAATTGATCATGAGATGACCCAAAGTGAGATGGAAATGGAGGACCAAGCACTTAAGGAGATTCTTGAGAAAGAGAATCTAGATCTGGAGGATTTCTTAATTCAAGGAACCAAAGAAGGGATAGACTCTTTACCTCCAGAAGAGTTCAGTAGAGTCCAACAGTTATTTATATGGAAAACCTAAAACAAAGGGCCAAAGAGGCAAAGAAACAAGGAAAAACAAAGTAGCAAAGGGGTAAAAATGGTGAAAACTACACCAGGATTAGCACCCAGAAACCCAGGAAAGAAAAGAGGCGGGAAAAGGTAGAAAGAACTATTGATGGAATGTGGAAAGCTAATGATAGACTCAGGTAAGATGAAAGACCTCACTAGCTACTCCTTTACCAATCTTTAATAATGAAGTTTGCTTCTTGGAATATTAGAGGTCTAGGTAGTAAAAGAAAACAGAGACTGATTAGTAATAGAATGAAACAAATAGCTCCGGATGTGATCCTCATCCAGGAAACCAAATTTTCCATTCAAAAAATAAAAGAGATTCATAGCAAATGGCTCAATCGTTATGAGTTTCTAGAAGTCAAAGTAGAGAATACAGTAGGAGCTATACTCACCCTTTGGAATCCAAACAAAATAGACATTTTAGATGCTAAGGCATCTAAAGAATATTTTTCAGTGGTCATACAGCCTGTAGGAGATAAGGAAACCTACCTGGTCACAAATGTTTATGGCACCCAAAGACTGGAGGGTAAACTCAAATTTCTAGATTCTCTGGAGGATCTCAGAGATAGACATTCAGGCATTCCATGGATATTGGGAGGGGATTTCAACATGATCAAATCACTTTTGGAGAAAAAAGGTGGAACCAAAGTTCTAAGTAAAGACTCTCTGAAGCTTTAGACTTTTATAGATATTATGAAGTTAGTGGATATTGTAATGAGTAATAGCATATTACTTGGAGTAACAAAAGAGGAGGAGAGTCTCAGGTGGCTTCAAAATTAGACGGATTCATGATATCAAAAGACTTTATGCTCAATGACAAGGAAATATCAGCAAAAATTCTACCCTTTGGAGGCTCAAATCACTGGCCAGTTCATTTGGAGGTGCAGAGTATTGATACACCCCGGAACAGACCTTTTCGATTTAAAACATCCAGATTTCACTAGCAACATAGCCAAATGGTGGTCAGAATATTTGAACATTCAAGGCACAAGAATGTTCCTTCTTCATAAAAGACTAAAACACATCAAGCTTCGGCTCAAAGATTGGAATAAGAACAAACATGGCAATATTTTTTAGGCTAAAAAAGCTGTGGAGGGTAAAATGTAGGAACTCAACCAAGCCCTTATCATAGATGGCTTCGATGAAGACAGAAATGATCAGGCTACCAAATGTAATCAAGAATGGGAGAATTTATGCAAACAAGAGGAAATATTTTGGAGGCAAAAATCTAGGGTTCAATGGCTAAAAGAAGGAGAACGAAATACTAGGTTTTTCCACAAATCCACTATGGTGAATAGAGTTCACAATAGAATTTCATTGATCAAGGACGAGGTAGGTAATCTTCACAACTCTCATGCTAATATAGAAGAAGTACTTGTTAAGCACTTTCGAGGCATAGCCAAGGAAACATGTTATGACAGAGAAAATTCCATCAGGAACTTCACCAGAAATATACCTAGGCTAGTGTCCAAAGAGGACAATTTCAACCTTAACAAGCCAGTAACCGAAGAAGAGGTCAGTGAAGTGCTCAAAGAAATGCAAAACGGTAAAGCACCTGGCCCTGATGGTTTCAATGTAGATTTCTTCAAGGCTTGCTGGAATATTGTAAAATAGGATATTCTGAATGTAGTAGAAGATTCTAGGATGAATAGAACTATTTTGAAAGCTTTGAATACATGCTTCATTGCCTTGATCCCTAAATAGGAGGGAACCCAAACTCCTGACAAGTTTAGACTGATAGCTTTATGCAATGTGGTTTACAAGATTATATCAAAAGTGGTGGCCAATAGACTCAAACCTCTCCTTCCTACCCTTGTCTCTATGGAACAATCTGGGTATGTGGAAGGAAGGCAAATTCTTAATAATATTATTCAAGCACATGAGGTGGTACACTCTCTGAATAGCAGTAGAAATGCTGGTATGATCATGCAATTGGACATTGCCAAGGCCTATGATAAATTGAATTGGAATTATATCAGGAAAATTCTTATTGCTTTTGGGTTTGATCACAACTCGGTGAGATGGGTCTTGGCCCTGGTCACTTCCTTCAGCTTCTCAATTCTGGTCAATCGCTCTCCATCTGAAACTTTTCTTCCTACTAGAGGCCTCAGACAGGGGGACCCACTCTCTCCCTTTCTGTTCATCCTCATGATGGAAGGATTGGGTGAGTCTATCAAGCATGCAAAAGAAGTTGGTAAGATCAAAGGTCTCCAACTTTCTGATAGGGGACATGCTTGGACGCATCAACAGTTTGTGGATGACACCATGCTGTAGGGAATCCCCACAGTCAAAGAAGCTCTCGCATACAAAAAAATTCTAAATGACTTTGCCAGGGCCTCAGGTATGGAAGTTAATCTCTCCAAATCTAAGATTTTTTTTCTTTAATACTAATATTTCCATTCAGAGGAACATTGCTAAAATTTTGGGCTTTCAAAGAGATTCTCTCCCCTCAAAATACTTGGGGGTTCCTCTATCTGCTAAGCCATTACACAAGAGCATCTGGGAGCGAGTGATTAATAAATTGCAAGACAAAATAAGGAAATGGACTATGAGATCCTTAAGATTAGCTGGCAGGTTGGTGCTCACAAAGGCTATTCTTCAATCAATCCCAGTTTTCATGCTTTCTGCTCTCCCTACTCCTAAAGGAGTCTTGCATCTATTCAGAACCATACAAAGAGACCTTCTTTGGGGCAAGGGGGAAGAAAAGAAGAAATGGGCCTTGGTAGATTGGGAAAAAATCTGCAAACCTAGAAAACATGGGGTTCTTGGTTTGGATGATCCTGAAATTTTAAGCAAAGCTTTAGGGGCTAAATTATGGTGGTGCTGGATAAAAGAACCAAAGGCTCAGTGGGCTACAATTTGGAAAGAAAAATATGCCAGCTCATGGCAAAGTAATGACCATATACGAATGGATGGAAATATTAAGGGATCACACATTTGGAACAAGGCCTGGGATAACAGAGGCCTATTCCAAGATAAAGGCTTCTAGGAAATTAGAGAGGGAAACTTAGCTCTATTTTGGGAGGACATATGGCAACAAGAACCCATTCTATTAAAAGAGGAATTGAAGGAGCTTAAGGCAGAGGCAGATGCTAAAGGATTATCCAAAGTAAAGGATTTCTGGGATCAAACCAACAGTATAGGAAAATGGAGAATATGGAGGAAATTTGATTTCAGGGATGACAACCCCTTAAAAGCTAAAGCTGAAATGCTAATGCAAGAGTTAGATCGAAGGAAAATTTTAGTGTCAAGAGGGAATGACCAGCTAAGATGGGGCAACAACAATGAGGGCACCTTTAATCTTAAGGAAGCTAAATTCATTCTCCTTGGTTTGGCCTCCTAGGCTCTGGACAAAGCATGGCAAAGACTATGGAGGCATCAAGGTTGGATGAAAATTAAACTCTTCATGTGGCTGGTCCAGCATAGGAAGATTTTGACTTGGGATAACATTCAGAAAAGGGGTGTTTTGGGGCCTTCCAGGTGCCAGCTATGTGAAGCTCAAGAGGAAACAATGGAGCACCTTCTCAACAACTGCACCTTTACCTCTAGGTTGTGGGATTCTTTCGCCACCATTTTCCAACAGTCAGATAGGGACAAAGGGAGCATCATCAACACCCTAAACAAGTGGAGAAGTAATTTTCTAGAATAATGAAGTCCTTAACTCAGCTTGGGCTCTAACGCCCAACTTCATTATCTAAAATATTTGGAAAGAAAGGAATAACAGAATTTTCAAGGATGTAAAAAAACCATCCCTTTACCTTTTGCATCATATCTTAAAACAACTTCAGGAGATAGTGAGTACTATTGTCTGAAATCTCCCTAAGAATCCACCTTCGATACCAGATTTGAGGATTCTCTGTTAGCTAGGGTTACAAGGTCTCATTCCTCAGGGCCTGGAAAGGAATATTCTCATTAGAGACTCTGAGCTTGATTTTTTGCACGCCCCCCCAAAGGGTTTTTTGAAGTTCAATATTGATGGTGCCTCAAAGGGCAACCCAGGTATTGCCGGTCCCGGCAGCGTTTTAAGAGATGAAAGTTGAAATATTTTGTTCATTTTCTATGGTCACCTAGGGAGAGCCACCAATAATATGGCAGAAGTTAAGGCTATGGAGCAATGTTTAGAATTCCTGATTCAAGATAATCGATACAATGTGATTTTTGAAGCAGATTCTGAGTTAATCATTAACTCGGTCAAGAGAATCAGCTGGGGTACGGTGCCGGAAAATGCCTCAAGGAAGTGGACGCTGATCCAAATCTTTCAATGGATCCACAACCACCTTTTGTGCCTTCGCACAGTTAATTTTAAACATGTACGAAGATCGGCTAATAAACTGGCGGATCTTCTGGCCAATCAAGGAGTGAACTGCACAAAAAATAGATTTGCAATGAAATGGAAAGAGCTACCTTAGCACAATCTAAAGGCGAAGTGCGAAGACCAGGCTAAGGAATATTGGTTGGTGTTCTGGAGCAAGGCCATGGAGGGAAGCATAGACGACTCAGAAGTGTTATGATCAGCGGAGTGTACATAATTGAATATACAGCGAGTGATGTGCTTCGGCGGTTTGCAGTTCGGAGTAACACACTCAAACAGGTTATCAGTGGTTGTAGAGCAGGAGTTTTATTTCTCAAGGTTTCAGATAGGCTGGTGGAAGGCTCTTCTCACAATGGCACAGGTAGAGAAGATATGGCAAGAGATTGGAAGACGGGAACGCGTGGCATCCCAGAAAACCTGAATCTTTCACCTCTGATCGAAATACCATGGCCAGGGTGTTTTCGGGTGATCGTAAGCCTCACGAGCGGGAAGCACTTTTCCCTTTCTTGCAGCGATCCCATTCAGTGAATACCACATGGCAATGGGGCTAGATGTAAAACCACCCTGATCGCACATTATAGATCAGCATGTCGGGTGGTACGATATTCATTTGAGCTGTCAGATTTTGTGGCAGGGATCAACGATCAGGATTGATCGTGCAGTTTTGTAGGGCCAGGGAGTTAAGTTTTGTTTGCCTTCTCAGTGTGAAATTCTTCTCCTCCGTCGGATTAAGACGTGGATTGGAAGGCCACGATTAAAAAGGTAGGTTGAGTGAGTGCTGGCGCGAGCCATCGCTCGGCTAGGCATTAGTCAGCATGTTTAGGGTAGGCATTCTAAAGGGTTTGTCAATTATATGTATTGGGTTGGTGGATCTTGCCATTGGCGGTTAACACCCTTATTCTGAGTCCATTTTGTCGAGTGGACAGCTGTAAACTATGTAACTTCATCTCTTGCTTTAGCAAAAAAAAATATTTGTTACAATACCATGGGCCAATATTATGGCTCATTAATACCACATGCCCAAAAACCATCTCTCATTTCATAATCAAAATATTTTACAAATGTTTTATTTGAATTTAATTTTATAACATTTTTTAATTAAATCTAAAAGGAAAAGATTATAATGACTTTTGATATATATTTAAATCCTCTATCACATTAAAATATATCAAATGAACCACACTCGTTGGTTCGAAACGCGTCAACAAAAATATTACAATGTGATTTTCACCGAAATATTCTCATTAAAATATAAATAATAGTTATATATTAGGATCCATTTCACCATATAAATTAAAATAATAATTTTATAACCATATTTAAATTCCATTAATAAGCACATAACAACTAAATACTTACAATAAGACAAGATTTTTAATCATGGAATTCACCCCCACTTTATCATGGATATTATTAACTTGTAAATTGGCTTTGTTACAATACCATGACTCATCAAATCATCTCTCATTTAACAATCAAAGCATTTTATAAATATTTTGTTTTTAAATTTAATTTTATTACATTTTTGTAGCAAGAAACACTCTCTGGCCTAGTATGTTAGAGATGTTGTAATATCATGTTATCTTATGTTATATAAACATTTTGACTGAGTCAAATTACATAAAAATAAAAATAAAATTATTAATTATGAAATTACATAAAAATAAAAAAATAAATTAAAAAAAAAATAAAAATAATAATAATTATTAATTATTAATAATTAAACCACCTAGAGCATCTTAACTCTAGATCTATCAAACTTCAATAAGGATCAAATCTCTCGAAGTGCAAACATTTCTTCGAGTTTGGCACTCAAAAAAGAAGTTTTCACCTTGACCACTCTCGGCACTTGATAGATCCATAGTTAAGATGGATCTTTTCAGTGTACACATAAATTTCTATATCCTGAGATGTACATCAATTTGTGACATAACATAGTCAACAAAGTGTAACCATGGCCTATCATAGTCTACCTAAACTCGAGGGTTATGCTCATTTCATATTTATAGACTAATGCAAGAATTATCAATTGTGCCCTTGAAGTAGTCGAACATAACACGTATGATCCTAGAACATCCCCTCCTGAACCTCCCATATATGTTTTAGTGAAATTTGATAACTATGTGAGAATTTTATGGGATGAATTATACCCTCATACTGTTCCTATTATATCTATTGAAAGATGTCACAATACACAAATTTCATTGAGACTTTCTTAGAAATTAAAAATACATAAGTCGTTGTGATTGACATTAGAGAAAGAAATTATTAATATTGGAAATATAGAGCAGCAAGGTCCCACATTTACTACAATATCTAAAGTTAAATCTTCGAATGGTCTTCGGATGCAACCTCCATTTCCATATGATCAGTATGAAAATATATGAAAGTGTACAGGTGTGTCTAAGAGAAAAGCAGAAGAAGAGAGATTCAGATAAATTACTACATAATTTATGTGTTTTTCAATATGTTCCTCATGTCACATCTTAATGATATGTAGTTATTTGTTATTCAATATCTTAATCATTTCATTTTGTTATGGGTTTTCATCACTAAATATTGTTATTTTGTTATCACTTGGATTCATAATGATGTAAATTCAAAGGATCAAGTTCATCTCAAACATATAATTATATATGTTACATGGAGTTGGGTTACGTTTTTTGGCAAGAGAGGGCATGTTTAGGTGAAAAAAATATGGCTCGATCGATCCATTTTTAAGTGCTTGATCGAGCTCCTCGAACACTAAAAAGAAGTTCGATTGAGATTTATGGCTCAATCAAGCCCTAAAGCTGGGCTCAATCAAGCCCTAAAGCTCGATCGAGCCTTCGTGCTGGAAATTTTAAAATTTATGTAAATATCAATAATGATATGCAAACTTTCAAATTGTAAGAATTTGATAGTTAAAAAAAATATAATTACTAATCACATTTGAATAGGTAATTAACAATGGTGTGGATTAATTTCTCATTACATTTCTAGTGTTTTGGTGTATAGATTTGAAAAAGAATTATATCCCACTTGCAATTGAAATTGTAATATTCTTATATTTATAATTTGGTAACTTAAAAATTAGTTTTTAATATGATTTAAATTTTCAATATTATAATTTAAATAATAAATCTATTATAAATATAATTTAAATAATAAATTGATTAAACATAAGAAAATTTATCAATTTGATTTTAATAAATATTATAATTTTTTATATGAATAAGTGTAACTCAAAAATGTGAATTTGACACTACCAGAAATGTATATTTATAAAATTCACTGCAGAGTTAATAAACATGATACTATCGATCATAATCAGATTTATTAAAATCAAACTTATATATATATATATATATATATATATATATATATATATATATATATATATATATATATATATATATATATATATAGATATATATATAGATGTTAAAGAAAATAAATGAGTGGAGTGATAGTTAACGTAGTTGTAATAGTTGTAAGTTATAATTAATATAGTTGTAATGGATGCAATGGTATCTGCAGTTATAAATCTCTCCCAAAATGGTAAAATGTGATTGCACTCAATTGTGTCCTCAGTGTACACAAGTGCAAAGTATATATAGAAAATTTTACTCCTCACTTAGGTTTGCAATATATATTTTTGAAATAATAAAAACAGAAGGAAATCATAAAATTTAAAACATTATTTGACTAATTTGAATTTGAGTAATCTAGATTCAAATCTGCGTATGAAATTATTTTTAAAATAATAATATTATAAAATTTAGTTTAGAGTTTGTTTGTTTTTTTTAATAATTTGATTTATTTTTATTGAAAAATTCTACATTAAAAAATTATAAAAATATCAATTATAAAAATATGTTATTTTTAAAATCAAAACAATAAACAAATTATCATTTTTAAAAGTTTCAAAATTGAAAAAGAAAAGTTAAAAATCTTTATAGAAAGTTATCTATATATTATTATAATTATTTTCTTGGTAAAATAAAAGAAATTTGGATTTATAATTAAGGAAATTAGAATTTGGAATATTTTTGAATATTTATAAAAAAAGTTTTGCAGAATAAATAAATTTTATAATTCGCTTAAAGACAAGTGTTGAGAGGCTTCATTTTTTTCTTTTTTTCTTTTTTTTTTTTAGATAATTATGATAGCTCGATTGAGCCTTTGTTTAACCACATTAAGAGCTTGATCAAGGGTTTCTTAAAACCTCGATCGAGCTATTTCAAAAAACAGAGTTTTAGTTCATCTTCTATGGATTTCTCTGCAACACCATTTTGTACCTTAATGGTTGGACTCGGGAAGGAACCCTCTATCCAATGGCATAGGAGTTTGACATTTTCGAATTCATATGATATTTTTCATCTAATTTCTTTTAAACATAATGCTTGAAACTTTTTTGGACAATTTCAAAGGGGTTAAGTAAAAAATCAATAACATAAAATATACAAAACGGAAAAGATTCAAAAAATACAAGTCTCTCCGTTTATCACTCCTCTTCAAAAGGGAACTCTTGGTTTTTAAATTTATTTAAATAGTAGAAAAAAAACTTACGTGAACACATGTGTCTCCAAAATGCAATTGAAATACTACTTTGCCAACTTCAAAAAATAATTAAAAATATAATTTTGCTTAAAAAATAAATTTGTAATATGAAAACTTAGTTTTCTCCTTGTAAATCATGCTTATATATATATATATATATATATATATATATATATATATATATATATATATATATGAAATTACACATTTTAGACTAAGTTATGCTACATGAACACACGCATACCTCTTAATATTTGTGAAAATTTGCAAGGACAGTCATTTCATTTAATGAAAAATTGACATATTATATGACACTAAAAGTTTTTTAAAAAAATATCATTAGGACAGCAACATGATTCTCCAAATATTGTCTTTTTATTTCGAATCAAAATTCACAATGCTTATATCAATTTTGAGGGTTTCAATTTGATAAAAGAGTAAAATTTGAAATTTCATCACCGCAATTGGCCCAAAAGTGTAACCCATCTTCATGCATTCATCCTCATCTAAAATGTCACATTACCTCCCAAAATTGGAACTAATCATAAATCCATCTTAACTCCATATATATTAGGCCCTGAAGGGGATCAAATCCCTTGAGGTTTTCACTTTGAGGAACTTGATCCCTCTCGTAATGTAATTATCATGGCCCTACTAGAGACCTCATCTAGGAAAATGCATCATATGCTCTTTAGGCATGCAAAACTAGTGTGCTTCCAACCAATGGTGAGAACTAATCAGCTTCACTTCATTGGGACTATGGCTCACTTGGTTAAATGTTTTAATTAATTCTAGCAATGAAAACTTCTTTGCACTTAATTCAAGACACAAGTCACACGTGCTCATTACAAGTACAATGTAAATCACATCTCATCATCACCATCATAGTCTTATTATCAACACATAAATATCATAAGAATGAAAACACTATGAAACATACACATGTGCGATGATAATATGTCCAAGGGCAGCCCATGGCGTAACAACCCGTTCAAATGTTTATACAACAATGTCCATATCATACATCAAGTATACAAAAAGTGGGAAACCCATTCAAGTCACACCCAAACTTCAAAAAATGATAAAACCTCACCCTACAACGCATTCAGGTCACCAACTGGACCCTATCTCCATGTCTACTTGGCTTGGTTCACCTATCAAGTCACTTGGCTACTCATCAAGTGAGGTACTTGGACTTTACACCCTAAATTGTTCACTTCGTTTCACCCCTCAACTATTCCTCAAATTACTCGGGACTCAACTGTACTTGAAAAATAGTCACATGAATGTCCTTGTCACACATTTTGGTTAATAATAGGGTCGTTCCACCTACTTGCCCAACCTAATCATATCAACGTTCCAGTCATCCCAAGTCGCCCAAATTAGGAAACCCCAAATTTCCCACCAAACACCAAAATACTAAGGGTCGCACATACATGTGATGGATTCCCTACACCCAATAGTGACGTTATTGTGTTGTACAACTCAAATCATGGATGAGGCGCATGCACTCATCACTATGAGGGTCTAGCATCCTCCCCCACTCAAAATTGTTTTCAACCTCGACAACACTCCAACCAACAAAATACTCAATTCATCAACTAAAGTGACATAGTTGATACCCATCTAAAGACCTCATATATTGGAAACAATCCAACCACTCCCATGACCTACTTCGACAAACTTTACTCAAATGACTCTGATCATTCCTTAGTACATTAAGCTCTCAAACAGTTGGTCAAGGTTTTTGTTGATGTCAATATGGAATTATTGGAGATGGAAAATATTCTTGTGATGTGTGATGTTTCCAATGAAACCCTAGCTCTGGATAGCTCTTGATTATTGATCATAATTCCCTAGTCCAAATTCATGTTGCAATTGTTAGAACTATTGCTTGCTATATGATGTTATAGCCTATGTGAAAATGTCATAGCCCTCACAAATAAAGAACCCATGTAAAAGAGCCTTTACCTTGTATACCAAAGCATTAACCATATTCATTAATGAAACCCTAGCTATATGATATCCTTGTTCCTGATGAAGAAGCCCCAAAGCCTAAATTCCTTGACTCATGATAATGATGACTGTTGAAAGTCACTAACAAGCCCTAATCCTAATAAGCTTAATGTGCTAAGTCTATGATGAAGGAGCCTTTACCTTGAATGCCAAAAAAAAACATAATGATAAAATTATAAAGGTTTCTATGAGAAATATTAATGACAGTTCACAAACAAAAAAAATTATGAATGAAAAATGACTTCATTCAAAGATAAAATTGGCATAGGTGTTATAGCTCTGATACCACTTGTTATAGATCTGATCTAAAAATATATGAGAATACAAATATACCCAATACATAACAAGATCAAAATAGATAGAAATGATTCACTTTATTGATTAAACCCTTAAGGTAGGGCAACACCATACATTCACTCCTTAAGGAAGGAGAACACTCCACAAGCCATATGCCTATTCATACAATAATCCTTGACTATCTTGACATGGAGTGTCTAGCCTCTATATAGGCCTCATACATACAATACCATGGGTTATTACCATGGTTCCCTCATACCATCAACTAATACCATGGGCCTGTTACATTATTACTAACTACTTGTGGTCCCTTACATGATATGGGTTAACCACCTTATTTATTACTATGGCCCATCCCATTATTACATTATTACCTTGGGTACCTCCCTTGGTACCCCATATTATCCCCCTTAGGTATATAACAAAAGGCTTGTATAGGATTCCTTCATCTTTCCAATGAGATATTATTTGTCTTCTAACTCCTTCTAGATTGCGAGAAATTAAATTTTTTAAGTTAAGAAAATCATTCTTTTAGTGAGTCGACTTGTGTAGGCTCATATTCCATGACCAGGAGGCATGTCTCTTCATTGGAGGACGAAATCAATATAAATACAAGTCCAATACTTCATTTCAAATCATAAAATCGATGAAGATCAACTCAAAGCATAAGACAGACAGATAAGTTCACATCTCGTGAACTAAAGGAGGCCGAGAAGACAATGATTGGGTTTATTATGTGATTGGGATTTCTTAAGAATGCCTACAACCCTCGGATTTGTGCACATGCCTTTGGATCAGTGTATCGGACAACACCACACAAAATATAATTCAGACCTGTGACAAGGGACTATAAAATCATTCGGACCTGTGACAAGAACTAAATACTTTGGCTCAGATTTGTGAACAGAACCTCGGACCTATTGTTTATACTCTCCTCAGATCTGTGTTATCCTGTGAATCTTGGACCTTACCACATATACCTCATGCTTGGACTCTTTTGAACACATACAACACTTCAGATCTCTCACTAGAGGCTCAAACCACAGTCCTATAGTTGCCTCTCTCACCTTCGAACTTGTATCACAGTGCACAGTCACCCACAATCTGGATCTACCTATGGAGCTCATCTATTTGTCCAGCAATCAGATTCTTATGCTATCTTTGTGGACAGAAGAACAACCAGGTACCTTGTGTATAGTCATATAACTTGGATTACAATCCTGTGAAAAAAATTGTGGATTGTTCTCTCGAGATTTTGGAGATATTGTATGGTGGTGCAGCTACAAGAAAGAAGGCCATGTTGCTACAGCCTATTAGGACTATGGATATTGACATCAAGGCCGAAATCCTTGTGGGCTAAGCAAAGAATACAAGGAAGAGATAATGGGTGCCCTTAAGAAGATAAATTGTTGATTTGGTACGCTGAAGCAGCCTTGGAGCAAATCTAGAAGTAATAATTGAGAAAAATCTTCTTAAGCATTGCATGGAGCACTTTGGTGAAGAACTATTGAAGCATTCCTTGAAGCCTTGTTGAAACCTTTTCTTGGAAAAAACTTGGGATACTGAAGCAGCCTTATTAAAGCTTTGTGAAGCAGACCTAAAACCTTTGAAGACTCATTTGGAAGACTATTTTGGAGCATACCTAAAGGAGATATTGATAATTGTTTAGGTGTATGTAGATTTGAGAGTTGAAGCCTAGAACAGTGAATTTGGACGATTGTACTAGTGTAGTAGTCTTCGAGCAGTGAAGTTTTTTTGGACAATAGATTATTAGGAGCCTTGGAGCAGTGAATTATTTGGAACTCTCGGAGAGTTCTTGGGGCGGAATATTAAAGACACTTTCAATATTTCTAGAAGCCTATTGAAGACATTATTGGAGACCATGAACATTGTTGATGTCATCATGAGGTGACCTTGAAGGATTGTGTTTGGGTTACATGAAGAGAAATGGTTAAACCTTCATGGGAAGACCAAGTTGTCATTGATGAGTTAAGTGCCTTGGAGATTGTTTGAGGGCACTATTGAGGGTGAAGATATTGTCAGGGCTCATTGCAGATGATATTGGGAGTCGTGAAGAACTAGTGATCTTATCTTGATGAATTGAAGTTGTGGGTTGGAGCCCTAGAGGATAGGATTCCTCAAGAAGACCAAGTTAGTACTTGTACTCGAGATAGGGTTGGAGCCCTAGAGGTTGGAGCCTCAAAGTGACAAGGTTGGAGCCTTGGGAAGATAGGGTTGGAGCCCTAGAGGTTGAAGCCTCGTGAAGTCCAAGTCAGTGCTTGGCAAAGTACAGATTGGTGCCTGGTAGGATTGAAGATTGGTGTCTTCATCTAGGGTTCGAGCCCTACACATTATTGTATTGGATTCATTGTAAAGAAGAGGATTGAAGTCCTCATTATATCTTACTATTAAAAGTATTTATTCTTATTTTTTTTGTTCTAATTATTAATGATCTAAGTGGTAAAAATAGTAATTGAAAATAAATATTGATTCACCCCCCCCCCCCAAGTATTTCTAACAATTGTAATCAGAGCCAGTATCTTCACTCAATTGTGAACAGCTTGAAGGTAGATCCTTAGAACACAAATGGCAAAGCCAAGAAAATAAACCTCCAATCCTTCTAAAGATGGCACTTCCTCAACCGTGAAAATTGAAGATAATACAATTGGGAAAGCTCCATTGTTCAATGGAAACTTCTATATATGGAAGCAAAGAAACAATAATTTCTTAATGGATAAAGGCTTTGAAGTCTAGGAATCAATTATTATTGAAAGCACGATGGAAGAAGAATCCAAGGAATATAATGCAAGACTGATAAAGGCTATCTTGAGTGGGCTACCAGATCCTATAAAGGCCAAAGTGGAAAAATGTTCATCGGAAAAAGGTATGTGGGGCAAACTTCAAGAGATTCACTCGAAAGGAGTATTGACCATGACCTATATTCATGAATATGATGGAAAGCAAGAAGGAAATCTAGAACTCATAAAGGAAGATGAAAAAAGGAATGAAGAAATCAAGACCAAGGAGGACCTAAGAAATGAAGAAATTGAAGATGATCTCAAAGAAGATCTCAAGGAAAAACTTGTAGCTTCCCTAGAAGAGATTAGTAGTTTCAAAAAGGAAAATAAGGAGCTCAAGAAACAAGCACAATATGGTGACCATGACCTTGATAAGACAAGGAAGGAAGTTGACATTTTCAAGATTCAAGTACAAGGAAAATATCAGAAGCTCACCAAACTAAAGGAGGAATTTCATCAAAACAAGAAAAGGCATCATGAAGATTTCATATCCATGACAAATCAATTGGATAAAGAAAAGAAAAAGGAAGACACATTGTCAAGTCATCTTGAACAAATACACAAGGATTTGAACAAACATGAAGCAAAAATTGGTCAATACAAGGAAGAGGTCTCCTCCCTTAAATCTCAACTAGAAGAAGCAAAGAAACAAGCACAAGGAGATGAAAGGATGATGGAAGTTTTGACCCTACTGGAAGGATAATTAGATGAAGCAGAAAAGGAAAGAAATTCCATGACATGACAACTTGAAGAAAAGGATGAAGATATCTCCAAATTAAAATCGGATGTCTCCTCACTTAAGGTCCAATAATGTGAAGCAACAATAATGAAGGAAGAAATGGATAATCGTATAGAAAAGGAGGATGAAGAATGCAAGATGATGAAAGAAGAAATTGAACTCCTAAGGAAATAAGTTGACTTACTAAATAAGAATCTAAAGAGGTCTTAAACCCTAGATGACATCCAAAGTCATCAAAGATCTCCTCTTGATAAATCGGGTCTTGGTTATGCAGGTGAACTCTCAAATAGTAATGATGCAAACCCTAATACTTCAAACAACAAGGATGTGGAGAATCCTGGAAAAAATATTGATTCCCCCAGTTCCAGCAAAGACAAGGATAAGAGTTAAGATGGAATTGGAAGAAACCCTACTCCAAGAAGATATGCAGATGGTGTCAATAATGCAAGAGGCAATAAATTTGACCAAATGAATTTAGGGGAAAATGACCTTAGAAGTACATCAAAGAAATACTTTGCAGAAGGTATCAAGGATGAAAGAGGAAATGGATATCATCAAATAATCCCAAGGAAAAAAGACTTCAGAAGTACATCAAGGAAATCTCCATCTCCGAGGTACCAAAGTATATTTTTTGGTTATTGCTATTCTTGTACAAATTTTTGGCACATGGCAAAGGATTGTAGGGCATACCACAAGGAAAAATATAATGGTCCCCATCAACTCCCTAAAATAAAATTTGCAAGAAGAAGTCATGATTCCTCATTCATGAACAAGATGGAGTGCTTCAAATTCCATAACATTGGACATATGGCTCATAATTGTAACTTGACTTGGGTCCCTAAACAAGTTAAAACCATGACTACCAAGCCAGAAGAGAAAGTTACACAAGTATGGAGAAGGAAGAAAATTGGATCTAAAAGTCTCTTGAACACTCAAGAAAACAACACATTTTGTTGATTTGATGAAGACAACTTTGGAAGATATGATATTCCATGTTTTGATAATGAGACTACCGAAAAGGAGACCACACATATAGTTAGGGGGAGCTTGTGATTCTTAAATATTCTTTTAGAAGCTATCAGAGAAGAGCCCTATGAAACCCTTGATGAGTCATACATGGAAAATATTGATAGATCATCTCTCGGGAGTAACTCCATTGAATAAAACCATGAAATTGTGAAGATGTCTTGCACTTGATCATAAGGCAACAATCTTTCTTGTTTAAAGAAAAAAGAAGAGCTAGAGGAGTTCCTGTAAGCAGGGGGAGTCGGTTGATCATCTACGTCATCCATTTCCATGAAGACATGCAAAGGATTAGGGGGAGCAAGTTCATTGAAGCAAAAGAACCATGACAACGGGAGAAACATATATATAAAGAACTATCTTTGATGAAAAAAATACGATGAAGAGAAGTAGCTTGATAGGGGGAGTTCTTAAGCACCCCATTTGCCAATGATGTCGAAAGGGGAGAAATTGTTGGAAGGGGAAGAATATTGCCATCAATGACAAGGGGGAGATTGTTGGTCAAGATTATCATTGATGTCAATATGGCATTATTGGAGATGGCAAATATTATTGTGATGTGTGATGTTTCCCTAGATGCCCATGAAACCCTAGCTCTGGATAGATTTTGATTATTAATCATAATGCCCTAGTCCAAATTATTGTTGTAAGACCTACAACTAATTCTTTATATATGATGGTCTAGCCTACGTGAGAATTCCATAGCCCCTACAAATAAAGAACCCATGTAAAAGAGTATTTACCTTGTATGCCATAGCATTAACCATATTCATTAATGAAACCCTCGCTATATGATATCCTCGTTCTTGATGAAGGATTCCCAAATCCTAAATGCCTTGACTCATGATAATGATGATTGTTGAAAGTCATGAAGAAGCCCTAATCCTAATCAACTTAATGGCACAAGTCTATGATGAAGAAGCCTTTACGTTGAATGCCAAAAAAAACATAACGATAAAATTCTAAAGGTTGCTATGAAAAATATTGATAACAGTTTTAAAAAATAACTTTTATGAATGGAAAAGGACTTCATTAAAAGATAAAATTGGCATAAGCTTGTAGAGAATTTCTTCCTCTTTCCAACAAGCTATTATTTGTCTTCTAAGTCCTTCTAGATTGGGAGAAATTGAATTTTTAAAGTTAAGAAAATCATTCTTTTGGTGAGTCAACTTGTGTAGGCTCATATTCCATGACCAAGAGACATGTCTCTTCATTGCAGGATGAAATCAATATAAATACAAATCTAATATTTAATTTCAAATCATAAAATCGGTGAAGATCAACTCAGAGCATAAGACAGTAAGATAAGTTCACATCTCGTGAACTAGAGGAGGCCAAGAAGACAATGGTTGGTTTTATTATGTGATTAGGATTGCTTAAGAACACTTATAGCCCTTCGATTTGTGCACATACATTTGGATCAGTATATCAGAAAGCACCACACAAGAACCCTTCAGACCTGTGACAAGAACTTAATATTTTGGCTCAGATTTGTGAACATAACCTCGAACCTGTTGTTTACACCCTCCTCGGAGTGTTATCCTGTGAAGCTTGGGCCTTACCACAGATACCTCAAGATCAGACTCTTTTGAACACCTACAACACTTTAGATATCTTACTGTAGGCTTGGACCATAGTCCTGTATCTACTTCTCTCACCTTCACACATGTATTACAGTGGACAGTCACCCGCAAGCTCGGTCTACCTGTGGAGCTCGTCTATTGGTCCAACAATCAGATTCTTGTCCTATCTTTGTGGACAGAAGAACAATCATGTACCTTGTGAACAACCATATAACTCGGATTACAATCCTGTGACAAAAATTGTGGATTATTTTGTGGAGATTTTGGAGCTATTGTACAGTGTTGCACCGACAGGAAAGAAGGCCATGCTTCTATAGCCTATTATGACTATGGATATTGACCTCAAGGCCGAAATACTTATGGGCTAAGCAAACAATACAAGGAAGAGATAATGGGTGCCCTTAAGAAGATAAATTATTGAGTTGGTACGGTGAAGTAGTCTTGGAGAAAATCTAGAAGCAGTCATCGAGAAAGTTCTTCTAAGCATTGCATGGAGCATTTTGGGGAAGAATTGATGGAAGACTTGTTGGAGCTTTCATTGGAGAACTGTTGGAGAACTATTGAGGCATTCCTTGAAGCCTTGTTGAAACTTTTTCTTGGAAAAAACTTGGGTTGCTGAAGCAACCTTAATAAAGCTTTGCCGAAGTAGACCTAAAACCTTTGAAGACTATTTTGGAGCAGACCTAAAGGATTTATTGATCATTGTTCAGGTGTATGGAGATTTGAGAGTTGAAGCCTAGAGTAGTGAATTTGGAGGCTTGTACTAGTGTAGCAGTGTTGGAGCGATGAAGTTTTTTTTAGACAATGGAGTATTAGGAGCCTTGGAGTAGTGAAGTATTTGGAACTCTTAGAGAGTTCTTGGGGCAGCATATTAAAGACACTTTGAAGATTTCTAGAAGCCTATTGAAGAAATTATTGGAGACCATGATGCATTGTTGATGTCATCATGAGGTGACTTTGAAGGATTGTGTTTGGGTAACATGAAGAGCAATGGTGACACTTTCATGAGAAGACCAAGTTTCCATTGATGAGCTAAGAGCCTTAGAGATTGTTTGAGGACACTGTGTAGGGTGAAGATATTGTCAAGGCTCGTTGTAGATGATATTGGGAGCCATGAAGAACTAGTGATCTTCTATATATATATCTATATATATATGAAAATGGCGCGTATATATATATATATATATATATATATATATATATATATATATATATATAGATATATATATATATATATATAGATATAGATATATATGAAAATGGCGAAAAATAGATTTTAGAGTAAAGAAAAGTAACGTTTATCTCTTTTATGGTAATGGTTGTTAGATTAATTATGAGATTGTGGGAAGCGTGCTAATTTTAAATATAGATTTATTAAAATTATTAAGTTTTATGGAAATTAATTGTATAATTAAAATTTTAAAAAATTAATTAATTATGATAATAAATGTGTTTATTTTCGAATAGGGTTTTTTTTAATTTTATTATTGATAATTATTAGATAGATGGTAGGGATTTAACATTCATGGAATATTCTAAAATACTCTTAGGAGTATACACAAATTAAAACTTGAAATTAGTTGTTTTTTTTCCTTTTTAATTAATTTGATTCATTAAAAAATGTCATATAAACAAGTACCATATGAAGTGTGTTATGGTTTTATGGAAATGTGGTATTGATAAGCTATGTTATTGACACATGGAATTGTAACAATGCCTATTTAGAGATTAAGAATCTCATTAGAAAAGTGAGGGTAAATCTCCATAGATAAAAATGTTGTTCCATGTTTTTTTCAAATATATATATGTTTAACTTATATATTAATTATTTTTATAATAATAATAATAATAATAATAATTATTATTATTATTATTATTATTACTAATTTAAATTAAAGTTATAATTTAGATAATTTTTATGATATTTTTAATTCTAGCAAGATGAGATGTATTAAATTTTTTTGTAAGCTTGGGTAGATCCTTATATTATCCAAAAAACGAGTACATCATTCTTTCATGAACTGCTATATTTCCTCTCCATGGGTGGCCTCAACCTACCCATTGGGAAACCAGGTAATTTTGACCACATTTTTATAGAATAGCAAGTCCAAAATCTAAATAAAACCATCCTCAGAAGCTCAACTAGAGAATCTATCAAATAATCAAAATAAATCCTACTAGATCCTAACATAACACCAAATTATACACAAAATTTTCTAAGCTCTGGATTCCAAGCACTGGAACCTGAAGGAGCAGTGGAGTCTCTATTAGTATAATTGATGACCCATATGACCCTAGCATTGAACTTCGTGAAGTCTGGCTTCATCGTCGAACCCACATAAATAATGCTAAGAAAGTTACACCAATCAACCCATATTTTCCTCAGTAACATTATCAGGTCTATTCTCTAATTCTATGATTTCCATGAGGTTCCTGAGATCATCCAAATGTGAGGTTAATGACCAGCCACATTCCATATTACTCCCTTGCTGCAAGCATCCCCAATTAGCTAATAGAATCATCTTTGTATACAAGGATTGACAAGTATGAGAGAGAATGACATAATTGAAAGATTTGAGCAGTCGAAATATTATGTGTCTTAGATTGATCGATCTCCAACTTTTAATGAGCTTCTCCACAAGGGTTCCAAGGATCAATTTTTTAGCAATGTTGATGGCTATCCTAGAATCCCCATCAATATGGATCTTCTTGTAACCTGTCGATAGTTTTATTCTAAGGACTTTCTCAAGCACACAAAACACAACTTCATTATTAGTGGTGGTGCCACAATCAGTAGCATAAATCTTGTGGACATAGCTCTTCCAATTTCTTACAATTCCTCCCAATCGAATAAGGCATGGGATCCATTTGGAAGTCCTGTCAAATTGATCTTTACAAATCCTTTAGAATGCAGAACGAGGATACCATTGTGTTGGTGAATTCCATAAATTAGGTGTTATCATAATTGGTGACAAATCAAACTTCATTAGAATAGGAACTTTACAGGGTGGGACTTTCCAATCCTCTTGATTCCACGATTCTATGAGGATAGTTTCCCTTATGTTGAGCATAATCATAGACCAAATTCTTCCCTCAAATTGGTGCTCATCTCAGAACATACACCTATTCCTTTCTTTCTAGATATCCCACAACATGAAACCCAATACAAATATCCATGCTCTTCTTACCATTGGGCATTGGAATATTTCATTTATCCATGATTCTATTGTCTCCATAATGTTGTTTGGAGATCTATCTGAATAGCCAAAGAGTTGATGAACTCTACCCTAGAGTCCACAAGAAAATCAACAGGCATTTAGGAGGTGATCAAATGTTTCCTCACATTTTCCACACAAAATGCAATATGAGGGTTTGTGGACTCCTAGTTTCTACAATTGTTCACATGTAGAATTCTCATACGACCTACCAACCAACCATAAAAATAGCGTGACTTTAGGCGAGGATAGAGCTAACTGTATTTTTTTCCATATAGGGTCTTGCACTTGTGCATGATGTTCTGCCATAATTGAATATGCTTATTTTATGGTAAACATTCCTCTAGCCTGGTATCCCCAACATAGAGTATTAGGTTGATCATCCAAGGGTATTTTACAAGTTTGCAGTGTTATCACTCAGGTTGTCCTTAAGCTCTGGAAAAGGATACGGCCGAGGTAACCACAGACCAACTTTGGACTGCAGGTTCTAGCCAACCTGCAATCAGAGAGGGCTCTCTCTTTATGATTTAGCTTTGTTGAAAAGGATTTTAGGCTAGGTCTTGGGTTCAGAGGGTTTTGTTTTGTTTTTGGTGGGAAAATTGATGTTTCAGGTAGAGAGGCAGAGCATAGTCTAAGGGTTTCGAACCATTGGGCGTGGAGTCGAGGAGAAAAACTGCTGGCGCTTTTCCTTAATAACAGTGAGGGAAAATGGAGCAAGATAGTTGAGCATGAAACAATGTTTCAGGTTTAAGGGATGGAAAGAAGTGCTAAGTAATGAGAGGCAGTTAAGAATCTCTCAATTATGCTTAACAAGGGAAGATAACAGGGCACTACTTAGGGGCAGTTAAGAATCCCTAGGTAATTGGCTAACACAGGTGAATCGGGGTAAACATGAGCCAGAAGGAATTCATATTCATAACCAATTCAATCAGAGGAAAACATAAAGAAATAGCAGAAATTGAGCATAGAGAGTATTTAAACTAATTCTAGGCTATTCTTTCTTCCTGCTATTTAGATAGTGATAAACAACAAACAGAGATAAGAGGCACTTATTGTTCCAGGCTGCAGCACAAGAATTCCATCTTCATATCTCCAAAAACATTCATTCACAACAGACAGTTTGCTCTCCAAGCTTTCGGCAATCTTTGATTATGGAAAAAACTTAGGTATACACAGCGAGTCTCTAGTGAAATTCTCAATTGACCAACCCTTGAAACAATGTAGAGGGCGGTATATATAGGGCAAAACTATCTACAGAGTTTCTTTATTACAACTTGACCTAATTAGGTCTGAAAGAAAGATGATTACTTAACCTAATCCTATCCAGAAATAAATGCAAAAAATATCTCGGGCTACGCTGAGGGTGGCCGCATTAAAACTGAATGAATTATGTTGTCCTTGGTGGCTTAGTGCAGTGTTTCTGCAATAAATGTGTATGGGTTTCTGCATCTCTACTGTCTGTCTGCATTTAAAGCTTTAACTGTGATTTGAGGGCAAGGATGGGCTTGCACTTTCTGATTTGACTTACTGGGGGGCTCATCAATGTTCAGGTGCTTCGAGCCCCTAAAAAAATCTTCGGCTGATACTCTTTGGCTCTTCATCTTCATCTGATACTCTTTGGCAATAAACCGATGCTGTTCTGACGTGCTGGTGGGTCTAATCACACATTAATGGCTGCTGTTCGGCCTCTGTTTCCTTCAAAATTGTTTTCTGCTCCTCTCGGCAAGCTTCGCGAAGAAAAATGGGTCTTTCGGCGCCTTTCGGGCTTCCTGGGGGCTGCAAAATGAAAAGATTCCCTGAAGATTCCCCATTCTAGCCCAAAAAATCTAGCCTAGGCGCAAATCGCTCATCAAAAACTGCCTCAGAAACTGATTCCGGGGCTCCGAAGTGCGATTTTTGCTCCTTCGCGCCAAAAAGTGATGATGACGTCAGCATGACGTGACGTTGTACGGTAGATGACGTCAACGATGACGTCATCATGATGATGTGGCGGGATGACGTCAGCGGGTGACGTCATCATGTACGGACGGTGACGTGGCATGTATAGTGGCAGGGTACGGTGGCAGGAGGCCACGTGGCAGGTGACTCGGCAAGTGACCACGTAGGCAGACGACGTGTCGCGGTGACTGGGCCAGGGGGGAGTGACATAGGCGGGTGACGTGGGGCTTACGTCACAGGGGAGGGCGGTAAGCAGTTTTGGGCGCACCGCCATTAGCGCCTGGGCGGTTTTGGGGGGAGGGGCTCCGCCACACCCCAACACTTGATGTGTGGCGGGAGTACGACGGGTAATACCGCCCATCTCTCGGACGCTATCGTTCGGGCGGTTCGGAGATGGGACAACCCGCCAACCGTCGATCTAGGCGCAGCGCGATCAGACGACTGGCGGCGAATGTGAAGCGACGGGGAGTTAGGGCGGGGAATATTTAGAATTTTAATTTGCGCGCGGTGAGGTTTAGACTTAGGGAATGGGGGTTTTTGGGTTAAAAATGCGTGGGGTTTAATGTATTTATGCAAAAACTTTGGGTTACGGGCGGAAAAGGGGGTTTTTTGAGGGGTTTTAGGGCTAGGGGAGAGGTTATTAATCCGTTCAGGTGTCAGATTAATCCCTTTTAAGACACGGATGGGCTAAAAATAGCCCCGGATGGACCGTTTTTTCCCGGACTTATAAAAATATGGCTATATTGCCAGGGAGGGGATATTCACATAGGGGAATTTTATATACAAAGTTTTAGTAGGGGAAAGGGGAAAACTGATAGGGAGTTATATAATACTGTTAGTAGTTAATGTGAAGATGATAAGCAGGCGCCAAGGTCAGAGACCTTAGGCCAATTGGGGAAAAGAGCTTGAAAAGAAATAAAATTCCTTGAGTGAAGCAGATCTTCACCAAGGCAACTGATATGGATGATGATGAAACTAAGAGGAATCAAGCAGATCTTGATCTCTTTGGGAAGTTAGCAAGTGACTTGGGGAATTAGAAGAAGGGGGAGTTAGTTATGTCCACCTTTGAGCTCCTTTGCATGAAAACTGCCTGCACTGTGATCTGTAAAGATAAAGCACTTTGTAACACAAAATTGATCATAAATTATCATTCTGCAACCACACAGCTACCTACCCAGCCTACTCACCTAACATTTTTTCTTCTTTTTGGTTTGGGTGCACTTAGACTTGCAGACCCAGATTTACAATTTTTCTTTTGGATTTTTCCTATCTAAATCTACACTTATTTCTGCCAGGGCCCAGATTAAACAGTTGGGTCCCTTTGATTCTCTACCTATCTACAGATCTGCCAAGATTAAACTGTTTGGACAGATATCATTCTCTATATTCTAAAACAGGAAATTGAAACCTAGGGAGACCAAGATTAAGCTGTTTGGACCTCCCTTAAATGAAAACTCTTCAAAACTGGAACAACTCATCAAAAATTGGAATCAGCAGTGGCATTTAGACTAGCACACTTCATGGCTTTCTTCTTTGGTCTCTCCTGGAAATATGGAACACTGCAGCTTGCAAAGTATGACATATTTGGCATGTAAAAATGTCAATCATGAAAAATGATACCCTGTTGCAACAGGAGGCTAACATGCAATTCTCGATCTAAGTCATCTCACTAATCTAGATTGGGGGATCCTCCCAAACTTCTTTCTTTTTCAAGACCGCCATTGTTGATTTACTACCTCCCTCATCAAAAATCTACAATTGTGTAGCATTATTGGTCCAAGGTATAAGTGATTCCATTTTTTAATTAGGTCTTTATTTCCAAGCATCTTGTCAAAATCTAGTAATACAACCATCTCTAATTTCCCAAAAATGGTTGTTCTGGAATAAGATTTGATTGGTATAGGTTAAATTCCAAATGGATGAGCCTGAGGGTAGTTCATCAGCAGGCAATATCTCCCACCGAGATTGGATATTTCCATTATTATTTCTTGTTGCAAGTTTATTTCCACATATTGTCCACTCCCTAGAGCCATCTCCACCACAACTTGGTTCTAAGGGTTTTATTGAGAATATTTGGATCACACAATCCAAGCCCACCTGACAGTTTAGGAATGAATATTTTATCCCAGGCCACCAATGCCCTTTTTTTCTCCTTATAGGTCCCTCTCTAGAGTAAATTTTTAAGGACGGTGATCATAGCTTGACATGCTACTTTTAGGGTTACCAATACTAAGAGTTGATATATGGGGATCTCTTGGAAAACTAACTTCAATAGAGAGAGACAACCTACAAAATTCAAATATCTCAAGGACCTCCCTTTCAAATTGGAGTGATTCCATACTATATCCTACTAGCTGACCATTCACAGAGGATTTTTTGTCAATGGCACACCAAGATATTTGACTGGAAGTTGTCCAATTTGAAAATCTAGTTTCCTTGTCAGAAAGGTTAGAACAACAATATGAATATTAAAAAAGAAAAAATTAGATTTATCATTATTAATAAGGTACCCGATGCCTCCTTGAATATCTCTAAAATGGATTCTAGGGTCTTGAATTCCTTGAGAGAGATGGAGAAAAACAATAAGATATCGTCCACAAATTGGTTGTGGGTAATATGTAAGTCCTCTCTACATGGTCTAAGCCCTTTAAAGAAACCTTGATTGAAAACTCTGATTTGATAGATCAACGTAAGTCTTCCGCAACCAAAATAAAAAGGAATGACATAATAGAGTTGCCTTGCCACAATCCACGGGTAGGATTGAAGGTGATCGAGGGGGAGTCATTGGTCAAAACAAAGAAAACAAGCGCTGAGATCATGGATTTAATCCAATAAATCCATCTGGAAGAGAAACCAAAATTTGAAAGGATAATGATGAGGAATTCCTAGCTCAGATGATCGTACGCTTTATATAGGTCTAGTGTAATAAACATTCTAGGGGTCTTTAGTTTCCTAACAAAGTGAAGGACCTCATGAGTAGTGACAATCCCATCCAGAGTTTTTTTACCCTCCACAAATCCAGTTTTCTTCGGAGATATCAATTTATGAAGCAATGGCTTAAGCCAATGGACCATAATAGATGTTATGATCTTATACATGACATTAATACATAAGGTGATTAGGCAAAAACCATTGGGTTCTTCGCTTCATCCAAATTTAGGGATCAAGGTGAGAAAGGTATAGTTGAGGCCTACCCATACCTTTTGAGTTTGATGAGATTCCTCAACAATGGCATATACCTCCCGACCAATGAAACTACAACTCCAAAAGTCTGATGTGAATTCATCAAGCCCAGGGACCTTTTATGCCACAATGCTCCAAGATTTCTCTAAGAAATTTCTAAGTGTGCAATAGTGTTAGAGAGAGAGTAGAGAGAACTCCAAGCTAAAACTGACAAAAAGATTGTGAATTGATCCTCATAAGATTGTTTATCATTGAGGCCTCTATTTTCTTCAATTTCTCTATTTTTCTTTCAATTTCCTCCTCACATGCAACCTGTGACCTTTCACCTTCCTTTTCTACTATTTTCCATTATTTTCATAGATAAAATGCCAATAAATGTCTCATGTCTTTCCAAATCCTTTTCCATTTCCTTTGCCAATTTCCAAAGCCATTAATTAATGACAAGTGATCCCTGTCACTATCTTTTTTCCCAACATTCAGCTTCAAATACATGCCCCATGACCTTGGTCTTATTTTTGTCTTTATTAACTTTATTACATGGATTTTTAACCCAGGGTTGTTACATTAGTCTCCCTAAACTTGAGGGTTATGCTCATTTCAAATTTATAAACTAAATCAAAACTTTTGAATTATTCCCTTGAAGTAGTTGAATGTAACACGTATGATCCTAGAACATCCCATCCTGAACTTCCCATATATGTTTTAGTAAGATTTGATAACTATGTGGGAATTTTATGGGATAAATTATACCCTTCTATTGTTCCTATTATACCTATTGAAAGATGTCATAAAAGACAAATTCCATTAAGACTTGCTTGGAAATTAACAATACATAAGTCCTTGTGATTGGCATTAGAAAAAGAAATTATTAATATTGGAAAAGTATAGCAGCAAGGTCCCATTTTTACTGCAATATCTCAAGTTAAATCTTTGGATGGTCTTCAAATTCAACCTCCATTTCCATATGATCAGGTATGAAAAGATGTGAAAGTGTAGGGGTGTATCTAAGAGAAAAGAAAAAGAACAGAGATTGAGAGAAATTGCTACATAATTTATTTGTTTTTCAATATGTCCCTCATGTCACATTTTAATGATATGTAGTTCTTTTTTATTTAGTATCTTAATCATTTCATTTTGTTATGGGTTTTCATCACAAAATATTTTTATTTTGTTATCATTTGGATTCATAATGATGTAAATTCAAAGAATCAAGTTCATCTCAAACATATACTTATATATGTTACATGGAGATGGGTTACACTTTTTGGAAAGAGAGGGCGCATTTAGGTGAAGAAAAGATGGCTTGATCGAGCATTTTAAGCACTCGATCGAGCCATTTTGAAGCGCTTGATCGAGCTCCTCGAGCACTAAAAAACAGCTCAATCGAGCATTAAAACTAACTCCTGATCGAGCTCCTGTGTAACCTTAGGTTATGAGCTCGATCAAGGTTTTAATTTTTTTTTAAATATCAATAATGATATGCAAACGTTAAAATTGTAAGTATTTGATAGTTTAAAAAAAAACAAATTTAATTGTTAATTACATTTGAATAGGTAATTAACAATGGTGTGGATTAATTTCTCATTACATTTCTAGTGTTTTGATGTATAGATTTGAAAAATGATTATTTCCCACTTGCAATTGAAATTGTAATATTTTTATATTTATAATTTGGTAACTTAAAAAATAGTTTTTAATATGATTTAAATTTTCAACGTTATAATTTAAATAATAAGTTGATTAAACATAAGAAAATTTATGAATTTGAATTTAATAAATATTATATTTTTTTATATGGATAAGTGTAACTCAAAAATGTGAATTTGACACTATTGGAAATGTATATTTTATAAATTAAGTGAAGAATTAATAAACATGATTCCCTCAATCATAATCATATTTATTAAAATCAAACTTATATATATATATATATATATATATATATATATATATATATATATATATAACATTAATATCCATTTGTTCGAGTAAAGAAATGAGTGCAGTGATAATTAACATAGTTGTAATAGTTGTAAGTTATAATTAATATAGTTGTAATGGATGCAATGGTATCTATGGCTATAAATTTTTCTCAAACCTGTGAAGTGTGATTGCACTCAATTTTTTCCTCAGTCTGCACAAGTGCGAAGTATATATAGAAATTTTTACTTGTGACTTAGGTTTGCAATATATATTTTTAAAATAATAAACACATAAGGAAATCATAAAATTTAAAACATTATTAGACTAATTTGAATTTGAGTAATCTAGATTTAAATGTGCATATGAATTTTTTGTTTAAATAATAATATTATAAAATTTAGTTTAGTTAAATTTGTTGCTTTTTATTTATTTATTTATTATAATTTGATTTATTTTTATTGAAAAATTATAAAATGATTAAGTATAAAAATATATCACATTTCAAAACAAAACAATAAACAAATTATCATTTTTTTAAATTTAAAAATTTTAAAAACAAATTATCAGTTTTTAAAATTTCAAAATTGAAAAAACGAAGTTAAAATATTTGTTAGAAACTTATCTATATATTATTATAATTATTTTATTGGCAAAATAAAATAAAATTTGGATTTACAATTAATGAAAAAAAAAAAAAAGAAATTTGTGGAATAAATAAATTTTATAATTCACTTAAAGACAAGTATTGAGAGGCTTGGTTTTTTTCCCTCTTTTTTAGATAATTATGATAGCTCGATTGAGGGTTTCTCAAACCCTCAATCGAGCTATTTGAAATTTGAATTTCAAACACTCGATTGAGCATTTTAAGTGCTCAATCAAGCTGTTGAGGGCCTAAAAAACAAAGTTTTAGCTCCTCTTCTGTAGATTTCTCTGTAACACCATTTTGTACCTTAGTGGACTCTAAGAAAAAATTGTCTTTAGTGGTGGAGTTGATCGTGTTGGATTCAAAAAGGAACCCTCTATCCAATGGCATATGAGTTTGACATGTTCGAATTCATATGATATTTTTTATCTAATTTCTTTTAAACATAATGTTTGCAATTTTTTTGAACAGTTTCAAAGATGTTGAATAAAACATCAATAACATAAAATATGCAAAATGGAAAAATTTCAAAAAATACAAATATTTTCATTTACCAGTGCTCTTGAAGAGAGTACTTGTGGTTTTTGAATTTATTTAAATAGTAGGAAAAAATCTTACATGAACACGTGTCTGCAAAATGCAAATAAAATATTACTTTGTCAACTTCGAAAAATAATAAAAAATATAATATTGGATAGAAAATGTTTTTTTAGTATAAAAAATTTAGTTCTCTTCGTGTAGATCATGCTCATAAATAAACTTTTTTTTAAATTATACGTTCTAAACTAAGTTATGTTATGTGAATACACATATACCTCTTAAGATTCGTGAAAATTTGGAAGGACAAGTATTTCATTTAATGGAAAATTGACATATTATATGACACTCATTTTTTTTGCAAAAAATATCATTAGGACAACAACATAATTCTCCAAATATTTTTTTTTACTATGAATCAAAATTCGCAATGCTTATATGAATTTTTGAGGGCTTCAAATTGATAAAAGAATAAAAATTTGAAATTTCATCGCCACATTTGGCCCAAAAGTGTATCCCATCTTCATGCATTTACTCTCATCTAAAATGTCACATTGCCTCCCACAATTGGAACCAATTATAAATCCATCTTAACTCCATATCTATTATGCTCTAAAGGGGGTCAAATCCCTTGAGATTGCACTTTGATGAATTGGATCCTCCTCATAATGTAATTATCATGGCCCTACTAGAGACCTCGTCTAGGCAAATGCTTCAGATGCTCCTTAGGCATGCAAACCCAATTTGTTTCCAACCAAAGGTGAGAATTAATCGATTTCACTTTATTGGGACTATTCGTTACTTCGTTAAATGTTTTAATTAATTCTAGCGATGAAAACTTCTTTACACTTAATTCAATATCCAAGTCACACATGTTCATTACAAGTACAATGTAAATCACATCTCATCATCACCATCATAGTCTTATTATCAATACATAAATATCATAAGCATGAAAACACCATAAAACATACTATGTGCAACGATAATATGTCCAAAGGAAACCCATGGCCTAACAACCCATTCAAATCTTTATAAAACAATGTCCATATCATACATCAAGTATATAAAAAGTTGGAACCCTAGTCAAGTCACACTCATCCTTCGAAAAATGCTAAAACCTCACCCTACAGTGCACTCAGGTCACCAACTAGACCTTATCTCCATGTCCACCTGGCTTGGTTCACCTATCAAGTCACTTGGCTACTCATCAGGTGAGGTACTTGGACTTTACACCCTAAATTGTTCACTTCGTTCCACCCGTCAACTACTCCTCAAACTACTCGGGACTCAACTTTACCTGAAAAATAGTCACTCAAATGTCCTTGGCACATATTTTGGTTAATAATAGGGTCGTGCCACCTACTAGTCCCAACCTGATCATATCAACATTCCAATGATCCCAAGTCGCCCAAATTAAGAAACCCCAAATTTCCTACCAAACACCAAAATATTAAGTGTTGTACATACATGTGATGGATGCCCTACAACCAATAGCGATGTTATTGTGTTGTCCAACTCAATCATGGATGAGGTGCATACACTCATCACTGTGAGGGTCTAATAGACTTCCCCACTAAAAATTGTTGTCGTCCTCGACAACTCTCCAACCAACAAAATACCCAATTCATCAACTAAAGTGACATAGTTGATACCCATCTAAAGACCTCATCTATTGAAACCAATCCAACCACTCCCATGACCTACTTCGACAAATTGTACTCAAATGACTATGATCATGCCTCAATGCACTAAGCTCTCCCACATATAAGAGTAATTAGTTAGCTAATGCAAGCATTACACTTGATCAATAGTATTGTACCTCCTCATGCCAAAGTACATCCTTTCTCTCAAACACATTTTTTGATTGTATAAATGGATTCAGCAGAGTGAAAAACCCTTGCGGCAATTCAAATGTGCAGAGTTCAACCCTCAAACTTGTGATTTCAATGAATCCCTGTAAGGGTCTAGACAAATTAGTTCGAAAAATAAACCAACAAAACTTTTCAAAAAATCGCACTTAAAAACAAATCGCTTTCCCTCACATGTCCATTTCATCCTCATACTACTATCTAGATAAGATGCCCCTTTACAACGCATCATGTTTGCGCTACCCCACTCTCGGTCATTGCCCCATCCTCGATGAGCCCTCTAAGAGCACAAGGGCCCGAAAGTATCCTCCATGACTTCGATCAACTACAATATCTCACCGATGTTGCATCCTCAAATATGCCTGAACAATGTGTTTCTACCTTGCCGAACATCCCAACTTCGCAAGCCAGTTTGCAGTCAATTGAAATTCAATGGATGTGATAGTGGTGAAGAGTACTTCACTATCACTTAGCTGTAATGCCACCTGTGATGGCCTTACTAGAGACTCGTTTATAGAGGTGCACCCGCCGCTCTCTAGGCATGTGACACCGATGTCTCCTCATCCCACTGCATCATGTGATTGTTCCGTGAATCGCCTTACTGGAGACTCGTTTATAAAGGTGCACTCGGCGCTCTCTAGGCATGTGACACCGATGTCTCCTCATCTGTAACAATTATCTGAGATCTTATGATTATTCATATGAAGAAATAACATCTCGATCTTATGCTTATTCATATGAAGAAAAAACATCTCCCACAATCCATGCCTGGCGTATTATTGGAAGAACTCTCTTAGGAGGGCCCAACCGGGTTCGAACCGGTGACCTCTTGATCTGCAGTCAAATGCTCTACCACTGAGCTATAGGCCCAGATGATTGATGGCTTAATTAATATCTACTTCTACGACCAGCGTAAGTGGTTAAAATTTGAATGTCAATCTAACGAACGATGAAGCAATCCCGCAACTCCAAAATTATATATTTTGGAGTACATCCAACACTGGCAAGGCAACAATTCCTGTCATATGAATCAACGAAAACCATTAGTCACAGTATTAAATATTGTGTTGCCCGCCATAGTCATACCATGACAATCCTCACCAACAAGGACACACAGGAACAAAGCAACCATCATTCCATATTTGTCACCATTGCAGCATCATGGAACTCCCACGTCCACTTACAGTTATGGATATTATCTTAATACTTACAGTCACGGATACTTATGGATATTATCTTAACACTTAACAGTCATGGATACATGTAGAAACCTCGTCACGTCTCTTCATCGAAGTGTGGTTACGGATACTTATTTCATTATACATTTTAATGGGTTAAAATTAAAAAAAATATATTATAATTAATTAAAGGAGTTGTTTATGGATTTGGAGGAATTATAGGGAGGGCTAAAAGTGGCTGGAATCTCGTCAAAAATTTTCAAAAAATCATGTAGTAGTAGTGTTTGAATAATGTTTTTGATGGCGTAAATGGATTCAGCACTATCAAAAACGTTTAGGACACCCAAAATATTTAAGATTAACAGCTATAACTAGGATTTACAAAAATTCCTGCCGGATTTTACCAAAATATGTAGAATTTCCATGATTTTAAAAGCAGTGTGATTAGACTAGGGCTCAATTAAATTATAATTTTATTTAAAATTATTATTATTATTATTAATGATAAAAAGAATTATTGTATAAGTTAAATTTATATATATTTTTAAAAATATGCAATCAGATTTTTAATGATGGAGATTCACCTCCATTTCATCATGGAGATTCTTAATTTGTAAAGAGATTTTGTTATAATATCATGGACCAATACCATGACTCCTTGTGCTAAAAAAATCATGATTCATTTCATAATATGACATTTGTTCATATGGCATTTTTAATGAATTTAATTAAAAATAAACAAAAGCATAATTACTTTGGAAGTGTTTGATTTGTATATACTATATAAAATTTAAGAATATTCTATGTAGATTAAGTGTCTAAGTCCACCTAATAATCATTAATAATTAAATTAAAATTATAAAAACTTTATTTTAAAATAGACATGTCTATTAACATAATTAATATATCTAACTAAAAAACCATACTATTTAAATTTTATCGTAATAATTAACTTATTTTTAAACAAATTAAAAAATTAATATATCTAACTAAAAAAACCATACTATTCCAATTTTATCATAATAATTAATTCTTAAAGAAATAATAGAAAAAATAAAAATAAAAGCCAATCGTTTTCCAATAATTCAAATTACAACAGTAAAACAAATCACCAGCCACATTACTACTTAGGCCCGCTTCATACTAAAAAAAATTGCTTTTGTTACTTGGAAAATTAAAAATATTAGCATTCACCTTATTAATACAAAAGATGTGATGTGAATCGTGTTTTATAAATAAAAAAAATTGCTTTTGTTATTTGGAAAACTAAAAATATTAGCATTCACCTTATTAATACAAAAGATGTGATGTGAATCGGTCAAAAGAGCAATTTTCATGTATATGAATAAGTATCGAAAAAAACTAAAAATATTACCATTCACCTTATTAATACAAAAGATGTGATATGAATCGATCAAAAGAGCAATTTTCATGTATATGTATAAGAATGGGTATCAAGAGAAAAATATAAAAGAATTACATTTCACCTTATTAATACAAAAGATGTGATGTGAATTTCTCTAAAGAGCAATTTTCATGTATATGTATGAGAATGGGTGTCAAGATATATATTTAATACAAAAGATGTGATGTGAATTTCTCTAAAGAGCAATTTTCATGTATATGTATGAGAATGGGTGTCAAGATATATATTTATTTATATATATAAAAGAGGGAAAATATATTTTAAGGTGTGTTAATTTTAAATATAGGTTTATTAAAATTATTAAGTTGGATAGAAATTAATTGTATAATTAAATTATTAAAAATTAACTAATTATGTTAATAAGTGTGTTTATTTTAGAATAAGTTTTTTAATTTTAATTTAATTATCGATAATTATTAAATAGATAGTAGGGATTTAATCTTTAAGGAATATTCTAAAATATTTTTAGTAGTATACACCAATCAAAGCTTGAAATTAGTTATGCTCTTTTTCTCTTTTCAATTAAATTGATTAATTAAAAAAATGTCATATAAACAAGTATCATATGAAGTGTGTTATGGTTTTATGGAAATGTGGTATTGATGAGATATGGTATTGGCACATATAATTGTAACAATGCATATTTACGTATTAAGAATGTCCTTAACAAAGTGAGGGTAAATCTCCATGGATAGAAATGTTGTTCCATGTTTTTTTCAAATGTATATATATTTAACTTATATATCAATTTTTTTGAATTAATATTATTATTAATAGTTTAAATTAAAGTTATAATTTAGATCATTTTTATGATATTTTTTAATTTTAGCAAGATGAGATGCATTATTTTTTTTTTGTAAGTTGGTTTAGATGCTTATATTATCCAAAAAAGGAGTACATCATTCTTTCATGCACTGCTATATTTCCTCTCCACAGGTGGCCTCAACCTACCTATTGGGAAACAATATAATTTTGACAACCTGTTTATAGAACAACAAGTCCAAAATGTAATTAAAACCATCCTCAAGAGCTCAACCAGAGAATCTATCAAATAATCAAAATAAATCCTACTGGATCCTAACATAACACTAGATTAGACAGAGAATTTTCTAAGCTCTTGATTCCAAGCACTGGAACCCAGAGGAGCATTGGAGTCTCTATTAGTATAATCGTGGTCCATACAACCTTGGCACTAAACTTCTTCAAGTCAAGCTTCGTCCTCGGACCCACATAAATAATGCCAAGAAAGTCACACCAATCAACCCATATTTTCCTCAACAACATTATCAGGCCTATTTTTTGTTTCTATGATTTCCGTGAGGCTCTTGAGATCATCCAATTGTGAGGTTAATGATCAGCCACATTCCAGATTACTCCCTTGATGCAAGCATCCCTAATTAGCTAATAGATTCATCACCCTATTCCCGGATCGACGAGTGTGAGAGAGAATGACATTATCGAAATATTTGAGCAATCGACATATTATGTGTGTTAGATTGGTCAATCTCCAGCTTTCTATGTGCTTTTCCACAGGGGTTCCAAGGATCAATTTTTTAGCAATGTTGATGGCTATCCTAGAATCCCCATTAATATGGATCTTATTGTAACCCACATATAGTGTTATTCTAAGGACTTTCTAAAGCGCATAAAATGCAACTTCATTATTAGTGATTGTGCCACAATCGGTTGCATAAATTATATGGACTTGGCTCTTCCAATCTTTTATGATTCCTCCCAATCTAATAAGGCTCGGGTTCCCTTTGGAAGTCCTATCAAAGTTGATCTTTACAAATCCTTTGGCATGCAAAGAGAATATTGAAAACAAGGAGACCATTGTTTTGGTGAACTCCATAAATTAGGGGCTATCATATTTAGTGACAAATCAAAATTCATTAGAATAGGCACTTTGCAGGGTGGGACTTTCCAATCCTCTTGATTCCATGATTCTACGAGGATAGTTTCCCTTACGTTGAGCTTAATCATAGACTAAATTCTTCCCTTAAATTGGTCTTCATGTCAGAATATACACCTATTCCTTTATTTCCATATATCCCATAACATGAAACCCAAGACCAATATCTATGCTCTGCTTACCATTGGGAATTGGAATATTTCACTTATCCATGATTTCATTGTCTCCATAATGTTGTTTGGAGATCTGTTTGAATATCCAAAGAGTTGATGAACTCTACCCCAGATTCCACAAGCAAATCGGCAGGCATTTAGGAGGTGATGTAATGTTTCCTCACACTGGCCACACTAAATACAAGATGACGGCCCTTGCAATCCTTATTTCTACAATTGATCCCATGTGAGAATTCTCATACAACCTACCAGTCATAAAAATAGTGTGACATTAGGCCAGGATCGAGCTAACTGTATGTTTTTTCCATATAGGGTCTTCCACTTGTGCATGATGTTCTGCCATAATTGAATAGGATTATTTTATGGTAAGCATTCCTCTAGCTTGGTATCCCCGACATAGAGTATTAGGTTGATCATCCCAAGGTATATTACAAGTTTACAGTTCTTTATCTAGGTCATCCCACTAGTCTAGATTAGGGGGATCCTCCCAATCTTCTTTCTTTCTTCAAGATCACCATTGTTGATCTACTACCTCACTTCTAAAAAAGTTTGCAATAGTGTAACATTGTTGGTCCAAGGTATAAGTGATTATCTCTCCCATCCCCCTCTATTTTTCAATTAGGTCCTTTTTGCCAAGCATCCTGTCAAAGTCTAGCAATACTTCCATCTTTAGTTTCCCAAAAATGGTGGTTATGGAATAAGCTTCGATTAGTATAGGCTAAATTCCAAATGGATGAGCATGAGGTTACTTCCTTGGCATGCAATCTCTCCCTTTGAGATTGGATATTTCCATTATTATTTCCTATTCCATATCTATTTCCACATATTGTCCCCTCCCTATAGCCATCTCCACCACAACGTGGTTCTAAGGGTTTTATTGAGAAGATTTGGATCACAAAATCGAAGCCCACCTACCATTTTGGGAAGGCATAGTTTATCCCAGGCCACCAATTCCCTTTTTTTCTCCTTACGGGTCCCTCTCTAGAGGAAATTTTTAAGGACTATTAGCATAGCTTGGCATTCTACTTTTAGGGTTACCAATACTAAGAGTTGATATATGGGGATCTCTTGGTAAACCGGCTTCAATAGAGTGAGACAAACTACAAAATTCAAAGATCTTAAGGACCATCCCTTCAACTTGGAGTGATTCTATACTATATGCTACTAGTTGGCCATTCACAGGGAATTTTTTTGTCAATGGCATCCCCAGATATTTGATTGGAAGTTGTCCAATCTAAAAATATAGGTTCCTTGCTAGAAAGGTTTGAACAACAATATGAGTATTAAAAAAGGAAAAATTAGATTTAGAATTAGAATTATTAATTAAGGTACCCGATGCCTCCTTGAAGGTCTCTGGAATTGATTTGAGGGTCTTGAATTCTGTGAGAGAGGTGGAGAAAAACAAAAATATATTGTCCACAACTTGTTTTTGGGTAATAGGTAAGTCCTCTCCGTAAGGTCTAAGCCCTTGGAAGAAACCTTCATTGACAGAAGATTTAATTATTCAACCTAAGCCTTCCTCATCCAAAATAAAAAGGAATGGCATAATAGGGTTTCCTTGCCACAGGCCATGGGTAGGATCGAAGATGATCTAAGGGTATTCGTTGATCAAAACAAAGAAAACAGGGGTCAAGCTCATGGATTTAATCAAAGAAATCCATTTGAAACAGAAACCAAAAGATGAAAGGATACTAATGGGGAATTCCTAGCTCAAATGATTGTAGGCTTTAGATAGGTCTAGTTTAATCAACATTCCAGGGGTCTTGTGTTTCCTGAGTAAGTGAAGGACCTCATGAGTAGTGACAATCCCATCCAGAATTTGTCTACCCTCCATAAACCTAGTTTTCTCAGGGGATATCAGTTTATGAAGCAATGGATTAAGTTAATGAACCATACTAGATGTTATGATCTTATACATGAAATTAATACATAAGGTGATTGGGAAAAAACCACTGAGTTCTTCACTTTGTCCATATTTAGGGATCAAGGTGATAAAGGTACATTTGAGGCACGCCCATAGCTTTTGAGTTTGACGAGATTATTCAATAATGGCATGTACCTCTCGACCAATGAAACTCCAACTCCAAAAGTCTGATGTAAAGTCATCAAGCCCAGAGACCTTGTTTATTAGCATCACCATCATTTCTTCTTCAACCTATAAGAGCACAATTTCATGCATGAGATATAGAAATTTCACCTGTAGAACAAACCGATATATGCAATGTCCTAAAGAATAATACTTGTTCTACTTCTACAAAACATTAAGGAGAAGCATAATCGAATTCATGAGAAAAATCAAGTAGAAACATGCATAACTAATCAAGAGAAATAATCACACATAACACAAGATATGTCCAGGGGAAAGCACCAGCATAAAACCCCAACCATGTATTATCAATCAAGTGGAAATCCTCTTCTCAATACAAAAAGAATTAGCTCTCAAGCTATTCAATTCTCAATGAACTATGAAGATATGAAGATATGTCTCATGAACCAACCAAGCCCTGTATATAAAGGCTTTACCTATGGTCCAATCCCTATTTCCTTGCACAATTTGCTTAGGAAATAATAGCGAAATCATATGTAATTAATTCCAAACATACCAAGTTAACCAATGGTCCAACTACGCAATCCTTGAGGACACTAGTTCCTCAACCATGCAAAAACTACTTACTAGAAATAGTCAAGCATCTAATAGTACACTGTCCCACATCTGATCTCAACTGGGTCTCTGACAAAACTGACATGCAACAGTTATCCATGAGTGAATTCTCAGTTATCTAAAATAATAGATGTAACATGCATGCAAGCATTAACAAACTATATTTTATTATTTTAACAACTTGTTAAAATAATCTAACTGGACTTGACTAGTTAGAACTAAGTCAACTGATTCTCTCATTATAGAACTCATACTTATTCCCTCAATCAGTGGGACAACTCATGTGCATGCTCACAAAGACTTCAAATTTGAATTTCCTTAACTAATTAACTCAACTGAATTAATTAATTAATATTTCCAACTGTTGTTAAGACCAAAATTAATTTTACTTCCTATAGATAGACTAGGGACTGCTATAAATAGGAAGGGACCCAGAAATTCTATTTTTAGAACTTTCTATTTTTAGCAGTTTCACCTCTCACCCAATGTGGCCAATGACCTCACTGGCCAAATTTCTATTTTTAGACATGCTATTTTTAGCAGGTCTATTTTTAGCACATTCTAAATTTAACATTTCTTGTTGCACATTTTTCAACACTCCCTCTCAACAAGAAAGGCTTCCTCTCGAACCCAATCCTGTAACTCTGGAATGTTCTGCATGCAACACATCTACCCGGTCCACTTGCTCCAACAACACTTGGAACAAAAACACTCCCAACTGACCACTCTGTTGGGCTAGGAACATACTCTGATGCTAAAGCTCTACCTACTACTCACAAGTGCTCCCTCTCTGACATCTGTGCTACTGTAACATGTCCATGCATCTCGCACCATTGCACACCTCTCTGTGCCACCTAACACTATGCAAAACACTTGTGCCTCTCGCATTGCTGCAGCCTGCTAGCTATGCGTTGTCTTGGGATTCCCTGCATTGTCGCTCTCTCTACCGCTCCATCCTCATCTGTCTCTACCCAATTAGTCAGTTCCTGCTACTCCACATTGGGGCTCCCGTAGCAAGGTCTCATCCAAGAGGTTGGGTACGTCAAGGATCCTGCCCCTCCTCCATGGGACAATCACTCTATATTGCCCCACCTCCTCCCTAGAGGTATGGCTGCATGTGATCCCTCTGCCCACCTGGCTCGAAGTTTCTCCCTACTAGAGGTCTCTGCATGAGTAGATGTCTATACTCGATCTCCTCTTAGCTTTCCCTATTGTGGTTGCTCCACAACCTCCTAAAGTTGTTGCACCAATCGTGGCTCCTCCACAATCGTCTGAGACTTCTTCTAGCTATGCATGTTGAGAGGTAATATACCCTCCCTCTAAACCACCAAGTCTCCATCAGTTGCCTTGCTGCTCAAGGTTTTGCATACATCTTGAACCTCAAGAGCATATAGGTTCTTGACCCATGAACCAATCTGCTTCACCTGTCTAGTGATGATGTGTCTAAGGAAAACCTTTCCCTTAATGAAGACTACATAATAGCCTCTATCTTCTAGTATTGCGATCGACACCAATTTTCTCTTTAGTCTTGGTACATACTTGACATCAGTCAAGGTAAGGCGATCTCCATGCTCCCTCTGAAAAATAACCGTTCCTACACCTAATACACTATACTTCTCATCATCACCATGAGTATTTGGAGATCTTTCTCCTCCAAAGTACTGAACAAACTCTTGTCACCGATCATGTGGAAAGAAGCTCCACTGTCAAGAAACTAACCACTTCCCACCATGGATGAAACCATGCATGCAAAGAGTGTGAAATCCAACTTAAACTGTGAAGCAAGTGCCTCACCTTCAGATCCTTCCCCGGATCCCTTCTTGGATTTCCTCCATGGACAATTTACAGCATAATGCCCCACCTCATGACAACTAAAGCATCACACTTTCAATTTGTCAACCTTCTTCCCATCATTGGAAGAACTGCAGAAAGAGAAACCTTCTCCTTCCCCTTCTTCACCTTACTCGCTAAGGCACAGTTCTCCTCATCATGCATGGATGAAGAACTGTCTTTGGTGCTCCGTCTGATCTCCTCCTGCATCAAATCCGACCATAGTCATTCCCAATCTGGCAGTTTCTCCTTTCCATTCACCAAGTCCTGGCAGCTATGCCAGCTCTTAGTAAGGCCAAGGAGTGCTAGACTCACCATATCCTCATCCGATGTCATGACCCCTACACTTGCAAGCTCATCCCTGCATGTGATGAGATTGGTCAGATACATAGAGATTGTATCATCCCTTTCACACTTGATCTTTCAAAGTCTGTCCTTTAGTGCCAACTTCCTCTTATCACTACTATTCTGATATAAATCTTTCAATGTTTTCCACATTGCATGTGGAGTCTCCTTCCCATGGAGGCTCGAGACAATGTGATCTCGCACTCCCTTAAAGAGAATTCTCCTAACTCTAGCCACACACTTCCTCCACTCCACCTACTCAGTCTTGTCAGTAGGCTTAGGGACTTCTTGACCAATGAAATCCTTAAGACCATTATCTTCCAAAACTACCTCCATGTGATCCTTACAAGCTATATAGTTTGAGCTGCCATCAAGGGCATACTCAAGCCTCAAACCATAGAACGTCATTGATGAAATAGATGTGATAAGAACTTGAAATCAATATCCCGAATAATAAACTTCGAATTTCTCCTGCTAGTATATTGTTCTTGCTTGATCACCTATGCTCCGATACCATGTAGAAATTTCATCTGTAGAACAAACCAATATATGCAATGTCCTAAAGAATAATACTTGTTCTACTTATACAAAACATTAAGCGGAAGCATAATCGAATTCATGAGCAACATCAAGTAGAAACATGCATAAATGCTCAAGAGAAATAATCACACATAACACAAGACATATCCAGGGGAAAACACCAGCATAAAACCCCAACCATGTATTATCAATCAAGTGGAAATCCTCTTCATAATACAAAAAGAATTAGCTCTCAAGCTATTCAGTTCTCAATGAACTATGAAGATATGAAGATATGTATCATGAACCAACCAAGCCCTATATATAAAGGCTTTACCTATGGTCCAATCCATTTTTCTTTGCACAGTTTGCTTAGGAAATAATAGCAAAAGCATATGCAATTAATTCCAAACATACCAAGTTAACCAATGGTCCAACTATGCAATCCTTGAGGACACTACTTCCTCAACCATGAAAAAACTACTTACTAGAAATAGTCAAGCATCTGATAGTACACTGTCCCACATCTGATCTCAACTGGGTCTCTGACAGAATTGACATGCAACAGTTATCCATAAGTGAATTCTCAGTTATCTAAAATAATAGTTATCACATGCATGGAAGCATTAACAAACTATATTTAATTATTTTAACAACTTGTTAAAATAATCTAACTGGACTTAACTAGTTAGAGCTAAGTCAACTGATTCTCTCATTATAGAACTCATACTTATTCCCTCAATTAGTGGGACAACTCATGTGCATGCTCACAAAGACTTCAAATTCGAATTTCCTTAACTAATTAACTCAACTGAATTAATTAATTAATATTTCCAATTGCTGTTAAGACCAAAATTAATTTTACTTCCTATAGATAGACTAGGGACTGCTATAAATAGGAAGGGACCTAGAAATGCTATTTTTAGAACTTTCTATTTTTAGCAGTTTCACCTCTCACCCAATGTGGCCAATGACCTCACTGGCCAAATTTCTATTTTTAGACATGCTATTTTTAGCAGGTCTATTTTTAGCACATTTTAAATTTAACATTTCTTGTTGCACATTTTTCAACATGAGCACCTCATTCAATTCTTGATTAACAAGGTGTGGGATGTGATTGGTTATGCATTGAATGGATTCCCTCTAGTCTTGGTTCAGTTTTATGAGCAAGGATCAATAGTAAGCCACCAATTCTTCCTCGTTCACTTAATGTTATAAAATCCTCCTACCGTCACTCGATATCAAAGACAAAATTTTATTGTGTTGATGATGTTTTATCATAGACTTGTGGAAAACTTTAGTGTTCTTCTCCCCTTCTCGCAACCATTGGATTCTAGAATTTTGATGCTATAAATTATCCTCCTCTAGAATTTTGATGCTATTAATTGGCCCTCCTCTTGGATGAACATTTATGTTCTACCTTCCAAATTGTAATGTTGCTAGATCTTTGAAATTTTCTCTTCAAGTTCCTTATTTCTTTCCCTAATATTGCCAAACTTCATTTTATTTGATCCAAAGTTATGCAAGAATGCAATAGAATATAAATATAAACATAAACACAGAGATGCAACAAAAATAACTCTTCATTTAATTAATATCAAATAATTAAAAGATGCTTACAAACATATGGAAATAAACTAGCTCAGGTGATGGTAGCTTATCTTTGAGAAGAGATGTGGTGGCAACATGCCTCTGAAATGTATTACAATGAGGCTCAAGGGCCTTTTTATTATTGAGAAATAAGGGGAAACCCTAAATAACCAAAAACCTAATGCTAGGAGATAGAACACAAGAGTTTGTGGGCCCCGTTGGGTTTAGTTGGGCATCCACCTTCTCAAGGTCGTAACTTAGTCATTTGATCTTCGTTTGGCATGTACAATACCTCGTTAGAAATATCTATCCGAGTACTACAAGAGTTTAGGGGGTCAAAACAGTGTTGGAAGTTCATGATCCGGATTTAAACTAGAACGGAACAAATTACAGAGATAACCATAAACACAGAGATGGAGTGGAAATAATACTTCATTTCATTAATGTAAAATACTGAAATATGCTTACAAACAGAAATGGAAATACACTAGCTAGGGCGATGGTAGCTTATCTCTAAGAAGAGATGCGGCAGCTACATGCCTCTGAACTGAACTACAATGAGGCTCAAGGGCCTTTTTATTATTGAACAATAAGAGAAAACCTTAAACAACAAAACCCTAACCCGAGGAGATGTAACACCAAGAGTTTATGGGCCCCTTTGGGGTGAGTTGGATAGTCAACTTCCCAAGGTCGTGACTTGGTCATATTATCTCTGTTTGATGAGCATGATAGCCCGTTGGAAAGATATCTTCGAGGACTACGATGAAAAATATGATTTTAGACAACAAATTATTGGCATTAGATTCCAAAAAAACGTCGTTTAGGGCCTCAAAATGGCTCTAGAAGTTTAAGGAAAAACTGCTAAAAATAGTAAACTATGCTACAACTAAGGAAACTGAAAAACTGAAAGAAGCAATGGTGGGGGTCCAAGTGGAATTGGTAGGTGGCCACCAATATCCACCTGGATCATTCCTCCCCCCTTAGGAGTAAATGGTCCCCATTGCGTTGATTTCCTCCATGAGATGAGGAAACTTCTGCTGAACTTGGTCCCTGGTGAGCCACTTGCCCTGGTGAAGGAGTTGGCTTTCTTTGACAACTCGATACAGTTGGATATTATGTTGGCGAGTGTGCTTGATTTATGTGTCCATGATCAGATCAGTTGTAGCTTGTTCCATACAATCTGGATTTAACTCTGTGGCTATGAGTTGTTCTGTAATGTCAGATGTGTCTAGTAATGGTGGAAAGTATGGCCGAAGGCAGTCCACATTGAACACTGGGTGCAGGCCAAGGAATGGGGGAATGATGAGCTCAAATTCACTGTCTCCCATAGCCTTGGAAATGGCGTAAGGACCATATCAAAGTGGTCTGAGTTTCCGATAGGCTCCGGTAAGGCGTTCCTTTTGCAAATGCAATCAGACTTTGTCGCCCACCTGAAACTTGTGTGGTACCTGATGTTGATCATGCCGTTGCTTGTACTTGGCATTTGATTTCTCGAGAATTTCATGGACCTGTTGGCGAATATGTTGGATGTTCTCAATGAAGTTGTTTGCCTTATCTGTTTCAGACTGGAAATGAGCTGAATCTATGTGAGTAGCTACAAATGGCATGGCCACATCAATGGGACATAGTGGCTGGAATCCTAAGCCCACCTGAAAAGGGCTGTGGCCAGTCGAGCTATGGAGAGCCCAATTGTAGCTGTACTGAACATAGGGGAGGCTCTCGTCCCATGTGGGTGGATGCTTTGAGTTGTACATGTGCAGAATGTGTACGATCATCCTGTTGACAACCTCTATTTGGCCATCAGTTTGAGGATGGAAGGTTGTGGACTTAGTGAGTTTGGTGTCCAGCATCGACCAAAGATTTGACCAAAATTTACTAAGGAACCTGTTGTCCCGATCTAAGATTATAGACTGTGGGATCCCAAAGTGTACCCACATTCATTCAAAGGAGAGTTTAGTAGTGGCTTCGGTTGTGATATTCTTCTTGCAAGCTGCCATAATGGCCATCTTCAAGAACCTATTGACGACCACAAAAACATAGTCATTTCCATGCTTAGTGGAAGGAAGGCCTGACATGTAATCCATGGAGATGGATTCCCAAGGTCGACTAGGGGTAGGCAGCGGGGTATAGAGGCCTTTCTTCTTGATGGTTGGTTTGGCAATGGCATAGGCAGTGCATGATCTGATGTACTTCCTGACATCTTGTCGAAGATTTGGACAATAGAAATACTTCTGTAGTACTGCCACCATTTTCTCGACCCCGAAATGCCCAATAGCCCGAATGTAGTGTGCTTCCCAAATCATCTTGGCATGCTCGCTTGAAGGAACACAAAGGTGACCCAGGTGGCATAACAGGGCATCCTGGAGGTGAAAATCTGGAACATGTTGATCCTCCAAGAGTGTCTGGTATGTGTGGCCGAATTCTAGGTCGCTTTTGTAGAGAAGTGGCCAATCAAAAGTATCGTACCCACAAGAGTTGAGCATGGTGGTTAATGCCATGATCGGTGGTCGACTGAGGCAATATGAAACATTATTGGTGTTGCTCTTCTTATACTTGATATTCAAATGGAACTATTGCAGGTATGTGGACCACTTCTGATGGCGATCATTCTGCAATTTCCCTTGGGTTTGTATGAATTGCAGGGGTCAGTGATCTGTGTGGATGACCATTTCCTTCCCCAAAATGTAATGCTTCCATTGTCGGTAGGCCTACACAATGGAATACATCTCTTTGCCATAAGTGGGATACTTCCGGACTATGTCTGAAAGTGTCACACTGTGATATGCCACTCGATGCCCATGTTGAGTAAGAACTGCCCCAATAGCATAGTCAGAGGCATCTGTCTCAACCTCAAATGGTTGTTGCAAGTCTGGTAATGCAAGCACTGGTGCTGAGCAACGGTGATCTTTCAACTCTGTGAATGCCTTCTATTGAGATTCAGACCAAAAGAATTTTTCTTTCACTCTTCCCTTGGTGACTTGACTCAAGGGCCAAGTGATATGAGAAAATCCCAACACGAACCTGTAGTAGAAGTTGGCAAGACCTAGAAAGCTACGGAGCTCTGTCAAAGTGGTCGGAGATGGCCAATCGCGAATGGCTTGGATCTTGGCAGGATCCACATGCACCCCCTGTTCATCAATAATGTATCCCAGATACTGAACTTGGGTCATGCCAAAAGTGCATTTCTCTAAATTGGTACATAACTTGTGTTGCCGTAGTGTTTGGAGAACCTGTCGGATGTGGTGGAGGTGCTCTTCCCAACTCTGGCTAAAGATCAACATGTCATCCAAGTATACCACTACAAATGAGTTGGTGAATGGCCACAAGATGTCATCCATTAGCCTCATGAGGGTTGCAGGAGCATTCATCAATTCGAAAGGCATAACCAACCATTCGAAAAGGCCCTCCTTGGCTTTGAAGGCAATCTTCCACACATCAGAGGGTTCGATTGGTACTTGGTGATATCCTAACTTCAAATCGATCTTGCTAAAATATTTTGCCCCCTTCAGTTGGTCCAGGAGGTCATCAATCGGTGGGATTAGGTACCTATTACAGAGAGTGATCTTGTTTAGTGCCTAACATTCAATGCAGAGTCTCCAAGTCCCATCCTTTTTCTGTACCAACACGATTGGGCTCCCACAGGGTGATGAATTAGGATGGATGTGACCTTTCTACAACAACTCCATAGAAAATTTTAGGGGCGAATGTTCGCCCTTTGGCGAAATTAAGGGGTTTTAAATTTTTAGTGGGTGAATATTTTGTATCATAGTACATTTTTACAAATCACCTCAAATAGCCCACCTTATTTTAAGGGAGAGGGTAAAAAAGGTAAATTTAGCCCTTGAAATTAGGAGTTACAACCTTCCATTCACCCATTTTCAAGAATAGGTTTTATTTAAGTGAATCCATTCGCCCATTTTCAATAATAGGTTTTATTTAAGTGAATCCTATGGGCTAGAGGCCCAAATACCATATTTATAAAAGAGGTATGGTAAATTAATAAAAATATAAATAAATGAGAGGTATGGTAAATAAATAAAACATTTTTTATATTTACTCCATAAGTCACCTTATATACATGCAAGGGTGTAAACAAATAAAAATATAAGTAAAGTGGAGGTATGGTAAATAAATAAAACATCTTTTTATACTTACTCAAAGGGTATGGTAAATAAATAAAAATATAAATAAACTAGACGCATGGTAAATAAATAAAACCTCTTTTTATATTTAGTCCATAACCCTCGTTCTATTTATGAAGGCTTAAGAAAGAGGTTTTATTTAAGTGAATCCTATGGGCCAAATACCATATTTGTAAAAGAGGTATGGTAAATTAATGAAAATATAAATAAACGAGAGGTATGGTAAACAAATAAAACAATTTTTTATATTTACTCCATAAGTCACCTTATATTTATGAACACTCAAAAAATGCATTATATTTAGGTGAAACCTATGGGCAAAATACTATGGGACAAATACCATGGACTAGATTGTTATTAATACCATGCAAAAAAACATTATTAACCCTAATATTAGTATTAATAAAAATAAAAATGGCACATGGTATTGACCCATGGTATTCACCAAAATGGCACATGGTATTGACCCATGGTATTCACGAATGTAGCCTATTTAAATGGGGGAATTAAACCAGCATAGATCCATCTTTACTCTGGATCTACTAACCCCTGAGAGGTATCAAATATCGTGATATGCAAACTAGCATAGAGTGAAAAAATATTTGATCTAATCAAGAGTAAAAATGGATGTTGTAATTTAATGTATGTTAAACATTTTAGCTTGGTTAAAATAAAAAATAAAATAAAAATCAACTATTTATTTTATTATTTTTTATAAATTATTAATAGTAATTTTTAAGCTCCAGGTTTATGATAACCCATGGTATTGAACCATGGTAATACCATGGTATTCATGTGAGCATAGACTATTTAAAGGGGAAATTCTATCATCTTAGATCCATCTTAATTCTGGGTCTACCAAGTGCTCATAGGGATAAATAGATTTCATCCCCCTAAGAGTGGTAGACGTGGAGTTAAGATGGATATAGGTTGGTTTTTATGATAATGAAGATATTAAATAGACTTAGGAAATTATATTGTAAAAACATCTTAAGGTGAATGGTTAAAGCATAGACATTGGACAAGTATAACTGAAACAAATCCAGGGCTAAAAGGAATGGATTGATTGCACTAGTCATCCTTCTATAACTTTCCAACATATGCTGGAGTAAAAAGATTGTAATTTGGGTAATTTTTCTAATTGCAAACAGGAACATACTTGTGTATTGGCAGGGTGGTTACGAGGTCCCTAGAAGTGATGAATTTGAATTTTTCTTGGTTTTATATATAGTATTAGGTTTTTTCTCATGCTTTCTGTGAATGGCACGGGTGAATTTTATCCTACACCCACTAGGTTATCGATATGTAATTTCGATAATTTTGATTTCAAAAGATATTTTAAAGAAATGCAATGATTTCATTTGTGTATTCAATAAACACAAGATTTTATAATTGAGTAAAATATTCTCCATGCCTGGTGATAGATTTGCCAAAAAATTATATATACATATCATATTATTGATAAAATCGCCTTCCATTTTTCCTATATACCATGGAGATTCGCCCATTTATTATACATGTAAATTTGGGGGGGTTCTTAAAATTTTCCCTGAGCAGCTCCTGAATCTACCTCTTGATTTCATCATTCTCCATAACAGAGCGTCGATAGATTGGTCCATTGGGCAGCGGTGCACCTAGGGTCAAATCAATGGAGGGATTGACCTGATAGTGTAGAGGAACCCTTGCGGGGGAAGTGAAGATGTCCTCGTACTCATCCACGACCTTGTCCATCTGTAGTTATTGTGCGGAGGGGCCCTGTTTGGAGGTCGTGGCCACTGTCTTCTTCTTTCCTTGAGGGTGTATCATCAGGAAAACAAATTTCCCGGTTTTGGAAATGAGCTTATTGCATTTTTTTACAGTAACCAAAGAGATGGCAATAGGCAGTGCTACCTCTGGTATCCCGTACAACTTATTTCCAAAAATAACAATAATAGCATGGGGCCTTCATTCATACACAGCATGTCGCTTCCACAAGTATGGTTGTCCTAATAATACATCACAAACTTCAATGGGAGCAATGTCACACAATACCTAATATATGAAGATCTTGATGTTGTATGGAAGGCGACACTGTTGGCTCACGAAAAGATCCCATCCTTGGTGAAGCCACCCAATGGTGTACAGATGTGTATGTGCTATGGTCGGTAAGCCTAGCCACTTCACGACCTCTGCCAAAATGAGGTTCTTTTGGCTCCCGCTGTCGACAATGAACTATAGTGGGGATCCCTTTACCCACATCTGGGAGTGGAAGAGATGTTCCTCCTTCTCTGGATCTTTGGGTTCCTCCTTATGGATCTTTGTGGTGGCCACTGTGGCATTGGGCTCTGTATCGATAATCTACTTCCCTTTGTCATTCCCCTTGTCGGGTTCTGACTTAGAGTTGGAACATGCATCTGATTCTGAAACTTTTAGCTTGGCCACTAGTGACTGCTTGTCCCGACACTCACTTTTGTTGTGAGTGGAGATCTTATGGAATTCACGCCACTTTCCCACGTCCTTTTTCGGCTTCACGGTGCTATTCTTTGCTTGTAGCTTTGGCGGGTTGTATTAGGCTTCCCCACCTTGGCTTTGTCCTTTTTCTACGATTTGGGGGAACCTTTCCCTTGCTTCGAATTCACAGATCCAAAGTCTTGCTTCTTCTGTTTAAACTTTTGCTCAACTTTGACGGCATATCGGTATGTCGCGCCGAGCGAGGAGATGTTCAGGAATTCTATTTCTTCCTAGATGTACTTGTGCAGGCAGCCATGGTATTTGAGTACCAAATGCTGCTCTGAATACTTGATACCCAACTTTGTATGAAGGGTACGGAAAATATTGGTAAACTCCAACACGTCTTGGTCCCTTCCCTGCTGTAGCATGGTCCACTTTATGTATTGATCCTCATAGCTTCCGACAGGGTAGTACTGCTCCTTGATGGCATCCCGGAATGAATTCTAAGTGGGTGAGGTTGAAAAGAGTGAGCCTATACTTTCACCCTTTTGCTCATAGTAGGTTTCCCACCAGTCATTGACGTGGGGGCCCTGCTTGAGAAGAGCAAAAATAATCTTTTCCCGACTGGGAAAATCATGAACAGAAAAATAACCCTCTAGCAGATTTAACCATTTATCGATGGCATCTGCATCTATGTGACCCTCGAATATGGGGATTTCAAAATTAACTTGTACCTTAAACAGTGTGGCATTTCCAGAGTAGCTGTTGGAAGCTGATGCATCGCCCCTATGTAGCTGCTGAAGAATCTGGGCAAAGTTGTCCATCATCGCGTTCCTTTGTCGCTCAAGGGCTTCTGAGAAAGATTTTGATAGAATCTCCTACCCCCTCATCTTTCTTTTCATCCACCATGGGAGGTCATCTGGATTTGTGAGGCTGGTCTTGCAAAGGTTTGACCAGTTCAAGCCCTAACTCCTTATATCCCGACCTCGTTGGGGACATGCAAAGAAAAACAGATAAAAAGAAAAAAGCAGACTGCTCTGATACCACTAATCTGGATTTAAACAGGAACGCAACAAATTACAGAGATAAACATAACACAAAGATGCAACGGAAACAATACTTCATTTCATTAATGTAAAATACTGAAATATGCTTACAAACAGAATTAAAATACATCAGCTAGGGCAATGGTAGCTTATCTCTGAGAAGACATGTGGCAGCTACATGCCTCTGAACTGCACTACAATGAGGTTCAAGGGCCTTTTTATTATTGAACAATAATAACACACCCTAAACAACGAAAACCCTAACCCGAGGAGATGTAACACCAAGAGTTTATGGGCCTCATTGGGGTGAGTTGGACAACCAACTTCTCGGGGTCGTGACTTGGTCATATTATCTCCATTTGACATGTATGATATCCCGTTGGAAATATCTCTCCAAGGAGTACGATAGAAAAGACGATTTTATACAAAAAATTGTTGGCGGTGGATTTCCAAAAAAACATCGTTTAGGGCCTAAAAACGGCTCCAGAAGTTTAGGAACCAAAAAACTGCTAAAAATAGTAAACTGTACTACAATTAAGGAAACTGAAAGAAGCAATGGTGGGGGTCCAAGTGGAATTGGCGGGTGGCCACCAATATCCACCAATATAGTTGAACCTTTTTAAGGCTATATTGAAGAGTATGTATTTGATTTGTAATTACATGTTGAAAAGTGCAACTACAACTTTTTTATAATATAAATATATCCATTTATGTTATTAAGAAAAAATAACGATATGTTCACTCCCCAAACTACTATTAAGGCAATTTTTTTAGAGGAATTTCAATCTACAATTTATTTCTTTAGATTCTACACAAAAATCTTCAGAAATGTATCCAATTGTCACAACCCTATTTTTCCTCTTGAAAAACTATTTTGAAAAAGAAAAGAAAAAAAGGAAAGACTAATTCTTCCTATTTTTTGTAAAAGAAAGAGCTCTAATACCAAGTGATATGATCATTAACTACAAATGATATGTTTAATAATATGATAGAAAATCCCTTTAACTTCATATACCAAATACCCTTATGGCATTTCAACACCACATAATGATCATTTTATGAAAGGAATAACTCTTGTTCACTTGCATCTAAGAGGAGGAAACCTCCTAAGGAACTATGCTCTAATACAATATGCTCCAAAACATTATTCATAAAGAGGACTCCATCCTTATTTATATCTAGAAAGAAAACCCTAATCACAACAAAATACTAACTACCTAGTGGGTCTTTTAATGAAGCTACAATACATTTATTAAGTGATAACCACTTAGTGGGACTTAATTAATAATATCAAACATGGAAGACCAAATCCAGTTTACATTGAATGCCCACCATATTTATACTAACTTTAAGGGGCCCTTCAACCCCCATTATACACATAGATAAGATTATATTAGAGGTTAAAGGGCATGTTAGAGTTGGTGTATTTATGGTGTTCATTCAATGTAAGGTGGATTGGGCCCACTATGTAGTTAACATTTGATTATGTCGAAGAATTTTTAGCTAGCTATAATAAGGATATGATCCTCCTTATGTATCATGTATCGAAATATTATTATATGTTGTAGCTTAAACATTTTATGAATTTGAACTTTTTTTGCTACTTAATATAATAGGAAGGGAAACTTACATTTGTTTCTAAATCCCAAAAAGAATTATTTTGGAATGATGGAATTTGCAATATCAATAGTTCATTGAGAAACCAAGTTTTTATATGGGTATTCAAGGGTGTTGAATCCAATCTGCATTAAAATAAAAATAAAAAGATATTTCAACAATCGAAAATTATAATTTTAGTAAAGATTTAAAGGCTCTATTCCAATGATGGCAAACCAAAGAAGGTCCAAATCATATAAATTTTAGACTTCTTCTTATTTTGTTGGAGCTAAGCTTGTTGGAAGGTCGCCCCCTCAAAGAGGCAAGTAAACACGAGTTTATCCTTCCCTAAAAGGATCATTGTATGGTGTTACCCTACCTCAAGGGTTTTAACATTGAAGTGATGAATATGATTAATAAATTACTTATCACTTTACATTCACTTGTCTGATCCACTTTCCCTTCATTTTAGAGCTCCATGGCTCAAAAGAGAGTATGCAATCCCAGCTATCGTTTTTTCAATTTAAATAGGAATAAGCATGTTTGTATTATCAAAAGTGTTGTGGTAAATGCTTAAAATTTGACCACTACACCTTCTATACAAACTTATTATAAGATAAGCTACTTTTCTTTATTGTGATAATGTTCCAGTCCCATGTTCTAACTTTCAAACCAAAAAATTAATTGTAAGTACTTCTAGAGGGATAAATCATTACAAAAAATCCTAATATAAATTATGTTTCACAAAGCATGGAAATCAATCTTAAAAAACTTCAAATCAATGTTCATCGTGTCCTCTCCTATCATTTTGTGCCTCACTTTAGTAAGAATTTATTGAATAATTTCTTTGTCCTCATTCACAGATGAACCAATCGTGGGGTGTGTCGTGTTGGGATGCATGCACTTACGACCACTGTTGACCACTTTTCATCACATACTAGACATTCCCTACCCTTTAGGGTCACTTTCTATTTTTAGCATTTTCCTATTTTTAATAAGTCTATTTTTAGTGGGGGTTGCCATCTAGGATGACAAGTGGCAATGACAAGCAAGTGACCTGACTATTTCTTGTCCATTAGTATGTCTTCCCTATTTAGTAACTACCTTATCCATGAGTGCTCACATCCTCTCTTATTTTGGGAAATTTTGTTATCCACTCATCTTATCCTTTAACTTTTAGTCCTATTTCTAGGGTTTTCTTGCTATTTTGGCGTTAAGAGTTGCATGCGTGAGTTCTTTCCTTTTATTATCACTAATTTTTAGCTAATATTATCCTTAGCCAACTCTATTATTGACTCCTATCTTATTTTAGGTCTTACAACCCTATTCTTGGACTAGTTTACTAAACATGATAAAGTGATTTTCTAGTTTCTATATGTATGTACCATGGGACCCCAACCTAATGCACATTGGTTCCCTCTCAAGGGAGTCTTATAAATATGGACTCATGTCAAGCAATAATACACAATATTTATGAAGTAATTTGAATTGGTTCTTTGAGCTATTTAGTCCATTTGAGTTCAATTTCATTCTCTGTTCTTTTTTGTCTTGCACTTGCTAGTGTAGTGTTTTTTACACAATAGATATTGCGATTATGCTTAAAATCCAACATGCCACTATTAGAAGAACTTTTGTTTGGAGAGTGTCCAACTAACTGATAGTGTGCCTCTTCAAAATAACCACCTTCCTCTACAATATTTGTCTATTGATGGTGAACCATTTCCATTAACAAGACAACCTCCGTATCCCTAGTATCAGCTTTAATCCTTAGTGTTGCTCCCAATTCAAAAATGTTGACCTTTGTTCCTTGCATGACAACACCTTGTGCCTACAATTACCTTTTAACTATTGCAGATTCACACACCATGCATCACCCTCTGTGATTGTGCCTGGATTCATCATTGATGGACCCTAGGAAGATCTGTTAACAAAGTCCCTCGCAATATGAACCCTTCAAAGAGTACCAATTGTTATTATGTCAATGAAATAGGAATTAGGTCTTTCCTAAGCATTCATATTTCCTCTTGCATTCTCCAAAAGTCTTGCTAGGTCATGGTAGGCCTAATACAAAGCATAATGCTCATAAGAAAACATATAATTGTAGCTAGCATATCCAAATAATGATCACTTGCCTTCATGCAATGCTCCCAACATTGGTATATCCAAAATTCTTATGTGCATTATCATTATCCCACCTAATATGTCTAGAAATGTTGCAAAAGATTGAAAATATGGATCTATTATTACTCCTACATGTATTGCATTACTCACAACATGGAAGAGAGTGAAAGTTGAATGCAAAATGAAACCTTCACGATCTAACTTGATTACTTCCCAAAGAGATGTCATGTGCAAGACTCTTTAAAAAATGTAATTTCAACATTTTTTAAACACATAAAAAATATCTTTTAGGAAATGGGCTTTTTGTTTATGTCCCTTCTATCATTCATTACACTACAGATTTTAGTAGTCAAATCCTTACACGAAGGCAGTTCCCTTTTGCATTCACCAATTTGGTGTCTCACTTGGCCATGACCTTAAAAACATATTTTTTTAATTATTGGCTTGACTCACAGGAAATTTGAAACTTAAATCTCATGACTTAAATATTACTTTGTAACACAACCATCACCAATTAAATTTCCAATTAAATTACCCCCATAAGCTTACCTTAAAAATAATATTATTAGAAAAAATTCATTTATATTTAACTATAACTCTATGTATAATGTTTATTCCCAATAATAAATGATAAATTATATTTTATTAAAAGTATTTGCTCATACAACCTTATATTAAAAAATTACATTTATATATTTGAATATAATCATATAGATAATAATTCAATATCAGCTATTATGTGATAGAACCACTACTGCAAGTACATAATTTTATCTCCACTCACATTTTCAGATAATTAAACCAAAAATTTGACAAGCTCTCGAAAGAAGCCTCGATGCTCCGAGGCAACTCTCTTTTTTTCTCTGAATTCTTCCATGGCCCATAGAACGAGGCCATTGAATTTCACTAACTTTTAAGTTTTGTGGTCACATTTCAATTCCTAATTTTAATGGGAGGTCAAGTCTAAGTTCATTGAGATAAATAGTCAATGCGTTAAAGAATCGTGTTTTGTATTAAAAATTTTTTAGGCATAATACTTATATATTTAGTTAGGCCGATATGCCTTCTTTCGAATGAGTACACATATATATTGCTTATTCTTCCTCATATATATTGCTTATTGGACTCATTAAAAACATATTGTTTATTTTTAATTTGGAAAGTTTTGTAAAAAATTATATTATTTATTTTTAATTTGGAAGGCTTCATCAAATATGTGAATTTATCACATTTTTCTTTAAATGCACTTAAATCCTGCATTTAAATTTTCATAACATTTGTTTGTTAATGATACAAGTTTATAATCTTGACTATATAGATTCATCTTTCTGATTTTTGAAACATATTGTATGTTATGAACTTATTTTATTTGTGAGTTTTTTGAGAAGTGATCATTCTTTACACATTATGTTATTTCACTTCATCTATTATTGCATTTTTACTCACCTATGAAGATCATTTTTAAATAACCTTTGAGTAATATGGACAACTACTTCATTTTTTCAAGAAGAATGTAAAAATATTGTTACTATTTCACTAGGTTCTAAGCTAGTTTCATTGTGTATTCAAAATAGAGGAAATAATTTTTTTAGGTTGTGTGCTTGGATAGTTTTGTACAAGTAGAATATGAACTTTGTGATGATATCATTTGGATAAATATCTCATTTTAAGTTTAACTTTGGCATATTTACCAATTTGTAGAAAAAAGCCCTGATGTCAAATTTATGAAAGTGAACTATGAAGAAAACAAGTCTGTGTTGTAGTTTGAGCATCCATGTTTCACCTTTCTTTCCAGTTCTAGAGAAGGAGGGTCATTGTAGCATTAAATACAATTGGTGGTTGACCCATGATATTGCATTTTGTACTCATTCCTTGGGAGGCCCAAGTTATTTATAAGCCTTTTCAATACCTTCAGGTTTCTTATGATTATGGCTCATAGCACATACACAAGCCTTATTGTCTTTCAACATACAATTGTACTACATCTGGTTTTGTTATCTCGGCTCTGTGAAAAAAGACTACAAACTTTTAATCCCCACTGAATTAATAACAATATGTATTTCCTTGTAAGTTAAGGGTGATGGAAAAATAGCCGTATAAAAGGTGACAAGTTGAAGGAAAAAAGTGAGCATAAGTTGTAATGAGTCCCAGAAGTGGCTAGACACAATGGTCGGAAGTTTTTACATATAATAAGATGTAAGCTTACTGGGAAATTGTTGAGCTTTTATTTTAAATATGATATAGTTGTTGCAACATTATGCATATTCATCATCATGGTTGGGATTGTTTGGATGATACTGGTTTGGAGTAAAAGAGGGCATACATAGGAAATTTAGGAACTCTCTCAATTTGAATAAGGTGGGGTTATTTTTGTTTTCAATCCCATATCCACCGCACCATCATGGAATTGTAAAGAATTGGAATATGTTTCCTACCATTGTAATTGAAACTTATAATTCTCAATTGCATCTGCTTGATCTGCATTCTACATTCTTTGCTTTGTGTGAAGTTGAGCATTTTCAATCGAGTATTTAATGTGATTTTTGTTATTGCCTTACTTTCCAGTGTATTTATCAAGAATCTTGAATTTTGAATGCAAATATGGTCTTTAATTCCCAAATCTCTCTGCTACATTATTTGTGCATATACCCAATCCTTTGGAAAACTTGTTTGTGCTTATAACCAATCCTTTGGCAAACTTAGATTGGGGTTTCTCCCAAATCAATGAGGAGCCTCCACCCTCAACTCTACCCACCATTCTCTTTATCTGGCAATTTCGTAAAACCACGTCGGCTGGAAAAATTAAGACAAATAAAGGCATCTTAGATGGTGGGTTTTGATCTAATATTGTACTGAATTTTATTTAGGTTATAATTGTTAAATATATTAAATTGTTAACCATTTGAACAATAGTAAAAAACATTAAATACAATTTCCTAAAAATTAAATTATTATGAAACTTGTTTTATTAAATTCTTATCAAAATATGATAAAAGAGCAATTTATTCTCTGCCATTTTGTGTGGAATCAATGTATTCAGGTTGAAATATGAGGCTATATTTCATAAGAATTCATATGAATGCATGCTTATGCAATCTAGCTACCATGACATCAAAACAAAATTGCAATGGTATATATAATTTGGTTAGCGAGATGCATGTAGTCACAATTCACATCCCTGATCTTTTAATATTGTATGCATACTGAATTTAAACTTTTATAAATAAATTTATATACTGAAATTTCAGATTTTATAAATAAATTTATTTCCAGTATTTAATGATCAAAGTTTGTAATTTCATGAAATTTTTAAAAAATGGTATAATAATAAAATATTTGATAGAATTTATGGGATAAATCTATGTTACTTATAGGGGAAATTTTAAGGATGGAAATTTATCGTGAAATTTATAAACCTTGGTTAATCTCATAGTCCATCATATGCAATATATAAAATGTTTGACAATATTTTTGTAAAAATATTACAATTTCTAATAATTTTAAATAGTCTCTATATAAAATTTTGGCAATTTTTAAGGTGAAATAATATTATACTATAAAATTTTGGCGAATTATTTTTAGAAAAAATGGAAATTAGCGAATCTTTTTCTTCGAAAAAGGATGGAAAATTAGCCCACCTGCGAATATTAGCCGCTAAAATTTTCCCTAGTTACTTATTCAATAAATTAATTAATTAAGATATTAAGTATAATCTGAATACGTTTAATGGTTAAAAAGGTTACAAGCTCAAATTTAAAGAGTGATAGAAAGAGATGGAGTATGTACACCTCAATTTTAAGTGTACTGGAACCCTCAACTTGGATTTCATTGCCTCAACTTATTCCCTCTATGTTCTGCATCTTTCTTATTTTACAACATCACCATTGTCTAGATAAACTTCGCCATTGTTGCTTAAGATTTTTTTTATACATTTGTTTTACTATAGGCACTCCTCTCCTACAATCGACCCCATCCTACATATCCATTCTTGTAAATAAATTTTACTTAAGGAGATTAATACATATTTTCTTTGTATTCTCCTATTATGATATAGATTGAAGCATCTCTGGAGGAGCTTGCACAAATGTGTTTGCTAGAAAATCTAAGCCAACTACGAACAATAGAAAATTTAGAAAGAAGAGAAATAGCCTTGGCATCACTGTGTGAATTTCTAAGACAAAGCCTAGAATGTGAAGCTTCATGTTCAGTTAGATATTGCTCAGATTTTCTTGGTCAATAAATGAAGAAATTGCTTACAATTGAATTTTTTTGTTGATTCCTTGAGACACAATTGTTCGGATTTGAAAAAACAATAACTCTTCAGAAGGTTAACAACAACAGTTTATCATAAATTGTAATTTCTTATACATAGCTTTGTTAGCTCATATTCATTGGGTTTCACAAGCAAGCACTGTGTAGTGGTATTCTTTTTGTTTTGATTGTTTATGAAGAATAAATCGAGAGAGTTCCACAAGATACCATATAATGTGCTCATAGCAAATTTGAATATTGGTGGGTGAGGATTTCCAATTGGAGGCTACTATGTTGTTGGGATTTCTATATTAATATTGCCCGCTTTTGTCTTTGTTGTGATTTTGATTGAGTTGCCTGGTGGGTGGTATATAAAGAGTGCCATAATGCTTATGCCTCAATTTCATTAAGAACAAATTGTTTCCATTTGTGATGGACCTACCCAAATAACATTATGGTTTTTCCTAGATGTACATAAGGTGAAATATTTCTTGCTTGATTATGAAAACCAAAATACAGCTTTTCAATTTAACAATCATATCAGCCTCTCTTTGTGACTTTTGGAGAAATTTCTATTTTATAGGTTTTAAGCTACCAAAATGGCATTGTGGAACCTCTATTGTAGCAACTAGGGTTCGGTCCTAGCCAATCCCTCCTCTCAGTGTTTTTTAGGTGGATAATGGCATCTAGATCCTTATCCTCATCATCAATGTCCATTGCTTCGCCTCAATATTCATTTTTTCCCTCCTCTCTGGTTGGAAACAAGCTTTCAAATATGGGAAGAGTCCCCCCTTCTCCTTAGCGGCATGCCCATTTTTTTATCGACCTATGAGTCTATCGTTGTCAAGGGTGATGTAACCTTATAGCCTTTTTTGATTGTATTATTAATGCCCTCTGTGCCAATTTCCGGTGAAACGAGTGCCACTCTTCTCTCAAGCCAGGAAGTCTCTCATCAAGCGACTCCTGCCTAGTGTTTTTGTGACATTGTTAAATTTGCATTGAGTAGTCATCCCTCTGGATCTCGCAATGTAGTGTTTCTTGTCTATGGCTCCTATTCCCTTGGGATACCTATTCTTAAAGCTCCTACGATTGAGGTTCCATTACTGGTTGAGGTTCTCTTAATTTTTTTAGAGGCTGGTTTGATTTGCAGGTTGAATGGTCTGTGGCCGAGGAGTGTAAATCTCCATTCTTGGATTTCTTAGTAGTAGAATCCTTTAACCTATGATGATTTAAATATATATCCTCTAGCAAGAGGTTTCTTTGTCATTGTCTTTGACAAAGTTGAAGATAGAGCCCTGATTTTTTTAACTGGTCTGTGGTTTTGGGGCAATGCATGGCTCTCTTTGTAGCCTTGGTTTCCCTCCTTTGATCACCTTTCAACATCAATTTCAATTGTTCCATTTTGGGTAAGGCTTCCCAATCTCTCTTTCCATATATGGAATATTACTTCTTTGAATGTTATTGGTAATTCTTTGGGCATATTCTATTGTCAATGCGAAGATACAAATTATTATCTTAAGCCCACATATGCTCTCATTTGCATGGAAATGAATTTTAGCGAAGGATTTACTCTTGAAATTAAGTTAACAAGTCTCAGTTATGTATGGGTGAAAAAATTGGATTAGAAAAAATTTATTTTCATTGTAGATTTTGCTATGAGACAGGTCATTTGTTTAAAAATTGTCCCAAAGTGAGGAAGAACTAGGCAAATAAAATCAGATAAAAACCACGATGGTGGGAGAGCGCCAATTCAAATAATTATGCAATCTCTAAGGAGATCCTCCTCCAGTTCTCTGCAATGAGGTCAAATTTCAAAAAGACATTAAATTTCTAGAGCTTGAGATTAATTCTTCTAAAGATCAAGAAGGTCTAGCAATAAATCAAGTAAAAAAAAAGCAGTAGTGAGGGGGTCTTCGACATCATGGTAGAAGTTGATAACTCAAATGTTCCTCTCAAGAATTCATGTGAAAAAAAAGAGAGAATCTTTTGAGGCAAATCATCCAATTTTGGACAAGGGCAAGAACATTCTACAAAGTTCAAATCTTTTGAGTGTGTTTCTCTAGAAAACAAAATCGAAAAGGCTCCCTCTTGGGCTAAACATGTAGAAGTGGAAGATCCTTCTTTAGGTCAAAATAATGAAACTTGTCAGTAGAGGTCACTTAAAGAATGGTAGAATGTTAGAATCTTCAAAAAAATTGGGCTAGAAAGAAAAGTTGACAAAAAAGAAAATCAATTCTCTAAGGATAACAAGATGTCATTCAAAGATGAAATGATTCTAAGTTGAGAATGGGTTGCAAATATATATGGATTTTAGGGGTCTTTTGGAAAGTATTCAAATGGAATGGGAACAATTTTTTTTATATCGAGGAGTATTCTTGTAAATATTTAGGATGATTCTACATGTTCTATCCCAAATCCTCAAGGAATTTTGATATTTCTTGCTTTCAGTAACAATTTTGGGCCAAATCCCATTGTTATTAAAATAATATTTTCTTCCTATCTTTTAAAAATGTTTTTAGCAGATAATTGATAGCAAGTTTGTAACTTTGATACCAATGTCAAAAAAATGTAAATATGTCAAAAAAATATATATGTTTCTTGCAAAAGGCAATCAATCTTATTCAATCTTATTTTGTTTTAGTTAATTTTGGATTTTCTTAATTAGTTTTGGATGAACAAAAATGAAACAAAATATATTCTTCCAATAAAATATAGGAATTTTTCTTTACGAAAGGAAAAAGAAAGGAAAAAAAAATGCAGTGTTATTTACTTCATAAATATACTAAGTAAAGTAATCATTTATAAAAATCCCTTTTATAATAATAAATGTTTTTTTTTCTTGGTAACTCTCATGACTGGCCTAACAAGCTTCCAAAGTTTATAATCCATTTTTTTTTTCAAAAGCATTCAAGTTACAACGTTTTTCTTTAGCTAGGAACTAAACTATGATCATATTTTACTTTCGTCTTTTATATTTATCTTATTATTTAAATCCTTACTTTATAATTTTTAATAATATTTTTGATAAATTTTGTTAATTAAAATACTCATTAAAAATACCATATTTTAGAATTGTACATGAGATGATCACATTAACTATGTCAATATCATGATAGTATGGATAGTCATAGTTATTTTTAGAGTGGTTCATAAATTTTGCATGCTTATGTTACATTTGTCAATGTAATTAAACCTTTATTCACTTGTTTGGTTTAAGTGTGTGCAGTAAGAATATCATAATGTTATTATATTAATTTTTATATTTAAATAATAAATAAAATTGTTTAAATTAATAATAGATTTTACCAATTTTCAAAGTAAGTGTTTAGGAGTGGGTGTTTCCTCTTCACTTTGAATGACGATAACACAATTGAAAGGGGGTTGTGGTTCCCACTCTACTTAGTGCAATGCATACCCTCTAGTCATATCACTAGTAATGACACAAAATTAGCATTAGGGGAGATGTCATTGGAACTCTGTGGGAGGCACACGAGAGTACAATAGATCTCAATTGGAATTCATGGTGGCTCCTCTCCATTCTTGAACCATAATTGGAAAGATATTTCCTATGGATTTATGTTATCATTATGCATGCAAGAATACCACCATGGGAACTTCCACCAAACAGTTAAAAAACTCTCAAGATTCACACATAATTCAACCCTTCGGGAATTCTAGGATCCAATTCTTGTCTTAACATCTCTCAAACAAGTGAAATTACTTCTTTTGGCCTCTGAAACATCCGCCTGTCAGTGCTCACTATCTTGGCATTAGAAATAATTCGCAGTAGAAATCATGCACTGCTCTAAAAGTTGATGATGCCACAAATTGTTGGAATTGTGCTCATATGCACAAGCTTCTCCTCCTCATTATCCATCTGAACACTCAGATTCAACCTCTACATGGACGTCTCTTAGCATCTAGCAACAACTCTCTCTATTTGGATATGTTTATTCTCTATTTATTTTCGCAGAGGTTGATTCAATTGCGGGCTCATTTGTCTTTTGGGTTCATACCTCCTCCCTAGGTTTTATGGCAAGACTCCATCTCTTGTGCCCAAATTTCTTTTGTTAATTCTCACCCTCTCTTAATGCATATTCTCCTCCCATACTCTATGCTCTTTACTTTGCATTGTATGTCTCTCCCTTTACAGCTCAAATTTCATCTTTCTTAGGTTTATCTGGATCTTCATCTTGGCCTTCTCTTGTCACTCTGGACAAGCCTCGGGCTATTCTCCTCCCTTAGTATCTCGACATCATCCTCCTATAGTCACTTTGGCTATCTCTTCCAGACTAAGATGAGAGTAAGTGATATTCTGGAGAAGAGACTACAAAAGCACAAGGAAACCTATATGTGTTCTAAAGAACAAAGTGAATGAAAAGTGGCAGTGAACCTGAAGAATCCAAATGAAGGTTGGACAGCGAGGATAAGAGTGTTCTTAAAAGGAAGCTGAGAAGCAAGCTTTTGAAAGCATGGGAATTATCTTTGGTTTGAATAACATTGATACATAGGTGACAGCAAAGAAAGGTGAGAATATTGCAGCAACCTAGAGCAAGGAGTGCTCAATTGGTTCCAGAGGAAAGAACTAGAGAAATGCAAAAGACTGAGCTCAAAGGAGAGAAGCTTAGTGAGGCATATGTAGAAGGAAGGATACTTGTTACTGCAAAGGTATTGTTGCAGCTCACAAAGTCAATTCCACAAAGGATGTGGGTGAATTTCTAAGGGATGAAGAAAGCCGGTAAGAGTTTCTGAGTGAAAGAAGAGGTGATCAGAACCAAGTATTTCATTGTGATTGAAGTACAAGAGGACAATTGTGTTCTTAAAAGGTGCAGATGAGTTGAAGCCTAGAAGGAGCGGAGAGAAGTGCTCAAAGAGGTTCCAGAGAATAGATAACCAAGTGCTTTCCAAAAGACCAAGTATAGAGGAAAGCTTGGTGAGGTAAGTGGCAGTAGGGAGGACTTGTTGTTGCAGAGGCTTCAATACAACTCATAGTAAGTGAGTGAGGAACTCATGAAGATAGAGAAGAAGATGACTACTGATAGTCATAACAAAGATAACAGAGGTTCTGAGGAAGACCACAGCAGAAGAAAAGTGAAGAAGGAGAATGCCAAGGTAAATGGCAAGAGGATGAGTCAAGAGGAAATTGACAAAGAGATTGCTGAGATGAAAGAAAAACTCAATGTATTAATGATGATACTTGAGGAAAGCCAAAGACTAGGTTGGGTCTTGAAGAAAAAGCCAATGAAGTGGCATAAGTTACAGAGAAGGCTACGACAGAGACAAGTGAAGAGCCTAGTGGAAGAACTCAGAGAGGCTGAGTTGGAAATGGAAGTGTCCATTTGTGAAATAGAACAGGGTGAAGTTTTGGGTGAAGATGAATACTAGAGATATGTGGAAGATCTTATGAATCATATGAAGGATTCAGAATAACAAGGAGATATGATGATTGAAGCATCAAGTGAGACCACAAGGTCTTATGTTTTTAAAACTGATAGTTTGTGTATGATTGCAGGTATTGCAGGAGAAAAGCAACCTTTTGAAGATGTCTTCAGAATAGATGAAGATCTAGAAGTAAAAGGTGACAAAGAAAATTTCTTAGAAGAGGAAGAATTTGACTGGATACAGTAGGAAGAGTTTATGGATGAGTTACTCAATGAGAGAAGACAGTCATTTAAAGTTGTCATAGAGATGGAAGATCAAGATCTTATTCTGATGAAGAATGAAGGAATATTGTCTCACAAAGGTAATCTAATGAATTTGATTAATGTTATTGATGAAGAACAATTGCAGGAGAATATTAATGCAGATGATGAGACAAAGATAGCTATGGAAGAAGGGTTACAGAGGGATAGTAAGGCAAAATGTATTGATGAAGGAGGACATCTACTGAAAGATGTTAAGAAAGAAGAAGTCTATGCAAAAGATTTAGAAAAGGGAGAAAGGACATCTGATGATTTGTCAATAACAAAGGAAGTTATGGAAAATTCTGTGAAAATTCCAAATTCTACTCCAATTGAAATTATTGAGTTATATGGAAAATCAAACTTTCAAAGAAGAGAGTTGGAAAAGCAGAGGATATATACTTAGGATAGATTGCTAAAAAAGGAAGACAAAGAAATTGTCATGAATGACAATCATAAGGAAAAGGAGATGGTAATGAAAGTTCAACAAATTGACATTATAGAAGGAGGAGTTCATTATTGTGAACTAGAGCAGAGAGATATCATTTAAACAGATGATACGGAGGAGAGTTTAAATCAACATGTTGATGTGTTGACAAAGGAATTGAAGAAAAACTCAAAGCAGCATACTGAGATGTTGCGAGAGAAGGAAAAGGTAATGAGGCCTTATATTTTTAATTCTGATAATTGTATTATGATTACAGGAATTGTTGAAAATGAGACAGACATGTTTCAAATTGAGGAGTCAATTTTATAACTGAAGAAGATTGGAAGTTTCCATGACAAACATGATGATGAGGAAAAAGAAAAGCATGAAGATACTATGCTTGAAGAAGTTAAATTGATTGTTAGAATCAGTCAAGAAAGTGAAGGACAATTATTGAGGGTTGTCAAGGAAGAAGAAGGAAAATATGTTGTAATTGATGAACAACATAGTGATGTATTTGAGAGAAATCGAGTACAAATGAAATTGGAGGACAATTTACTTTTTGAATGTAAATTTACATATATTGAACAGAGGTTGTTTGGACAACAAAAATAGGGTAAGGATGAAAGGGCATTAGTAAGGATCCAACAACTTAAAAGAGAAGATAGTAAACAATATTTTGAAGATGAGTGGACAGAGTGCAACAACAATTAGCAAAGTAATTATCAGTCAAAGGATAAATTGGACATAGATATTGAAAGAATAATAAGATTGATGATGAAGGTGCCTCAGAAGAAAAACGGCAGTAAGAAGACCAAGGAGCAGCAGAAGGAGAAAGACAGCAACAGAATGTGAAAGCGTAGCTAGTGGAGAAAAGCAACATAAAGTGTGGAAACCTGGAGAACAACAACAAACAAAATCAACAACCAAAGGCAAATTACAGAAAAAAGTATGGGATCCAAGGAGACAAAGGACAAAAACACATGATCAGGAGATCATGATTATTTTAACCTTGGGAGTTTGATGCAGGAGCATTCAGCTCAACAATTTCATCATAGTCTAGTTAACTTAGGGGTCTTGTGTTTTCAAGGAAGTTGGATTCCTATGTATGTAATTATTAATGTTTTAAGTGATTAGAATAGGAATTAATTAGATATTGTGAGGATATTTGTAAATTCTCTCAAATGTAGGAGAACATGGGTGATTAATGATGATGAGAGAGTTAGAAATAAATTGGACTAGAAAGTGGTTTCATGATTCGAGGAGCTAGAGAGGACTTTTACGGATAAGTAGGAGTCAAAAGTGGACTTAGAGGATATTTAGGATTTAGTTCAGCAGATTAAGGATCTGAACCAGAATTAGTTCAACAGAACCTTTTGTATAAATGTAAGCCTAAAAGGCATAAAGAGTCAGTAGTTAGAGGAGTAGTTAGAGAGTAGTTAGTGAGTCAAAGAGTCAGATTGTAAGCCTACGGGCAGGAGAAGAAAGGCCACTGATCAGAAAATCAGGCCATAGAGAGAGACTCTTGTGTAAATACTTGTTTATTAATACAAACAACTCGATTTGGAGTTCATGTGTGTGTATTGAGTAATTAAGATATATATTGTGTGTGATTTTGAGTTATTCTGCATAACTTAGGTTGTAGGTGCAGAATCAGAGAAGGGGTAACAAAGAAGAGTGTATTGGGTTTACACACAGTCAGTATTGGAGAGATCCTTCAATATTCCAGCGAAGGTGCGAAGGAGTGAAATAATGGAGTTGAAGATCGGAATCAGAACAAGTGAAAACCATAAGGCAGAAGCAAATACACAGGGAGAAGGCCGAATGGGTGTTACACAGTAAGAAACAAATGAACGTAGCAGGGGAGCACAGGAGTCCTTAGATCAATCAGATCAATGAATGATAGTGAAGGAGTTGAGAGCTTGATAATCCGCGTGCTAGTTGAAGGGCCACAGACGTAGGATTTGATGGATTCCATTATCCAACGGATATTGGGTTTTAAGTTAATCGGACGATAGTATTAAACCCGGACCTGAACATTTATAGATTGAGGACTGATAATTCTCATCGGCTCTGTGAGGGTGGTTAAATGTTGTGCAAGTGATCCACCCTATATCGATGTGGACCATTGGATCAAGAGGATCTTGATCAACGGTTATAAAGAGTCGAGTTAGTTTGTTGATTGGGGGAAGATATCAACCATCGGATCGAGGGTAAGGTCAATGGTGGGTATTGAAGCAAAAATATTTGTGGAGAGCAGAACCAAGAAGGTTATAGGCATGGTTTTATTTTATTTGGATTTAGTTGTGTTATAGCATATTGCATGTGAGAGGTGATGAAGTCACATGATAGTGTGATGTGATATTGCGACAGCCATTGATCTGTGGACGAAATCAATGGTGGAAAAGGGTCATCGCATATCACAAGTCAGGAGTTCTGAATACGTATTCTATTGAGTTCGATGAAACTCCGGTATTACGATATATGAGGAGTTGGCTTATAGAGTGGGATTTGGTTAATATGCATGGTTAAAGAATTAACCACAGTTATTATAAAGGATGAAGGGCTGAGATATAACATTCTGCCACAAAGGATTACCAACTATTCTAAATATTCTATCCAAGAGATCAACTAACATCTCCTCCTCAGATGAGGATTGTGACCAACCGTTGAAAATGCCTGGAGGTTTTGACCACTAATTGTTATGATTTATTTGTTTTTTGTTTACATCTCTAGCAATATCTTTTGTTTTGTCATGTTGTAGCATGCAAAAGTTTGGCAAATCTAGCCTATTTATATGATTTTTTGTTTACAAGATACTATAATTAGATGATGTCTCAGTAAGATCAAAACTCTGAACTTATGATACTAGTCTAGTTTCCCTTCAAGCAAACTGGTAGTAGATAATATTGGTCTATGTAATCTCTTTTTAATGTAATACAAAGTGCCTAACTTTACCAAAAAAAAATTACCAAATATATTTTTAATATTTCCATTAAATCTAAATCATTATAAAATTAAGACAATCATACTATCAATAGAAAATTTAAATTTACTAAAAAGTATAAAAGTAAATAACTTTTTTAAACATAATTATTAAATATAAATATGTTCAAATTGAAAATTGGTTTAAATGGAAAGCATACATATGCTCCATCTACCATGGGTTGATTATAATATTTTTCTACTTTACTTTTAAAGTGAAAAGAAATTTAATGATGTTAATATTAATTAAATTTCAACTATGTGCTTCAATTAAATAAATAAGTATTGATTTTCATCAAATAATTTGAATATGGTAAATAATTTATCTGTAAGTTCTCAACCATGCTATTAATGATAATAAAATTTTGGTCATCTTGAATTATAATTATATATATAGTTAGTGAAGGCTTAAAATTATTATATATATACAACAAGGCTCGAAACGATTATAACAATGATTCATCGTGTCACTTGTAGAAAATGAATTTGGGTGGAGAGGATAAAACTTATTTCTTCCAACTACTTAAGATAAACCCAAATGACTATGTATATTTCTTCCAACCACTCAAGATAAACCCAATTGACTATTTATATAAATAGTAAATTGGGTTTATTTTGAGTTGTTGGAAGAAATAAGTTTTATCCTCTCCAACCAAATTCATTCCCTGCAAGTGACACGATGAGTTTTGTTATAATGGTTTCAAGCCTTGTTGTTGAGTCTAAGTAACCCCTCGAAGAACGAAATATGTTTATTCCTCATATAGAATATATATATATATATATATATATATATATATATATATATATATATATATATATATATATATATATATATATATATATATATATATATATATATATATATATATATATCTATATATATATATATATATATATATATCTGGCATTAGTATATCAATGTGCTAAAAAAAAATGTTGATTTACTTTAAAGCCTTCTCAATTTGATGATAAGACATCAATGCTCTTTTGACTTAAATTAAGACATAGAAAAGTACAACATGGCATGGATCATTTTAACACCAACCATTAGCAAGGTGCCAAATTAGTGTTGGCATTTAATAAGGTTATATATGGCGTGTGCCACATCAACACCTTTCCACCAACACACCCACAGTGTGGGAAATGAACAAGACAAAAGTGAAAAGGGCATGATAAAGTGGGTTGTAATCATTTAGTAGTGATGGAGGACAAGGAGTGTGAAGGCGTAAGTGAGGGCCAACTCAGTTAACTGAAAGCACTCTGAGTTTATTTTGCATGCAATGAAAAAAAGAGAGAAAAAATAATGAAAAAAAAAAAGAAAAAATAATGAAAAAATCAATAGGAAAAAATAATAATAATAATAAAAAGGTGGACCCGCCACCTCTTAGTATGCAAGGAATAGCTGCTACAGGATTCAGGTTGGTTGCTACATGAGAAAATATAGCTACTATAGGAGGAACATACTGCTACAAGAAGAACAAATTTTCTACAAAAAGGACAGATTTGCCATAGGAAGTAACAAAGCTGCTATAGAAGATAGAAAAATTGTTACAAGAAGTTAACAGAGGGATACAAGAGAAACATTTTGCTACTAGGGTGTTGGATAATGATTAATTAATTGCTACATGGTATAAATAAACATAACAAAGATGCAAAGGATTCGCTATTGACATGGTAAATTCTCCAAGGGTGAAAGGTGTCCAAGTCACTAGTTTGGTCATCACATCATTGCTTTATTTTGATTTAGTTTATTGACCATCATTTATCCCTCTGTAAGAAGAAAGAGCTCTTTGTTAAGTGTTTTCAATTCCAGAATTTAATGAGCAAAGAGAATTTAGATTTCTAGTTAAGGGTGTTCATAATAATTTGATGGATAGTATGATGTGTCATGGCCAAGAATTTTTATGAGCGGTAAGAGGCTTAGACTTCAATGAGAATGGAATTAGTAATGAGGTAATGGATGCCAAGAAATCCTTCTTTTCAAAAGGAGAAGTGCTAGAGGAATACCAAGAAGACAAACCAAAAGCAAGGTGTTTCCCTCACAAATATAAACAATTACAATTGAAGAATCATCTGAAAGAAAGAAGCATCCTAAACCTATGTTAAACACACATGGGCAACCAGAAGATATGAAAGATAAAACATGCCATACAATTTTATTAACAAATGGTTTACATTTATAGTACATGTAGTGACCGTTGGGTTTCACATCCCAAGGTCTCTTGGACTACTTAGTCTATTCAGCTTCCACACTAACCCATTTAGGATTCGGTGTCCAACATTCCCCCCCTTAATCTAAAGGGTTATGTATGAGTCCAAGAAGAGAGCTGTAATACAAAATGTGAAAATATGCATGGCAGCACTACGTTGAATGTGCTCTATGAAATGTTGGTATAAAGGGCAGTGGTTTAAGGATGACCACCAACACTGGAACGCTTAGTGCAGTTCCCGAAACTCTTCCAAAACTGGCAAGAAGCTGGAGTCTTCTGCTAGAGGAAGTGATCCTATTGTTTTAAAGAGGGAAACCTTCAACCATGAAAGGGAGGTCTCACCCCACATAAAAGGGAGAGCTTCAACCTGAAAAGGGAAGTCTCAACCTGTGATGGTTTAAGGATAACCAACAACTCTGGAATGCTTAAGGAAATTCCTAGAACTCTTCCAAAACTGGCAAGAAGCTGGAGTCTTCTGCTAGAGGAAGTGTCCCAGATTGCCAACTGAAGGCATGTTCAGGGGCATCTTTGTCTCTGGCTACAACTCTGAAACTGGTGTGGCAGGTTGTGGCTCAGGCTCGCTTGATGTGACTTTGAAGCTTGTAGATGACCATCATTTCCCCCCCTGTCAGATACAATGTGAGAAGATGGAGAAAACTTAACTGCAAGATTGTTCAATACTCTGGAACAAGTTCTGACATGTGTTTGGAATATCTTCTTGGTTGTTGATGCCCATTGCCAAGAAGCGATCCATCCAAGATGAATATTTGTTCTTGCAAGACGTTTGTTTCTGAAGCATCTGTGTGAAGAATGATTGGTTTTATGACAGTGCTTACATGGATGAAGATCAAAACAATGATCTTTCAGATGGCCAACTCGGTCATAGTGTTGGCATTTTACAATCTGTGGTTGTTGTTGTTGTTGTGGAAGAGGAGTAGAATCTGGAACAGCTGGAGGTGAACTGTCATGAGGAGCAGGTGAACTATCATGAATGAATACAGCACTCTGAAATTGAATGGGCTTGGCGTAGTCTGGAATATGAAAGGACAAGTCCTTGTCATATCCAAGACCAATTCTGTACTTGTTGTGGACAAGCTGTTCCCAAGGTCTGATGATGGGCTTGGGAAGTGCAGACTGAGTTTCTACATCTGCATGCAAATCTGTTGTTGTATTAGGCACTGAATTTGCAACATTAATGTTTTGCTATTTATGGGAGTCTGTTTCAATTTTCTGAATAGAAACAGGTTCAGAATGATGACTCCACTGCTGTAATTCTTCTTGTTGTAGCTTTGTCTCAAGTTGCAAAAACTCAATATTCTCTTGTACATTATGCAAATAGGTTCTAATGTCAACAAGAGAAGCTTTGCTTATTCTTACTGTACCATGATCAGAGGAATGTATCAGTGTTTTTAAGAACTCCAATACTTCACCAATTCTGGTTATTTTATTCATTGTCAAAATTACACTGATCACAACTATGAACTTGTATAGAAAAATCGACACTCACTCGCAATATTTCAATACAACTGGATTTTACAACAGATTGCAATTGTCTTAAGAAATGGTGATGGCTCTCAATATCAATTGTGTTTGGTTATATAAGCTTTATATTCCAACGCATTTGAAATAACATAAAGTAATCAACAGGTACAGAATTGAAACCAGGTTGCTCTGAGTAGTGAACGGGTCCACAATTGAAACCAGGCTGGTCTGAGTCGTAATTATATTGTTTGGGAAGTAGACGCACGCATAGATTGATGATTCCAGACTGAGGCTTTCCTTTGCTTGTCTTCAAACGATAGCTGAGGAAATGCAGAGAATGGGGGTCTCTGTAGCCCTCCACAATATCAGAGAAGGGCACCTTAGTCCATCCCACCAGCTTTTTCCAAAAGGCGTTTCACAATAAACATGTATTGTTACACTGGCCGACGCTTTTCTGTACAATAATGTTCTCTTGCTCGTACCCAATTCCAGTTGCAGATTGTGATTCCAAATAGGATAGCTCCCACCCTCTGTGTCAATTTGCGTAGATTTACAAGTAGGGGATGTGTCGGCCCCTACAACTGCATAAGCGCGCAGCCTTCTCCCAAATCTTCTCACGTTTTCGAGATTCACAGCAGAGATTACAGTAATTTCCAGCTTTGCTTGCGTGTCCGTATATAAAGAGGAGGGATTTCTTTGCTTTACAATTCCTACTACAGCCACGGCTGAAGATGCACGTCCAACAACGCGGCCTTTCTGAAATTAGCAGAGGAATTCACACCCATTACATGAAATTCAGAGAAAAATGAGATCTCAACTTAGATCTTCAGGGCGTTTCTCCACAAGAAGTAGTAAACGCCTTTTTGTTTTTTTTTTTTGAATGATGCGTTGTTACTTCAACAGAGAAGCAAGGAACCAGTACTCCTCCACCGTCTCCAATGGCAGGTTGCTCAGAACGGAGCAGCACGCAATTGAAATGAGATTTAAAAATATGTCACACACTATTCAATCTTTAAATAAATAATGTCTCATCCAGAGTCTGTGAATCATTTAACATGAAATTCTTTATCTCCTTCAACCCTAAAAACACAAAAGCGCTCAGCAGAATTCGACCACTGACGGATCTCCGCTCGTAGCCGTAAAGCTATCCATGATAAAGGCCAAATCTCTATCAAATTTCGTTCAATTTCTTTTGAACAAATCCTTCCAGGTTCATGCTAAGAAAACATATGCACACTGCATATATCTCAGGCACCCGTTTCTGCTTAAAATGAAGAATATTTTTAAGCATACCTTCATAAATTTGCCCTCGAATATAGCGTAAGAATCTGCAAAACTTTACTCTGCATACACTTCAACTCGGTTCTGCTATTATGGGTGGCCGATGACTATCAAATGACACCAGAACAATGTTGGTGGGTTTGTTGTTCAAGACACATGGGCAGCAGGGTCTCCCGGCTTCTATCGCGCGCTCTCTCGCTTCCTGATAAATGCAAATTTAAGAATCACCGTCAAGATTTGCAGCGGTCGCTGTTGAATACGCTGAGAGTATTCCCACATCACAGCTGCAAACCACGCACGTGATACCAGGTTCGAAACCCTTGACTAGCAGCAAGGCGAGGCGATGGGCAGTGGTCACGAAAATCGGGCCTTAAAAGCTCTCGGGCCTTTAATTTATCTGCCAGCATTTTTTTTTCAACAGGAGCAGTGACATCATCGTGATTCTCACCCCAGGCACAAACAATTCTAGCTCATCCTTTATATTGGTTGCACAATGACTTTACATGTTCGGTTGACGTCAGGTTCACCATACAGTGATAAAATTGTGGAACAAAATCAAACTCTTGCATTCATGCTTTTGATTGAAATAAAGCATGACACATGCAATAACCCTAATAAAAAGCCTAAAGGAAGGTCAAATATGAAACAACCATGCAATAGGAATACCAAGCCTGGGAATACTGCCTTGCTGTAAAACGAATTCCAGCAAAGTTCAGAGGTTGAGACATAATATCCAATTCATTCTGGGAACTGTAATTTCTTTCAGATACCTTAACCTAAAAATTCTGTTGAACTTTATGTACACTCGTCTCAGGCCCAGAGGCAGTCCTCACAATCATTGCAATTCAAAGTTTACATTGATTGGATAGTGCTGCAAATCTGTATTATGCTAAGGCAAATCAATGAATCAAACATCTTCTGAATGTCAGTAATTGTTACTTCAATTCAGTTGACCTGGTTGTGATTGCTGGTATGATCGCACCGTAGATTGAATACTTTGGATGTTTCTAGATTGATAAATTCATTTGTTGAATATATCGGCAAAGAACTTTGAAGAGGTGGAAGCGCTGGTTAAAAGGCCGACGGTTTGAATGCAAGACCTCTTGCGCAGTTTTGAACAGTCAAGTAGACACACAACACATGGAAGTCTGTTGCAGCAGGGTCGAGGTGGACATAGCAGCATATGGGAACCAAACGCAGAGTAACGTAGCAGTCAATGGTGTAACGTAGCAGCGTATGGGAGCCAACGCATACGCTTTTCATGGACCATTCATAATTACAGCCAACGTATGGAGCAAAGCGTAGGTAATGGCAGAGAAAGTTTTAAAATAGCCAGGGTCAGGTGCAGCGTATACAGTGCCAGAGGTCAGGTAGGAGAGGCAACAGATTTCTTAATGAATTAATGGAGCATTACAGGTAATGGGCAGAACTGGAAGGTCTGCACACAGTAAAACTCTTTATAAGGTGGCAATTCTGCTCAATTTTGATTAGGAGAAACGCAGAGCTGACATATATAGAGACCATAAAACAAGTGGCTCAAATTGGAGCAGGACCAGCAATCGCCTGCTCTGATACCATGTTAAACAAACATGGGCAACCAGAAAATATGAAAGATAAAACATGCCATACAATTTTATTAACAAATGGTTTACATTTATAGTACATGTAGTGACCGTTGGGTTTCACATCCCAAGGTCTCTTGGACTACTTAGCCTATTCAGCTTCCACACTAACCCATTTAGGATTAGGTGTCCAACAACCTACATTAGAAGTTTCATGGGAAATTGAGATAGGGGAAGAAATGCAAATAGAAGAGTATCAATAAGAGAAGTAAGAGGAGTAACACATGGACCAACATACAGAGAATGAAATATGTCAACATAAATGAAGAACCACAGGACAAGGAGGATGAATAGGTTGCTCAGAGGATGGGCAATAGTTTCAATAGGGGGTATGATGGGCCTCCAATTTAGACCCCAATTAAGGCCCATCTAACCTTTCTTAGGCATATGAAGGCTATATTAAACCTCTCCTTCTACACTTAATTTTTTTTTTTAATATGTTCTTAGGAATGTTTAGAGATAACTACATATTATGTGCCTAATATTATTTATTTTTGTAGAATATTATGAGAATATTGGGCAGATTATGAATATTTGGAGGAGGAGATAATCTAGGTACTTTCTCCCTACTACAGGAGGACCAATATTGGATAATAAATGAATAAAATATCATGAAATTATTGACAAAATATGGAGCTCCATTGATTGAGAAAATCTAGGTATGTGTTCCTTATCATTCAATGCAGATTCCTAGTGTTGGGAACCAAACCCACTATTTGAGGGATTTTGGAGGGGAAATCTTCCTCGTTTCAGGAAGAATGCTTCCCTATAAATTATATAAGTACCAATTCAAATTTTCCTCTAGAGACATGTATTTCTTAGTCTTCTTGTGGAGAAAACTTGTTCTTTAGCAGCCCCACTTTCATTTCTAACAAGGATGTACTTGGATTGATTCAAATAATGAAGTTTGGTGCCATTTTAATCTTATAAAGCTTGGTTTCCTTCATAGGAATATGATTTTCCTTAGGCTTGGAGATCTTAGGAACCTCAAATCCCTCTTGTATAATTTATTTATGTTCTTTTAATATCTTTTTTCACTTGCATATCTTATGTTCTGCATTTACTATTCATGCTTATTTTGTTATAGGTTACATTGGTTAAATGATTGAAGTGAGTCATTTTTAAGGTTATTTACAGAGTCACAAGCATGATCCATTCTTATGACATCTTTTAAAATTTATCTTCATCATTGAGCTACTTGGATTGGGTTACTAGTTCACGAATCTAGAATTTCTGGAAGTCCCTTACAGAAAAATAGTAGTAATTTTATGTTACTTTTTAGAAAGTGTTAATGAGCTTCATATGAGTTTATTCCACTTGTATTGGGCCATAAAAAACATTCAATTTAAAATTTAAAAAAATTACCCCATAGTTTTTTCACTTGATTAGGTTAGGCATTTGGTCCTGTTAACTAGCTCACTAGTTCTTGAATTTCTAGATTTTAGACTAGTAATTTTCTGTTTTTTTAGCACATGTTAACAGGGGTATTTTGGAGTGATTCCACTTAGAATGGATTCCTAAGGAATCCTAATTAATAAAAAAAAATCCCATCCCATTTTCATTTGATTTACTTTGGCATTCAACAAGTTATCTCCTCTTGTAGCAAAACAGGGCCTCGTGTAGCAAAACAGGACCTCCTATAGCACCTCTTGTAGCATGTGTAAACTTGACCAGATTTGCTCCAAAATATTGGGTTTTATCTCTTAGTATTGAATAATGACCCATAGGCTCTAAATCCATTATTAGGTAAGAATAAACGCCACTTGGGACTTTCCTTTTTACAAAGTAGACTAGGACTATTTCCTTGAATTCGTGCTCTTAGGATTTCAATTACAAATTGTTCTTCTTGCATAGGATTAGTTTCTTTTCAAGGAAAATTTTCACATTTGCAATTAGACTAATGATTCACATTATTTCAAGTAGCACAAGGTTTAAATTATGAAAATAGACAAGTACTTTTCATTCCTGCAAATAACATAACCTTTACCTTCTTGCAATTAGGATTAGTGTTTACATTTGAGCAAGTAGCATTTCCATTTCTTGCAAATAGAGTAACATTTCCATTTCTGCAATTAGTTTAGGCTTTTATTTCATGACATTCACTCCATTACATTAGATCAACGAAAGAATGACACATTTTATGTTGCACATATAGTGTCGACACCTCTTAAGTTTGTACGAACCCTAGGTTGATAATTTAAGTTGGTAGCCTTGGGAGTTGCAACATTCTTGTTGCAATACTAAGGATCATCAAACTTGATGCACACAAATATGGAATTCAAAATTGTACCATATAGTGGAAAGAGCTGGAACAATATTTTTCTTCTATTCATGAGGATTTTTCTTGGCAAGTGGAATTTCCATTCCATGGTAAATGATCATAGATATGGAGTTTCTGGACCTGAGTCAGGGCATTGATTAAACAGGTGTTACACTAAAATTTGTCACCATTACTATTTGCAGTCAGTATGGCTCCATGAATAGTCATACTGTCCTCCTTGGCAAGTCTTAGACCTCTACTCCTCATGTCAAACTCCAAGAAAGAGAGAAAGTCCTTAAAAGTCAATATAACTATGGTTATGCAGTTTCTCTTATCTTTACCTGCGTGTACGCACCTCAAATACATAATACCTGCGTACTTGTACGCTCTGTCTGTAAAGGGGTGGGTGCATACTCCTGTAAAGGTCAAAAGGCGCAAGTTTTACTTCAAAAAACTTACTTGTGGTCGATTCTAGAGCATTCTAGAAGATGGTTTGACGTGGATTGAGCACCTCCAGATGGTTCATGCATCCCAATGAAAGAGGAACTTATCCCATCAAGAGGGGAGCTATCCCATTGAAAGAGGGGCTTATCCCATTGATGGTGGACCTGATTAACTTCCTCCAAAGCACTATAAATACAGGAATTGGGCCAGAGGGAGGGTAGGTTGAAAGCTGAACATTCCTAAGGGTAGATACTACTAAAATTAGGACTCCCTTTTAGAGCTTGAGAGGAGAGATTCCAATCCTTTCTTAGCTTCATTTGGAAGTGGGTGAGCTGATCAAAGTAAAGGAGAACTCTTGCTGGACCCTGGGAGGGACCTGCACAACACCAAGGCACTGGTTGTAATGGTTTCTTTTGTTTCCAATTAATACAATTAAGTTCATTTTTCTCAACAAGTTGTTATATATAATTTGTTTCATAAACTCCTTGGTCTTTATGATGAATATGTTTTATTATATGAGTTATTCAGGTGCTATGTAATCATTTGCTTGTTAGTGAATGCAGGTTTCAAGGAGAAGGAGCTCATCTGGATCGAAGAGGCTTGGCTGCTACAAACAAGCGTGGGACTAGAGGTAAGCCTTAAACACCTGGTTGCTTTTATTTTAAATGCATATTTAGGGAAAGATAGTGCTTGATTTTTTTGTTTGTCACTAGAAAGCCTTAGCTTCTAGGGAGGTCGGTTTTGTCCGCAAAATTGACTCTTTCCGCATGACAAAATGGTGACTCCGCTGGGGAATCCATGGATTTGATTGATTTCTCTTTTGATTGATACTTTGATTTGAGAAAATTTGATTTCTTTCTAGTTTTTGACTGATTGGTTGTGAATTTGGGTGGAATAGCTTAGGGTTGAGTTAGTTTTCATTTTTCTTGATTTTGAGAGCAGTACGCACCCTCTGCGTTAGGCACAGTGCGTACTGGTATGCACTTCTGTTTTGTACACAGAGCGTGGTCGCACCTGTGTGAACAGGCTGCCTGCGTACCCTGTCAAAAGTCTAGAAAATTTCCATTTTTTCCTTTTTTCCTATTAGATTTTGTTTATAGCTTGTTTTTGCTGCCTAGATCCACTGTTTACCTGTCAAAAGTTTTCATCTAAGCTTGTTTCATTAGCGTCAAGGGTTTTAGTGAAGTTCATAGAGATTCTAGCCCTAGGTTTGATTTTTGCATTGGTCTTGTAGTGACTTTGGCTTTAGAAGTTGTAAAAACCTTGGATCTCCCTCGTCTTTTCAGTCTTCTTAGGAGTCGGACCTTTCGTAAAATCCACCTTTGTGAGAAACCTACCTTTGTGTTGTATCTTTGCAGAATTTTGAGAAGGCTTGTTGGTTAAGCTGTGAATTTCATTCTTAAGAAAAAGAACAAAAACTTTTTATTTTGTTTTTGACTAGTTTATGATTCTGCATGAATTAGTCCTTGGTTGGATTGTAACTGAGTAAAACATCCTGGAATTATATTTTGTAGACTTTTACCTCATTAGATTTGCTTTTAGGTGAATTTCTCTTAGATTTGCATATATCTTAAAATTGATTTTCGTTTTCATAGATCTTAGATTGATTTGATTGTCATAGATCTTAAGATTGATTTTTGTTAAGTAGTTTTACATGCTTTGTTAAATAGGAAAAAAATACAAAATCTCTTTTGAGGAAAGTTTGTTTTAGTAGCATTTGAAGTCTTTGAAAAGAGAAAGGAAGTTTTCGTGAAATAATTAGTGGTCATGTGTTGTGTGTTTTGGAAAAGATAAAAGAGATTGTTTCTTTGATTTTCATTGCCAAGAAAGTTGTCTTTATAAATTTTGCATTCTCGAACTCTCTTAACTAGGGAATTCATTGAAAAGGAAAGATTGTTTTGTTTCATCCTAGGTGCATCTTTTTAGTGGATTTGAGTTGAGTCTACACACCATCAGTTTCATCTCCGCTACCTTTTGTCCTAAAGAAAAGCCATAAAAATTAACGGTTAAAGTAAAATCAACTTAGTAACTTTTTATTTACTAGGGCTCTGAAACACCAATATAGATCAGGCTAGTGTCTTGGAGTAGGAGAGTAATTAACTCTTCGAGATAGTAAAACCAAACAAGTAGCTTATCTTGTGGTAGGATAAATCCAACTGTTTCATTTGTACTCTGGGAAAGCTCCTCTTAAAGGAGAAGCATGAGATCGTGTCCGAACCGGTGAGGGAATCAATCCTCCTTCATTGGGAATGACGCCAGATATGCACGTACTACAAACGGTAAACGTCGGATTAACCATTGTCGAGGAGCCTGGGGTCACTTGTCGGTAAACCTTGGATTATTGTCAAGGAGCCGGCAAGGGGATTGAGCTTGTTACTCTGCCCTTGCGTGCTATCGGATCGTAGACTGTTCCCCCAGGTATATTTGTTGCTGTTGGTGACCTTAGTGACTATTATCTTTAGGATTCTTCCTAAGGTGACGGTGGAGGAAAGATCCCACTGTACCTGGAGCAGACGTCGGCTAGACTCACTTGGATTTTCTGGGGGGTTCACTTCACTCGAGACGGTTTAAGTGGAGGAACTTGGTCCAGTCTATTCATTAAGCAGGTTGCCGGGGTAACTGTTCCACCCGCCACTTCTGTACTGAATTCGGCGATGTTGGATTTCATCACCAACTAGTGTTTTCGCGCTGGAAGGTTACTGTTTGTGTTTGGTTTGACACCCTAGATTCTTTAGGCGTGTGATTCAAATTTGTTTGGTTCTTTAGAGACTTTAGGCGGTTTGCTTTGAGATTTTACTTTGTTTGTGTGTGCAGTAGTTAAAAGTTTTTAGCTATGGCTGAATTACCAAGACAGTCTCGTAGACTTCGGGGCCTGTCTCCTGAGGTTGTAACCGTGGCTGATTTGTTGAGGAAGCCCCGTAGACTTCGGGGCCAACCTCCTGAAGACGTCCCGGGCCATTACGAAGGTTTGAAAGTCCTTGTAACTCCTAGTGGCAGTAAAGTAGGGTCACCTGAAGAAGGAGAGTCTTCGTTGGTTGTTCATCCTGATTACCAAAGTCTAGAAATAGGTTATAATCCTGAAGCTGTTTCGGTTTCCGAGCTTGCTGGTAGTTTTTCATCTACTAGTGATATAGGCGAAGAACCTGAGATATCTGAACCTGTTACTCCAACATCGGGGTTAGTCTCTCCAGCTTCTAGTGCTCCTAATTCACCTAGGGTAGAAAGAGTCATCACCGAAAATCTTCCTTCTGGTTTGATAGATATTGAAGAGCTTGCTCTGGAAGAAGAAATAGGCGTCCCTATCCCTGAGAATCAACCTACTATTGATCTAAGGGAGCGTGAATCCATTTTTTACAGTCCACCTAGAAGTACTACTTGGTATCTTTCTTTAACTAATTATTTGGACAACTCAATGTCGATTTTTTCACCACCTCGTGTTTCTTATCCACCTAGGGGTATTTATACTCCCGTAAATATGTTAGGTCAGTCGTCCATGTTTACTCAATCACCTGAATCTTTTTTGTACGGCGGTCCTTCTGTTCCTGCTGGGTATCAGTCTCCGTCTGGCACTTTTTCGGGAGCATCTCCTCAACCCATTGAACAAAGGATGTTCACTGGAAGCAATGGTGCAAAGCCATTGAGTGTAGAAGACATTCTTATGATGTCAGGTTCTATTCCTGCTTCTCAACCTCAAGGTGGCCAGTTACCGCCTGGGGGGCAGCCTCAATTAACGCCTGGGGGGCAACCTCAAGGTACACAATTTGCATCTGGGGGGCAACCTCAAGGACAGTACATGCCTACGGTACATTATATTCCTCAAGGTCAACCCCAGACTCAATATGTACCCCAAGGTCAACCCCAGTATCAATTTATACATCAAGGTCAACCCTAGTATCAGTACATGCCTCAAGGGTATCTACCCCAAGGTCAGTACTCGAGTCAAGGTTTCCAACCACCCCAAGGTCAATCTTATGTTCAAGGTACGGGAAATGTACCTTTCACTTATCAATCCTTCCCTCAACCCGGTTATGGATCTCAATATCCTCAACCTGTTATGGGTCAATACCCCGGAATAAACATAGTGTGGGATCCATCGCAAGTTCAACAGGTGTTGCAGCCAAATGTACAGTTGTCATCTCAAACTGGACAACCCTTAGTTTCTGGTTCACCCCAGCAACCAGTCCAGTCTAATATTCAAACTTCTGTACCTTCGGTAGTTTCTCAGTCTGGGCCTATTTCGCCTCGTACTCCATCTCAAACGACTGCTGCAACTACCGCAACATCTGTTCCATCTACCACACTTACTTCTGGAGTATCGATAGCTCCGGTTTCTACTGTCCCTGTAACTACTCCTCAGACATCTTTACCATTGTCTGAATCCACGATTCAAACTACGGTTCAGATGCCTGTAGGACAACCTGGTTTAAGTACGGTTGTCACAAGTCAACCACAATTCACTTATCAACCGTACCAGGGACAGTACCAATTCGGTCCTGCTGTCCAGCAGCCAGTTTACCAGTATCAACCGTATCCTGGGTACACTTATCAACAATCACAACAACCCCAGTACGGTCCGGTTAATCCTGGTTTTCCAGGAGGATACAATATCCCGAATGCGATTCCTATTCCTAGTTATCCTGGATATCCTCCTCCTGGGGCTGGTATAGTGACCCAGAGTTTTAGGGATCCTAATCGACAGTTATCGTTTATCACAACTTTGGATTTACTAGACTTGTCACGCCTAACGAATGATCCAATTAATTATCTTCCGTTTTGGCCGCCAATGCCGAATAAGTTGCCCAGTGACATTCCCAAGTTCGAGGGTAAGTCTGGAGAGGACCCGTCGAATCATGTGATGACTTACCACCTCTGGTGTGCCTCAAATTCCATCTCGGATGATTCGATCTGCTTACGTCTTTTTCAGCGCACTCTCATTGGTCTCGCGGCCAAGTGGTACATTGAGTTACCACGGGCCTCTTTTTATAATTTTAGCCAGTTAGCTACTTTGTTTTTAACTCATTTTCAGTTGCCGGTCAGATATGATAATGGCACAGAGTTACTAACTTCATTAAAACAATCAACGTCCACTTATATTTCCGATCACATTCATGAATGGAGACGTCGAAGGCGATTAGTGAAAGTTTTTATCCCGGACCAGATCTTAGCTGAATGGTTTGTTAAATCATTGTTACCGAAGATTACTGAGGATGTAGCTAAGGCCAGAGTAGTTACTGAGGAGCAAGTGATTGCTCAAGAACAGTACCTTGACTTAGTTTATACTCAGTCAGGTACATTACACGAAAAGATCCCAGATCTTCCTAAGTCAAATCAAATCGCTGCTGCTCCATCAGGGTATCATGCTGCTGATGGCATGATTGGTACGGTGAATACTAAAAACAAGAAGAAGTCTTCCAAGAATTCTTCTCCTATTATAACCTTACCAGACTCCCCGACAGGAGATTCTTGTGCTGAACTCTCCGCCGATATTCACGCTGTAGAGTCATCTATGGCTAAATCAAAATCCGGTGGGAAGAAGAAAGGCAAAAAGAAGAATAAAGCAGACAAAATTCTAAAGGAGAAAACTAAAAAGGCGGAATCCAATGATGAAAAGCGCAAGCCTCGTTATCCATGTCTTATTTTTGAAGAAGAACACTTTACAAGAGACTGACCTCATCGAGCAGAGGTTGCGAAGATCGTCAAGGGTTCCCAAATTCCTGCTGTCTTGAAGGATCCATTTCCGAAAGATAGAAAAATGATAGGTTCTTCCTTGAGTGCCACTGAAGAACCCATTTTGATGATGTCTCATGTAAGGATTGCGACTCGATCGTAAGATTATGGTAGTAAAAGTCCTATTGATGGCAAAGAAGCAGAATCTTCTCATTCTAATCCATCAACCTCAGCTCCTGGTTCCGATCCACTACAGATCGAGAAGCCTAACCCAGACTTAGTAATCAAACCGCCCGCCAAGGGTGTACTTCGAAGGTCTGCTTTCAATCCACATGCGAGAGCGGCCCAGAATTACAACATTGTTGAGGACTTAGCTGTTTCACCCTCAGCAATGTCGGCTTTGGAAGTGCTGCAATCGTGCCCAGCACAACGCAAATTACTTTTGTCGGCTATAGGAGCTGTTGATGTTCAGGACCCGAACCTAATAATCTTTGATCTAGAAAATAGTACACCGCGTTTACCTCATCAAATGGCTTTCCAGATCCCAGTGATAGTAAAAAACAGACCTATTCATTGGACTGTAATTGATGAGGGAGCTTCCACGTGTATTATGTCGATGCAGTGTTGGAGATCGCTTGGTTCTCCTTCACTAAATCAATCCCCGACAATTCTTAAGGCCTTTGATGGCCGTGGGTTCCGTCCTTTTGGCATTCTACAGGATTTGCCTATAGGGGTTGAAGGAAAAACCATTAGTCTAGATGTGGAGGTGGTTGATGCCCCTCTAGACTACAACCTTCTCTTGGGTCGAAGTTGGACTTACGCTATGACAGCGGTCGTTTCATCGGTCTTCCGAGTAATAAAGTTCCCACATAATGGAAAGATCGTAACCATAGACCAACTGACTTACTTTTCATCCGACCCAACCTCTTCAGAGAGTATCCAGCATGTCGGTAAAACGACTATCCCATATAAGGATGTTGGTGTAGGATTAGTTAAAGATGTCGGTTTACTGGGAACTTTTCCTTTTCCTCCACTCAATGCATCATCTTCATTTGCAACCATTCATATGATTACATCAGACACTATTTATTACGACGATCCTTGGATCGTTCCTTCTGAATCTGAAATAGACTCATTTGGTAATTCTATGCCGCTGAGTCCATATGAAATTGCCTATGAAGCCATGTAGTCTTTTACCGACCCGTGTTCAACCAAAGTCGACCAAATGAATGTGGTCCGTGAGGAATCACTTTTCACATCAACCTCGGAGTTAATAGCGTTTCCCGAAGTTGTGTCATCTGACGAACAACTTCGTGAAATCCTGTGTATAGATGATTTACCATGGGAGGATCTCCACCATAGATCTTCATTTTTACCTGAGGATGATCGTTTTGAAAATGATTTCTCATCAATTTTTACAACTGAATATGTCAAGGAAGCTCAGAATCCCATGAAACATCCTGATTTAGAGTTGAATTTGGGAAATATCTCTCGAACTATTCCCATTGACATTTCAGTTAAGCCTGGAATTGTTGAGAACATTCATATAGGTGCCTCGTGTACAGATGATGAATTTCAGACATACAAGGCCCTATTTCAAGAATTCCGCGACGTGTTTGCCTGGTCCTACGAGGAAATGCCAGGAATTGATCCCGCAATTGTTGTTCATGAGATCAAGACTTACCCGGACGCTAAACCTGTCCGGAAACGTTTGTGTCAGATTCACCCATGAAAAGCTGCTGCAATTAAAGCAGAAGTTGAAAAGCTGTTGAAAGAAGGTTTCATTTATCCGATCCCGTTAACGGATTGGGTATCGAATATTGTTCCGGTTAACAAAAAACAGGGAACAATAAGAATATGCATCGATTATAGGGACATTAATCGAGCTTGTCCAAAGGACAACTACCCAACGCCCTATATCGATCAAATCATTGATGATTGTGCCGGTAGTGAAATATTTTCCTTTATGGACAGTTTTTCCGGTTACAATCAAATCAATATTCTACCTGCCGATCAACGAAAAACGGCTTTCATTTGTCCATGGGTGACATTTGCTTACTGCAAATTAACTTTTGGGCTTAAGAACGCTGGAGCAACTTTTCAAAGGGCGATGTCTTATGCGTTTCATGACATCAAACACATTGTGCAACCGTATCTCGATGATTTTCCCGCTCATTCATTACATCGAGCTGATCACCTTGTCCATTTACGAGCAATCTTCATGAGGTGTAGGCATTATCGTATTCGGTTGAACCCACACAAATGTGTCTTCTGTATAGAAGTGGGACGATTGCTAGGATTTGTAGTTTCGAAAGCCGGCATTTGCGTCGATCCCTCGAAGGTAGAAGCTATCATCAAATTGCCTCCTCCTTCGAGTCTTCGCCAACTCCAAAGTTTGCAGGGGAAAGAAAACTTTTTACGACGATTCATTCCTAACTACGCCGAGGTTACAAATGGTTTTACCCGGTTGTTGAAATAGAATTCTCAATTCTTTTGGGATGAGATAGCTCAGAAATCTTTTGACGCACTCAAACACGCGTTGACCCATGCACCGTTGTTGCATCCTCCCAACTACAACTAGGATTACTTTTTGTAGCTCGCCACCTCCCATTCCACCATTGGAATGGTCTTAGTTCAGGAAGATGAATTCGGAACAGAACATGTGATATATTACCTTAGCAGGACATTAAATCCCACTGAGCTAAAATACTCACATGTGGAGAAATTGGCATTGGCAGTCGTTCAAGCTGCCCAACGTTTTCGTCACTACATTTTACTCCGTAAAACTACAGTCATTTCGGATTGCAACCCTATGATTTACATTTTGACTAAACAATTGCTAGGGGGAAAGTACTCAAAATGGATTGTTATCCTACAGGAGTTCGACTTGGAGTTTGAGAAATCTAAGTCTACGAAATCTTTAGTTTTTGCAGAGTTAATGTGTGACTTCCCGCGTGCTGACACGGAAACTGTGGCAGAGGAGCCCATTGCGGACGAATCTCTGTTTCTAATCAACACTTTAGATCTTTGGTATGGGGATATCATCATCTATCTCCAGAATGAATCCTTTCGGCTCGAAGCTTCAAAGTCGGAACGTCGGAAAATTCGATTCCAGTCCCAACAATACAAAATTATTGGAGATACTCTTTATCGACATGGGGCGAACTCTATTTTTCGATGTTGCTTAACTCACGAAGAGGCAGAAAGGGTTCTAAATGATTGTCACTCTGGAGCGTGTGGCGGTCATATGTCTGGGTATGCCACAACCCAAAAGATATTGCGCGCTGGCTACTTCTGGCCGTCCTTGTTTAAAGATTGTATTACCGCGGTCCGAAAATGCCACAACTGTCAAGTGTTTGATCGAAAGATGCGCGCTCCACCTGCTCCTCTCCACCCTATAATTGTCGTTGGTCCTTTTGCCAAATGGGGTATTGATTTTATTACATGTAACCCTCACTCGCCCGGGGGGCATGCGTATATCATCCTTGCGGTAGATTATTTTACTAAGTGGGCCGAGGCGATGCCTACATTCGAGGCAGACGGCAAGACAGCTGCAATTTCGTATTCAATCACATAATTGCTAGGTTTGGTGTCCCACAAGCGATAATCACTGACCATGGGCGCCATTTTCGAAACGTTATGATGACAGAACTTACAGGCCAGCTTGGTTTGCGTCACGATAGTTCAACTCCTTATTATCCACAAGCAAATGGTCTGGTTGAGTCCATCAACAAAGTTTTAGTTATCATGATCCGACGAATCATTGGTATTCATCGGTCAAATTGGCACAACATGTTATTTTCAGCGCTTTGGGCGTACTGAACCTCAGTGAAAACATCAACAGGGTTCACTCCTTTCCAACTAGTTTATGGTTTGGAAGCTGTGCTACCCATTGAATGCGAAATCCCGTCACTGCAAATGGCCATCGAGTTGCTTCCAGCTACTTCCGAAGAGGAGAAGCGTTTATTATACTTAGCTCAATTAGATGAGAATCGAAGTGATGCTGCATTGGCAATCGAGACTCACGCAAAACGAATGAAAGCTCAGTATGATCGAAATGTGACTCCTCGAAATTTTTCAGAAGGAGACCTAGTCTTATTATATGATCAAGCTAATGATAAATTAGGTGTTGGAAAATTCATTCCTATCTGGCATGGGCCCTATATTGTCAAGAGAAAGCTAGCAAAAGGGGCCTATGAGCTGGTAGACTTTGACGGGGACTCTTTGGGTAAACCCAGAAATGGACTTTACCTAAAGAGGTATTATGCTTAAAAGATGGGTATGGAGATTTTAGTTAGGTTGGTTTTTCTTTCTAGCTGTTGTGTTTGTTAGTTTAGACAATGTGCTTAGCTTAGAAAGTGTGTTTTCGTCGTTATTCTGGCTTATCTTGGTTTTACTCTTGATGATGCAGATGTCGATGCCTCTCCAAACATACATTGGTTTCGCTGATGGTGCTTGTCGTAGTACACAGAAAATCTCTTCCGCAGCTTGGGTCATATATTCGCCCTCTAACGAGTTAGTTTCTATGCATGGGGTGAGCCTTGGTCAAACAACAGAACAACATTGCAGAATATAGTGCAGTGATTGAGTTATTGTCTGAATCTATTTCATTTGGGATTCGGAGTTTGATAGTGAGGTTAGATTCTGAACTCGTTGTGTTACAGCTTAATAGAGTGTATGCCATTAGAAATCCAGTGTTATTAAGGCTATTTTTGAGAGTGCGTCTCTTGGAACGTGAGTTTGATTACATTGAATATCAACATATTCCAAGGTCTTTAAATACATTAGCAGATGCAATTGCTTCTCGAATGTTAAATAGACATTTACAATAAACATACATGTAAATTTAAAATCATTCCATAACATGATTTACAAGATAAGCTGGTAATAATGATATATATATAGATAGGAGTGTGTCAAAAAATACATCGTCTTCAATCATAGGTTGAAAAACACCTTATGATCGGCAAAAATGATAAGTACAAAAAACCAAAATGTCACATGTGTCTACAAAAACGACCATCCAATCACTGGTGATGATCTCTATATGACACCACTGCACGGGCTACCCTACACAAGAACCTCCTAAAAGGTCCTGGGACCCCGACTACATAGCGCTGAAGCCTGATAGGAATATCATCTATGGTAGTCTCTGGTATCTCTGCTGTAAGACGCTCTAGGTCATGCTCCAACTCAGCTAAAGTCTTTGTGGCCTCGTCCTGTGGGGCCGGTGCTGCTGCAACTGGTAGTCTCCTCTCGAAAGGCCGGAGATTGGCTGGTCGACGTGGGCCTACATCTGCATTTTGAAAATTGTTACTGTCAGTTTTGAGACGATATAAAAATAAATAAATAAATAGATAGTTTAAAAACTTGTAGAAAATAAAGTTACCTGTATCATCCCATTGTTCTCCCGGTGGAAGAATCATCTCCGGATCTCCACGAAAATCAACGCCGGCATAAGGAAAATCCTGTATAGAAAATACCTGGTCCTCTAACCAGTGAATGTACTCCGCAGTAAATTGAACAACCTCCGTTCCCTCATCAGGATGACGGGTCATAACTGCAACCCATCGCATCAATTTGGGCTCTTGAGGAAGCCCAAAACCAACAGTGAGCTGCTGTGGGATTAGCATCGGAACCCTCTCTAAGCCAAAACTCACAACTAAAGGCCCATAACCAAAAGTCTTCAGCTGTCCGTTTTTGGCTCGAGTCAGTTGGCCTTTTACATTGTCCAACACAGCATCACACCAGTTAAAAATGGTACCTCGATAGCAATCAATCGCCATCCACATCTGGGACCCAGTGGCAATGTGCAAAGCGGCAGCCCCACAAAGTCTGGTAACTGTAAAGGCAATCACCATAAGTTCAGGGCAGGATATAGTTTTTATCTCTATCCCCTTCTCCTGGTTCTGAGTGTTACACCACTCTAGTCGGAGACTAGCGATGGACTGGCCACCCGGCCTAGTCCCGAACAGAGTCAAGTGTTCGCCTCTCTTGGGCAAACCAGTGAGAAAGTAAATATCTGAGGGCTCTATCTCGAGCTGGTGCCCTCCAATGTAAAAACACTGGTCCTGAACGTTCCACCTTTCTACCAGCCACTCTAGAAATCTCACTTGGGCCCTCATGCCAGGTATGGCCCAGTATTTATAAAGGCTGCATGCCTTCAAAGCATCAATTGATGGTTGATGATTAATGGCGGCCAAATCAACATCTTCGTGCTCTCTCTCGCGCCAATCAAGCATGGTGGGCAATCTACACACCAAAAAACATCTGTTAGATTCCATAAAATCAAAAGTTTTTGGTCCATTTTGGAGAAATTGGGGTTTGAAAACTCGTTTTGCGGGGTACGCACCCCGCCTTTAGGAACAGAGCGTGGGTACGCGGGTTCCCTTAAGGCAAGGTGCATACGCCCAACATTTTCCCAACTGAGAAAATGTCGGGGTATGCGGGTCCCCAGTGGAGCACCTGCGTACCCTGAGAGGTGGATCTTGAAACCCCAAAGCCTCCAAAAATTAAAATCTAGGGCCTAAAAACAAATTCTAAACAGATGAAAATGAAGAGGAGGATGTTGTAGAATACCTGAAAGAGACAGCGTTCGATTTCGACGGTCGGATTCTTCGCAATGTCCACAGGAAGTTTCTTGCCAAAAGCCCTTTTTCTCTCCTCAACAGTAAAATGGTAAAAATGAATTGGTAAAAGCTCTTTTTATAGGTTTTTTGGGTAAATAAATGGTAAATTTGTTTATTTTTCACCATGAAAAGGTATTTTTCAAAGTATTTTTATCTATCATCAACATGTATGAGTAATGTGTTGGTTTTTGTGCAGGATAAAGGATTTTCAGGGAAAATTGTCATTTTTTACAAACAAAAACATCAGAGTCATCTTTAAGCCCTTTTCTGACTCCTAAAACATGAAAAGATTGCCGAGCGTTTCTTTTACACTCGTTAAAACGGAATTAAAAGACGGTCCTCTTATAGCCCTTTTCTGACCGTAAAAACATGAAAAGATTGCCAGATTTTTGTCGTTTCAAATTCGATATTGGAAGTAAAACGACGTGTCCTTGATCGCTTTTTACTTTTCAGGTCAAAGACACTAATCATGAAAGTACTCCTTGGTCGTAAAGATCAAGCGGTTCTCTCAAGTATTATTTTATACTTTTTCGGGCTTGGGAGACACAAACTTACGAAAAAGGTCAACCCTGGAGTCTTCTTAAGTTTTTCAGACTCTCTAAAATTGAAAAACGCCGAGTTTCTGCTATACTGGACTCGTTAAAATTTCACAGTAAAGGACCTGTTCGATTACAAACAGGAATGGACCACTCCTTCTTAGGGTTCAAATCTAAACTAAGTTGGACTCATCCGAAGGATGAGCTTATAATCAAGCAAATGTTATCCTCCTCAAGCTTGTAAAAAAATAAAGAGGTACTTGCCAGAAATGGTGGGGGAAAAGAGAGAAAAATGAGCCTATTTATTATCCTTTGTCTCAAAGAAACCTTGTCACCACTCTTGAACACGACACTTTTCATTCACCTGGGTTGGGAAATCCTTTGCCTAACAGTTGATCAAACCACATTGAAAGTCTTCAGCCGGGTTCCGGGTATTAACTTTGGGTCAATTGTCACCAAGCCATCTGTTGTGTCATTATGTGTTCAAGAGGTCACTGCAAATAAAACATTCATCTGCAAAATACCTGTCTTCCATCTTGACCATCCCTGAGTCAGTCCTTACAGCTACATTTCTTCAACTTGATTTATGATTTCGTGTTGTGGGCTTGCCTACGACGGATCGCTTTCTATTGGCATCAGCACATTATCTAGAAAGATGATCTAGAAATCGTCAGTACCTTGAAATCCGCATGCATCAATGGCAGGTTTCTCGCCTTCGACGACAGTTTACATCATTGACTTTCGATCGAAGGATTTCGTGACATGTTCGACATCAACACATCTACTCACATCTCATGGATTGTATTGGGTACTTTGAGAACCATTGACATCACTGGTGGTCTCTCTCACACTTGTTAACAGTTTACATCATTGACTGGTAATCAAGTGGTTTCTACCATGTTCGACATCAACTCATTTATTCGCATGGATAGAATCGTACTTTTTCGGGAAGTAGAAATGAAGACCCTGGATCTAGATTCTTCCATCCAGGCTGTGAGGAGTTTTGTATTCATTATATAGTAGACTAATTATAAACAGATGGCTGCGTCCATACTTTTTCTACATGAGTCTATGATTATGATGTACTGCGAAATCATTCCTATATTAGAGCAGTAGTTAGTTTGTTAGTTAAAGTTTTTGATCTGAGTATGGGAATGCCTACCTCAGCGATGATATGATCTCATACATGTATTTTGTGTTGAATATTTGCAGGTTTCGACTAGGCTCTCCACAAGATAATCCTTGAAATGATAAAGTACTTCACCCTTCCTAGATGATATGAAACCCTAATCTACTACAGGCTTCGCACTTTAGGGGGCAATCTGTTACACTAAAATTTGTCACCATGACTATTTGCAGTCAGTATGGCTCCATCAATAGTCATACTGTCCTCCTTGGCAAGTCTTATACCTCTACTCCTCATGTCAAACTCCAAGAAAGAGAGAAAGTCCTTAAAAGTCAATATAACTCTGGTTACGCAGTTTCTCTTATCTTTACCTGCGTGTACGCACCTCAAATACATAATACCTGTGTACTTGTACACTCTGTCTGTAAAGGGGTGGGTGCATACTCCTGTAAAGGTCAAAAGGTGCAAGTTTTACTTCAAAAAACTTACTTGTGGTCGATTCTAGAGCATTCTAGAAGATGGTTTGACGTGGATTGAGCGCCTCCAGATGGTTCATGCATCCCAATGAAATAGGAACTTATCCCATCAAGAGGGGAGCTATCCCATTGAAAGAGGGGCTTATCCCATTGATGGTGGACCTGATTAACTTCCTCCAAAGCACTATAAATACAGGCATTGGGCCAGAGGGAGGGCAGGTTGAAAGCTGAACATTCCTAAGGGTAGATGCTGCTGAAATTAGGACTCCCTTTTAGAGCTTGAGAGGAGAGATTCCAATCCTTTCTTAGCTTCATTTGGAAGTGGGTGAGCTGATCAAAGTAAAGGAGAACTCTTGCTGGACCCTGGGAGGGACCTGCACAACACCAAGGCACTGGTTGTAATGGTTTCTTTTGTTTCCAATTAATACAATTAAGTTCATTTTTCTCAACAAGTTGTTATATATAATTTGTTTCATAAACTCCTTGGTCTTTATGATGAATATGTTTTATTATATGAGTTATTCAGGTGCTATGTAATTGTTTGCTTGTTAGTGAATGCAGGTTTCAAGGAGAAGGAGCTCATCTGGATCGAAGAGGCTTGGCTGCTACAAACAAGCGTGGGACTAGAGGTAAGCCTTAAACACCTGGTTGCTTTTATTTTAAATGCATATTTAGGGAAAGATAGTGCTTGATTGTTTTGTTTGTCACTAGAAAGCCTTAGCTTCTAGGGAGGTCGGTTTTGTCCGCAAAATTGACTCTTTCCGCATGACAACAGGTGACAAAAGTATTATGGGATAGTTCCATGTTTGAAAGAGAGAATCTCCTTTGAAATATCATGCTTGATTTAAATGGAGATTTATATTGTGATTTCCCATACCCTTTGTTTGAAAAGATGATAGATGAATCGAAACAAAATTTTGAAATTATTATACAATGCATGAGAAATTCAAGGGAAAATTTGTGGGAAATGTGAATGTTGGGAAGGATTTGTTTTAGGTGGAAATAGGTGTCGAAAAGTTTTCAATGCCAATTTGATGTTAACATATCACCAAGCAAGAAAGTAAGATCCACAAGGAGCCCATAGGAAAATTTTGTGCCCACAAGAGAGTCATCAATCAACCAAGTGTTGTGTTTAACAGATTGCTCTGTTGCAGAGGTGTTATCCATTAATAAAAAGATCCACTGAATAACATCAATCAAACACTAAGACATAGGAGAACCTAAATGGTTCCAAATTTTGTGACAACAACTATGGCATCTAAAAAACCTTAAGGGTATCGAGGAAGACAAAACATCCAAATTGGTAAAGGTTGTCAAGGAAACTATAGGGAGAACACAAGGGTTAAGTTTACGTTTCCAAGGGTTTATTTGGTGTCAAACACTGAGTGCACAAACAAAATTCATTGAAGTAGTACACTATGGTTTTTGAAATTTATATACATACATTCAACACCAATCAAGGAGTGCCATTTACAAAGAGTTCATAGCTTACATACATGAAAGCATCGAACCCTTCACTAGACATCATATGTTGAAAGAGATTACTAAGATCGAAAGTATCTAGGTTGTTCACTTGTAGATTTGAATCTGTTTGGCATCCAAAGGGCTATAATTTTACAAAGAATTAGAACCACTTTGTGGAATGGTGTCAGGTAAATCACAAGTTATTTTTATGCATTACAAATATTTTGTGTGTATTGCAAACAACTAAAGGACCTTGTTGATTCACTTGCTCTTATGATAGAATGAAAGTCTACGAGCTTGCAACTAAGAGCACCTAGAAGCCAATTGGAAAATGGATAGATGGTATAACATATTTTGAGCTCAAAATACCGTTCAACCTTATCAATAATTCCATATTTTTAGGTACACAATCAGCAGTCAAATGGACAATTGTGGTCAAGAATAAACTCCAACATTCGAAGGGAATTTCCTTCAATATTTTAAGGCATAAAATCACATTCTAGATTCCGAGCACAAAATAAATAGAAAAGTTCAACATGTGACAATCAGATCCAAATATTAACGATGAAATTCCATATTTGACTCCAAATCCAAAGGATTTAATACTAGCAGTGTTCAACAACTTGAGACATTTTGCAACCTATTCAAATTTGGTTTATTAATTAGTTTTAATTCCTAGAAGTTACTTATTTGTTCCTAAAGATAAAGAGAGTTTGTTAATAGTATTTTCCTATATATTCAAGGTTATGTAATGTAATAGGGGTTGGGAATTTAAGTGAATAAAGATGATTCCTCTATGTATTGTATTTTTTATGAGATTAATCTATGTTTTCCAAGATCATAAGAATTTGGTTGTTGATCCAAATATTCTTCCGATAGTATTTTCTAGTCTATGTCTTGTACTTGTGTTTGTGTTTGTTATTGAGTATATGATTTGAATGTATTGTCTTCAGTATTTGAATAAGATTAAGTGATTCAAAATTCATCCATTGTTTGATGCTCTGATTTAAGGTATTCAAATATTTTCACCTTTTCTCTCTAAAGTCACCTTAGGATTCATCCTAGTTATATGTCCTATTTTGATGGATTGTCTCCTCTTTTTTGCTTCCAACTCATTTTTTATTTAATGGTCTAAGATATGATATCTACCTTTCCTTTGTCAATACTTTGATCATACAACCATCATCTTGGTTCAGATTATTTTTTAATCAATTCAAATCAATGCCCAATGGTTTATACTCTATTCAATCCAACCAAACCCTTTTAGTTTTTTATTTAAAGAAGATCTAACCACTGCGCTGATTGAATAACCAGTTATCGAAGTGACACTAGGTGACTGAGTTATTAGTGATAGTTCTCTCTAGGTTAGAAGGGCTAGGTTCCGATCTCCAAGATTGGTTCAATGTTACCTTTGGTTTTTCCTTTCACATCCATGAAAATTACCGAGTGATAACATGGACTATGTCTTGGTTCATTACAGTGGAAGACTCTAGGTGTTTTATTTTTGTTCTCATCTAGTTTGTGTTTTGTTTAACATAAAATGTTTTGTTTGTTTAGTTTGTCCATAGCGTCATTGTATTCATGTATTTTTGTTTTCTAGCGAAATACAAGATGCCACATCAACGAGGCAAGGTAAGGCATGGAATTGGTGAACAAGGAGAGTCAAGCCAACATCACCTAAGGAGATTTGGTCATGGGGAGGCTATTGATACGAGCCCTATCAATAGAACTAATTTTAATGACCCTGCATCCAATCACCAAAACTTTGGCAATGATCCTGGATATCTCAATATGCACTTGGAATAGATTGTAAGAGATAGAAATAATGGTCAAAATAATATCATCTCATTCATGAATTATATCCAATACAACAAGTGGTAGATGTAGGATATATTAGCGAATCTACAAAGGGATTAAGGGTGTCTATAGGAAAAACTATATTGCTTTGAAGGAAGATTGGCTCACATGGAGAAACATGTATCGTTGTGTGTTTTAGCCTCAGCCATCACTAGGTTCAGGACCATAGAATCATGCTCGATAACTACACCTCATAGTTAATAGTTTTTGGTTTTGTACTGATCATGAAAGTTTTTTTGATCTATGTTTATTTTATTTTTTTGGCAGTGAAGCATTTTTTTGCAATTCGTAATGTTTTTTTTTCTAATTAGCCACTAGTGAATAAATCTCGTAAGAGTGAGGCTAGTAATATTTTGGCAAGTTGTTCTTGACAATGTATTATTTTTTTCATAAACTGATAATTAGCTTCATTTACAAATGATTCCAATGTTTTTGAGCATTTGAGGTTTCCCTTTTCCTGCTATCGCATCCATATATTCCTTTTCATTTATTTTCATTTCTTTTTATTTAAAATTTGATGAGATGATTGTTTTGTTTCTTTAGGACAAGGTATCCAATCCCCATGTGTTGGAATTCATTTTTAGTATTTAATATCTTATGCTTTACACTTTATTGATCTTTAGTGATTGCTTGGATGCATTAAAAATATTTTTATTTAGCATATTACACAACACCATGATTAAATGTAGGGTGTTGTCTTGAGGTTCAACAAAAAATCCTTGGTTTTTGGCAAATTGAAAGGAATGTTAAAATGCACAAACAAATGGATAAATATTTTTAAAAACATATTTATTTTGCTATTTTAAATTAATTTATTTAATTAAATAAATAAATAGTTTGATAAATTGTATTATTAAATTTTGGGAAAAACCGAATACATTTAAACGATATGTGCAGAGTACAGCGGAAGCTTTTATTGTGCTTCCTCAGCATTCCCGCAATCTATAAATTGAAATCTAAAGAATAACCATTTCATTATTAAAATAATGTGAGCATAGTTACAGAAGAAAATATCGCATGAGACACAACGAAAGGAGCAGAAAACAGACAAGAAACAAACACAAAAAAGTAGTTTTGTCCAAGTTTAGCTAACTGTATATCATATTTATATAGGGCTACATAACACCAATTTTCATGTTCATTGGAATTATATAATTGGAGGAAATTATTACTTGTCTGGTGGAAGAATCAAGTCATGTGACTATCTGTGTCGAATATAAAGTAATTGCTAAATTTGCTTTACCAATAAAAACATTGTTGTGGAATGAGAAAATATGTGTATCAAATAACGTTAAAAATGATGAATTGTAACGTGTGTATGGAGGGGGAATATGTTCAGAGCCAGGGAAATTGATTGAGCTTATGTGAAATTTCATTGAAACGTTGTTGCAAAACAGGAAAATATGTGTGTCAAATACTATGAAAGTTGATGTTTTACAACGTGCAAAAGAAGTATGTAGAGGGAGATCCTCTACAGATTTGCGAATGTGGGTGGATAAAATTTCTCCCACACATATCCCTTTTGTGCATACTGTTTCAATTAGTTAGAATGGATACTAGCTACGAAGCCCAATGAACTGATGAACATTACATAATGTTTCAGAGTAAATTCTATTAAGCATTCAAACAATGCCCTGTTTATGCCAAAAAATGCTAATTAATTAATTAATATGTAGGTTGTGGGAATGTATTGGGAGGCATAGAACATTGCCAAAGAAACTTGTTATTCATTACTCTAGACACCCATTTTCCTCCACAACACTTCTTCCTCATATGAATTAAAAAGAGACTTCATTTAATATATCTATTTAATTGACAAATGTTAAATCACAAATGCACTTAGTATTATTTTCATGTGTCAAACGTTAATAAGCCTAAACTACTAATTAATAGATTAATATGTAATGTACAATAATGTATGTGGAGATGTGGGACATTGTTGAAGAAATTTTATTTTCTTTGCTTTGCACACTTGTTTTCGTACACAACACTTCTTCCTCACGTGTATTAATAAGCCAAAACTGTTAATTAGTTGATTATTTTGTTTCCTAGAAAACGTTTAAAACTCAAACATTTCACTTTAATTCTCAATTCATTTCACTCAAGGTGAATTCAATGCATTATTGTGTGTGAGCGACTTATGTTGATGGTTCAATAGCCTAATTCTCCCTCTATGAAAACTAATACAACATGCTTCCTTTCCTAGAATCTTCGTACATTCAAAAGGTTAAATATTTACATTAATCGATAATATGGAGTCAGTAAGCATGCCCAAATTGGGATTTTTATTTCCCATAATAGTATATATTGATTTTGTAGTTGACCTCTTGTTGATCATTCCCACATTAGGATACAACTATTTCTCTACACAATGATTCAACCTCCCCATTAGCAAGATCAAATGGTATGCCTTGCCATTGAGATATATTCTTAGGAATATGAACTTCTACTAAGCTACATAAACAAGATAAGATATGAGGATAATAAGTTCTATTTTGGTGTGCGGAGAAAAGATGTGTGGGGAGTGTAGTAGAAAGTGTATGTAGGGACTGTAGCAGAAATTGTGTGTGGGGAATGTGTGTGTAGAGCAAGGGACCCAAACCCCTTCGCACACCCTTTTTCTACACACCTTTTCTTGCTACACCAAAATATTTGGTATTTATGTTCGAAGGGGGAAAGGTTTATGTTACTTTCTTTGCACACCTGTCACACACTAAAAATATAAAATTTGTACTAAAATTAAAAAATTGATAGTAGTTTTAAAATGTTAGTTTTTAGCCTAACGTGAACTAGTAGAAACCATATTGAGTCAAGATACGAAATTGAATTGCGGAGACGGTTAATTGTCTACACTTATTCTGCATATGATATACATGTAAACCAAATTTTTCATGCCCCAAACTTTAACAAGACAAAACTACTAATTAATTGATTTATGTGTAGTATTGTGCATAATGGAAGTGTGTGGAAGAACTATACAAAGGAGAATGTATGTGGAAGTGTGGAACATTTCAAAACAAAGTTTATGTTGCTTTCTCTGCATACCTATTATCCCACACAACACTTCTCCCTCACATGGATAAAAGGCACACTTCATTTAATATTAGATAGTACATGTTCAATTCACACATGTGAAATCATTAATGCACCTAGTATTCAGGAAACACCAATACCAAGGTTCGTTCACTCTATTTTGATAATAAAACATTAGTTGGTAGTGAAACAAGCTAACAAAGTAAATGTTATTAAGCACTCGAATGATGTCCTAAATATGCATTGATTCACTGAATAAATGTTGAAAATACTTGTATTTATTGGTAGGGGAGCTTTAGTTAATTGTAGGGTTAAGCTAGATTGAATATTAGGTTCAAACTAATATGGAAAATAACACTTCCATAAACAAGAAATAACCCAATGCAATAAAATCAATGTTTAAGTGTCATTGTATCATTACATAAATCAAAATAGAATGAGAATTAGGATATTAATAAAAAAAGTATGTTGATATCTATTTCTAAAGTGTGCCAAACACCACAATCATGAAATGAAATCCTATGAATTGGACTATCTCGGGTGGGAATTTAAGAAAAATGGATATGATTTATAGTAATCGATATCAGAATGGTCTTTTCGAATTGTATATCATGCAAATCAGTACTAGTTAAATTGATGACAATCAGTGCTAAATGAATACTATTAAAATACAAATTAGTACTAGCCAAATTGACGACGATTAGTGGTAAATGAATACCATTAAAATCGATAGCAATTAAATATACTTTCAGAAATTTTATGTTAATTCGTGATTTAGATAAGTTATGACCTCTGACGCATTATATGTAGGCCTATTGCCTCTGAACTAGTTTCTAAAAGCTTTGGGAAAGCGATTCACTTTAGTTGTTCTAAAACTGATGAATTTTATTGAGGTGTGATTAATCATATGTCTATTGTTTCATGAAATTTTTGGATCTTTTTGTAGGCTCATTAGCATTGAACTCATTTCTAAAAGCTCTAGGAAAGTGATTTGCTTTGTTTCTTCTAAAATTGACAAATGTTATCAAGATTTGCTTTACCATTTGTCTATTGTTTTTTGAATTTTGTAAGTCTTGTTGGTATCCTCATTGTCAAAAAACATATTCTAGTGAAGTGCCTTATGAAATTGTTTTTGTTTTAATCCAAAATTACTTTAAGTGGAAACCCTTCCAGGAATTCGAAAGACGATTTCAATATTCTTTGCATTATTAATTTGGTGTTGCACTAGACTCTATCATCGTATTTTTAAAGAAATGGTAAGCCAAACATGGGAGGAGAAGGGGGGCAAGGGGAGGAACACTCTGTCACTTAGAATACTATAGTTTAGATATTACTATTACAATACTGACAGTGAGACAAATGGTCAAAGGAAGCAATGGAAGAAGCATGCAGGAAGAGTTATATGCAGTCAACCAAGATATCTTAATGCTTGGCTAATATATATTAATGCTTAGCCAATATATCTTAACGCTAATGAATAGCATATTAGAACTTTAGCAAAGGGTTAGGCGACTGGAAGATGAATTGGATGCCATAATAAAGCAATTAGAGAGCTCTTGTAAAACATGAATGGAGCAAACAAATCTCCATTCTCGTAGCACAATCAGTAGAAGCACCAACCTCCAGGAACTATCGTTGATTAATAAAGAAATTGTTACCAAATTTTGCTACTTGCTCAGCCAATTTTGAAATTCAATATATGTTAAAGGCTATTTATTGCAATTTTGTCAACACATTAAAATAATTACTTTTTTGGAACATATAGTAGGATAGTCCAATAATGTTTTTTTTTTGAATGGGTGGGGCTAGTTCCCAGAAGAAGCATTATGGGCCCTCTTTTTTTGTACATATACATGTTAGAACAAGCTGACATCTGTCACATCTCGTTTCATCACATTAAAACCACATAGAAACTATTTATATGTTGTTGTGCAGCGATACAAATCGGGGTTCGATCGTTGGTGGGGTGCGTGGCAGCCGACTGCCCCAACCATTGATCCATGCACTCGTGTGCGAAAGGATAGTCCAATAATGTTGTATCACCTATACTCTAATGATGTTCATTGAACGCAAATTTTGTAAATTATGTCAAATTGGATCATTAGACTAATGTAAATGTGATGTGTGAAAGTATTTGCTTTCATTTTTTAATCCAATAAAACTGTATAATTGCAAACAGATGGATCATAAACTATGTGCAAAGGAAATGCATTTTCTAATATTTTTTTACTAATCATAGGATTTGCAAATTTGATAAATCAATAAAACAATGTAAGAGATTACAATGCAAAAAATCAAACACAACATAGCACGATGAGCTAACTACACATTATTGTGAATGTTAGAGTATATATAATGTTAGTAAATAGCTTAGTAAAAAACATAGAACTTATATAAATAAATTAATTGAAATACATCTTTATAAATGTTAAAAAGCTACAATCAAATAAATACATGATGAAATTAGATCCCAACTATCCAACAAACCATTTTTTTTGTAGAAATGGTTAAATTCTTCAAGCAGAAAGTAGAAAGTGGTGTTAATATTGGAACTACGAAGATGTGGAAGTGCATACACCCCCCCACCCCAAGCGACTAGTCAATGGTAATCCAGTATTACTAGTTATTGGCAACAGGGATATCCAAACTTTCCATAGAACACTTCTTTATTTTGAAAACTCGACAATAATACCATCTCTAGAATATCGTCAGTATATTGCTTGACAATGAAACTAAAGAGAATCATACCATCATTATAATCCTCGACAATGCAAACAAAGAGAATTGTCATTTTATACACAAAATTGTGTTTTAATGGCTTACTATAAATTTTATGTGTGAAATTATTTGCTTTTGTTTTCTAATCTAATCAAATTGTAGAATTGAAAACAAATGGATCTTGTTCTCCCCTTTAGGAAAAGTTACATGCTAGCAATTACAAACAAACGAATATCGTTCCTTACTTTAGGAAAAGTTACATGCTAGCATTAACTTGTCTTATTGTTTTGTTTAAGAAGTCATGTGTGATGGAAAATTCTATGCAAACATAAACTATGTGTGAAGGAAAAATGTTTTCTAATATTGTTTTACTAATCATAGGATTTGCAAATTTGATAAATCAATAAAACAATGTAAGAAATCGCATTGCAAAAATGTAGAGACGACATAGGATAATGAGCTAGCTACACATTATATGTTGTAAATGTTAGAGTATATATAATGTTAGTAAATAGCATAATAAAAAACATGGAACTTAAACAAACAAATTCATTGAAATACATATTTATACAATGTTAATAGCTACATATCAGGTAACCACAAGTTGAAATTAGATCCCAAACCATCAAAAAAACTGAAAAATCTCTCTGACAACGGTCAAATTATTCAAGAAGAAAGTAGAAGGTAGTGTTAAGAATAGAACTACATAGATGTGGAGGTGCAGAAGTGCAGACACCACCCCCAACCCTCTCGACTAATCAAGGGTAATTCAGTCTCACTAGCTACTGTAACAGAGATATCCGCACTTCCCATAGAACACTTCTTGATTTAGAAAACTCAATAATAATACCATCTCTAGAATATTGTTAGTATATTGCTTGACAATGCAACTAAAGAGAACCGTACCATCATTAGATTCCTCGACAATGTAAACAAAGAGAACCATCATTGTATATGCAAAATCATGTTTTGATGGTTTATTGTAAATGTGCCATGGATATCCAAACTGGACAACAAATCAATAACAATTGATTTGTCCGCACAGTATTGTTGATAGGAAACTTTTCATAGAATAGGAAATACTTTCTCCAGTTCCATGCCTCTTAGAACACAATATGTTGTAGTCTTGTCATTTGCATGTATCATACAATTTAATCGATGGAAATAAACAAAGTGACAATTTTCCTTGCAAATGGTACAATAAACCATAGTTTCATCCATAGTTCTAGCAGTTGTAATTGGACTATTGCACTTTGCATGTATAATCGCAAAGGAATTTGTAAATGCACTATTTGTCATTAGTAATCCTTGCAAGTGTTGCAAAATTGATATAGAAAACTGAGAGTTAGAAACTTGAAATCAAATCTATCTATCTATCTATGTATATGTATATGTATATGTATATGTATATGTATATGTATATGTATATGTATATGTATATGTATATGTATATATATATATATATATATATATATATATATATATATATATATATATATATATATATATATAGACACACACACACACACACATAGAGTTTACCGTGCATACTCCACTCATCAAAGTAAGCATTTCTCTTAGACTTTCCAATTTCTTCTCCAATTTCAATGAACATAAGAATGTGGATTGTGAAGTTCGAATAACTTTTTCTTGTTTTTTAACTTTAATTTTTAGTAAGAGGAGTGGAAAAACATTTTCTTTCCATTGTCTTTGGATTGAAAGATATATTGGAATAAGTTTGTCGTGTACCTCAACCTGTCACATATGCAATATTTGTAAAATAATACATGTAAATTGTATAAGAGACAGATAATAACTTGTTATCATTGCAACACTTAAATAAATCTAAGCTTACTATTTCCTTGTCATGATCTACATTACTGTCTTTGATTTCTATTATATATTGAATCCTTGTATGTGTTGTTGAAATTGTTATGGCATTGATTGTACCAACTGGAAATGAATCTTAACTATGGGACATATTTGCAATCATCATATTTGGTAAAAATCGGTACTCTTCAAAACCAAGACAAATGTTCTATACAATGCTAAAGCTATTTAGTGAAATAGTTTTCTCATAGTCACAACGATCATATTTGTGCTCTGGAATTATTTCAAATTTTTTAATTGAAACACTAGCATTTGCAATAAGTTTTGCCTCATTCTATTTGATAAACTGTGTTGGAACAAGCAATGTTATTGTCATTTTAGCCTTCTTATTTGTCAAATATGCATGGAGTATTGGTCTTGTCTTATTTTATTTTTCCAAAAAAGTTCGATATGTAACTAACACAATGCCATGGAAAATGCTTCATGTTATGTTGTTACTAATATCTTTGATTAATAATGGCATAGAATCAATCTTCTTTTTGCCTAGTCATGAGAATTGAATTGAAATTAATTCAAGAAAATAAAAAAGAAATCTAATATACAATTAGCTAAACTTGGACAGAACTACCTTTCTATATTTCTTTCTTGCATGTTTTCTACTCCTTTCATTGTGTCTCCTACAATATTTTCTTATGTAATTGTGCTCATTTCCATCTCTACTTCTTTGTCCATGTCTATCATCACATCATTGACAATATCTTTATTTGAGACTGGTTTAAAATATGATATTTTTTTCATGTTCACAAATACTGCACTCAAATCACTGCTTAAAAGGACATTATAATTGATACTAAGTAAGAATTGGGTTATGAAGACAAAACTAGATATCGCAAAGTCATTTCTAATGTATATTCTAATATCAAGTTCATAGTTACCAAATAGAATATGATTTCTATGCATATAGGTAAAATACTAAATAGATTTTAGTTTCGACAAATTCTAATTTATAGTTCTGTCAGGCGGAAAGAGTCGATTGTGCGGACACAACCAACCTCCCTAGGAGCCTAAGACTCTCTAGTGACAAACAAGACAAACAAGAGCAATCCTTCTCTAAACATGCATTTACTATATGGGAAATCAAGTGTTTAGATCCTACCTGTAATCCAACGCTGTTGTAGCAGTCCAGCTCCGCTGATCCGGATGAGCTCCTCCTTCACTTTGAAACCTGCATACACTAACAATCAAACGATTAAATAGCACTTGATAATCTCATAGAATAAAACATATTTAACACATAGACCAAGGAGTACATGAAACAACTCATAAATAACAAGTTATTGAGAAGAATGGACTCATTTGCATTAATAGGTAACAAAAGGAACAAATACAACCTGAGCCTTGGTGTTGTGCAAGTCCCTCCCAGGGTCCATCAAGAGTTCTCCTTTACTTTGACAAAGCTCACCCACTTCCAAATATAACAAGCAAAGATGGCAATCTCTCCTCACAAGCTTCTAAATGGGAGTCCTAATTCCTGCAGCATTTACCCTTAGAAATGTATAGCTTCCAACCTCCTTTCCTTCTGGCCCAATGCCTGTATTTATAGTTCTCAAGAGGAAGTTAATCAGGTCCACCATCAATGGGATAATCCCCTCTTTGGATGGGATAGCTCCCTTATTGATGGGATAAGTTCCTCTTTGGTAGGAGTGCATGAACCATCTGGAGGCGCTCAATACACGTCGAACAACCTTCTAGAATGCTCTAGAAATGACCACAAGTAACTTTTTAAAGATGAAACTTGCGCATTTTAACCTTTACAGGGGGACGCACCTGCCCCTTTACATACAGAGCGTCCAAAGACGCAGCTTTTGTGAACATTGGGTGCGTCCCCGCAGGTAAGGTTGAGAGAACCTGCGTCCCCAGAGATAAATACATTTATAAATACTTTCTCTCTTTTTGGAGTTTGACATGGAGAGCAGAGGCATAAGACTTGCCTAAGAGGATAGCATGACTGTTGATAGAGCCATACTAACTGTAAATAGTCATGGTGACATTTTTTAGTGTAACAAATTGCCCCCTAAAGTGCGAAGCCTGTAATAGATTAGGGTTTTGTATTATCTAGGAAGGGTGAAGCGCTTTATCATTTCAAGGATTATCTCGTGGAGAGCCTGGTCAGAACCTGCAATTTTCAACACAAAATACATGTATAAGATTATATCATCACTGAGGTAGGCATTCCCATACTCAGATTAAAACTTTAACTAACAGACTAACTACTCTGATACAGGAATGATCTTGCAGTACATCATAATCATAGACTTTTGTAGACACAGTATGGGCGCAGCCATCTGTTTATGATTAGTCTACTTAGATAATGAATACAAAACTCCTCGCAGCCTGGATGGTGGAAACTAGATCCAGGGTCTTCATTTCTACTTCCCGAATTGGTACGATTCTAGCCATGCGAATAAATGAGTTGATGTCGAACATGGTAGAAACCACTTGATTACCAGTCGATGATGTAAACTGTTAACAAGCGTGAGAGAGACCACCAGTAATGTCAATGGTTCTCAAAGTACCCAGTACAATCCATGAGATGTGAATGAATGAGTTGATGTCGAACATTTCACAGAATCCTTCGATCGAAAGTCAATGATGTAAACTGACGTCAAAGGCGAGAAACCTGCCATTGATGCATGCAGACTTCAAGGTACTGACGATTTCTAAGTCATCTCTCTAGATAATGTGTTGATGTCGATAGAAAGCGACCCGTTGCAGGCAAGCCCGCAACACGAAATCATTGTTCAAGTTGAAGAAATGTTGCTGTAAGGACTGACTCAGGGATGGTCAAATGGATGACAAGTATTTTGCAGATGAAAGTTTTGCTTGCAGACCTCTTGAAAACATAACGACACAACAGATGGCTTGGTGATAAACGACTCAAAGTTAATCCCCGGAACCCGGCTGAAGACTTTCAAAGTGGTTTGATCAACTGTGAGGTAAAAGATTTCCCAACCCAGGTGAATGAAAAGTGTCGTGTTCAAGAGTGGTAATAAAGTTTCTTCTGAGACAAAAGGTAACAAATAGGCTCATTCTTCTCTCTTTTCCCCCACCATTTCTGGCAAGTACCTCTTTATTTTTAACAAGCTTGAGGAGGATAACATATGCTTGATTATAAGCTCATCCTTCGGATGAGTCCAACCTAGTTTTGATTCGAACCCTAGGAAGGAGTGGTTCGTTCCTGTTTGTAATTGAACAGGTCCTTTACTGTGAAATGTTTAACGAGCCCAGTATAGGAGAAACTCGGCTTTTTTCAATTTTAGAGAGTCTGAAAAACTTAAGAAGACTCCAAGTTGAATTTTTTCGTAGATTTGTGTCCCTCAAGCCCGAAAAAGTATAAAATAATACCTGGGGGAACCGCTTGATCTTGCGACCAAGGAGTACTTTCATAATTAGTGCCACTGACCTGAAAAGTAAAAAGCGATCAAGGACACGTCGTTTTATTTCCGTATCGAGTTTGAAACGACAAAAACCCGGCAATCTTTTCCTGATTTTACGGTCAGAAAAGAGCTATAAGGGGACCGTCTTTTAATTCCATTTTAACGAGTGTAAAAGAAACGCTCGGCAATCTTTTCATTTTTTAGGAGTCAGAAAAGGGCTTAAAAGATGACTCTGATATTTTGGTTCGTGAAAAATGACAATTTTCCCTCTAAATCCCTTTGTCCTGCACAAAAATGACACATTACTCATACCTGTTTAAGATAGGCAAAAATACATCGAAAAACATCCTTCCATGGTGAAAAATGAACAAATTCATCCAAAAAACCTATAAAAAGACTTTTTACCATGTCATTTTTACCATTTTACTGTTGAGGTTGAAAAAAGGGCTTTTGGCAAGAAACTTCCCGTGGTTGCTGCGGAAAATCCGACCGTCAGAATCGAACGCCGTCTCTTCCAGGTATTTTACAACATCCTACTCTTCAATTTCATCCATTTAAAATTGTGTTTTAGGTTTTAGTTTTGATTTTTGGGGGGTTTTGGGTTTCAAAGTGCGCTCTGCGGGGGACGCAGGTGCCCTTCGGGTGACCTGCGTCCCCCGACTTTTTCCTGTACAGGAAAAAGGTCGGGGGACGCAGCCCACCTTCAGGCCAGCTGCGTCCCAACGCCCTGTGTTCTAAACGCGGGGTGCGTCCCCCGTGAAAGGCGGAATTTGAAACCCCAAACTCCACCATTAACCATTTAAATTTTCCCAAATCAATTCTAATCATTGTTTCTTGGTGTGTAGGGCACTTACCATGTTGGATTGGAGAGAAAGAGAGCACGAGGACGTTGATTTAGCCGCAATTGAACATCAACCTTCCATTGATGCCCTAAAAGCATGCGGGCTATATAAATACTGGGCCATACCTGGCATGAGGGCTCAGGTGAGATTCTTAGAATGGCTGGTTGAGAGATGGAACGTTCAAGAGCAATGCTTTTACATCGGAGGGCACCAGCTCGAGATAGAGCCCTCTGACATATACTTTCTCACTGGCTTGCCAAATAGAGGCGAGCAACTCAATCTAGCCGGGACTAGGCCGGGTGGCCAATCCCTTGCTAGTCTCCGGGCGGATTGGTGCACACCCAATGCACACCATGCGAAAGGCGTGGAAATCAAACACATCTCTCTGCGTGAACTCAAAGTTATAGCTTTCACGGTTACCAGAATTTGCGGCGCAGCCGCTTTACATATTGCCTCCGGGTCCCAAATGCGGATGGCGATTGACTGTTACCAAGGCACCATTTTCAACTGGTGTGATGCTGTGTCGGCTAATATGAAGAGCCAACTGACTAGGGCAAAGAACGGACGACTGAAGACCTTTGGATATGGGCCTCTAGTTGTGAGCTTTGCCTTAGAGAGAGTTCCGATGCTGATCCCTCAGCAACTCACTGTTGATATCTTGGGTCCTCGGGAGCCAAAGCTGATACGATGGGTTACGGTGATGGCCCGGCATCCTGACGAGGGCGCGGCGATTGTTCGATTCTCTGATAGTTATTTTCACTGGTTAGAGGACCAGGTTTTTTCGATCCAGGACTTTCCGTATGCCGGAGTAGATTTTCGAGGTGATCCGGACATGGTTCTTCCACAGGGAGAACAATGGGATGACAGAGGTACTTTATTTTTCACAAGTTTTCAAATTATGTATTTTTTTTTGTTTTTTATATATATCGTCTCAAAACTGACAGTAAAAATTTTCAAAATGCAGATGTTGGTCCACAGCGCCCAGCCAACCTCCGGCCTTTTGAGAGGAGACATCCAGTTGCACCGGTACCGGCCCCACAGGACGCGGCTGCAGAGTCACTAGCTGAGTTGGAGCAGGATCTAGAGCGTCTGACGGCGGATATGCCTGAGACTACCATAGATGATATTCCTATCAGACTTCAGCGCTATGTAGTCGCAGTCCCTGGACCGTTTAGGAGATTTTTGTGTAAGGTAGCCCGTGCAGTGGTGTCGTATAGGGAGCACCACCAGTGATTGGCTAGTCACTTTGTAGACACATGTGACATTTTTGACTTTTTGTACTTTATCATTTTTGCCGATCATAAGGTGTTTTTCAACCTATGATCGAAGACGATGTATATTTTTTGACACACTCCTATCTATATATATATCACTATTACCGGCTTATCTTGTTTAACATATGTGATGAAATGTTTTTAAATTTACTTGCATGATTATCGTAAATGTCTGTCCAACATTCGAGAAGCAATTGCATCTGCTAATGTATTTAAAGACCTTGGAATATGCTGATATTCAATGTAATCAAATTCACGTTCCAAGAGACGCACTCTCAAAAACAACCTTAATAACACAGGATTTCTAATGGCATAAACTCTATTAAGCTGTAATACAACAAGTTCAGAATCTAACCTCACTATCAAACGTCGAATTCCAAATGAAATAGATTCGGATAATAATTCAACCACTGCACTGTATTCTGCAATGTTGTTCGTTGTTTGACCGAGGCTTACCCCATGCATAGAAACTAACTCGTCAGAGGGTGAATAGATAACCCAAGCTGCGGAAGAGATATTCCGTGTACTACGACAAGCACCATCAGCAAATCCAATGTATGTTTGGAGAGGCGTCGACATCTGCAATATCAAGAGTAAAACCAAGATAAGCCAGAATAACGACGAAAAACACACTCTCTAAGCTAAGCACACTGACTAACTAACAAACATACTAGCTAGAAAGAAAACCTAACCTAACTAAAAATTCTCCATACCCACCATTTAAGCATAATACCTCTTTAGGTAAAGTCCATTTCTGGGTTTACCCAAAGAGTCCCCATCAAAATCTACCAGCTCATAAGCCCCTTTTGCTAGCTTTCGCTTTACAATGTAGGGTCCATGCCACATAGGAACGAATTTTCCAGCACCTAGCTTATCGTTAGCTTGATCATATAATAGCACTAGGTCTCCCTCCGAAAAACTTCGAGGGGTCACATTTCTATCATACTGAGCTTTCATTCGCTTCGCGTGAGTCTCGATTGCCAATGCAGCGTCACGTCGAGTCTCATCTAATTTAGCTAAGTACAATAAACGTTTCTCCTCTTCGGAAGTAGCTGGAAGTAATTCGACAGCCATTTGAAGTGATGGGATTTCGCATTCAATGGGTAACACAGCTTCCAAGCCATAAACTAGCTGGAAAGGAGTGAACCCTGTTGAAGTTTTCACTGAGGTTCGGTATGCCCATAGCGCTGAAAATAACATGTTGTGCCAATTCGACCGATGAATACCAATGGTTCGTCGGATCATGATAACCAGAACTTTGTTGATAGACTCAACCAAACCGTTGGCTTGCGGATAATAAGGAGTAGAGCTATCGTGGCGCAAACCAAGCTGGCTTGTAAGCTCAGTCATCATGATGTTTCGAAAATGGCTCCCATGGTCAGTAATGATTGCTTGTGGGACACCAAACCTAGTTATAATATGATTGAATACGAAAACTGCAGCTGTTTTGCCGCTTGCGTCGAATGTAGGCATCGCCTCGGCCCATTTAGTAAAATAATCAACCGCGAGGATGATATACGCATGCCCCCCGGCCGAGTGAGGGTTACAAGTAATAAAGTCGATACCCCATTTGGCGAATGGACCAACGGCAATTATAGGGTGGAGAGGAGCAGGTGGTGCGCGCATCTTGCGATCAAACACTTGACAGTTGTGGCACTTCCGGACTGCAATGATACAATCTTTAAACATAGACGGCCAGAAATAGCCAGCGCGCAACACCTTCTGAGCTGTGGCATACCCAGACATATGACCGCCACATGCTCCAGAGTGACAATCATTCAAAACCCTCTCAGCCTCTTCGTGAGTTAAACAACGTCGAAAAACTAAGTCTGCCCCCCGGCGATAAAGTGTATCTCCAATAATTTTGTATTGCTGGGATTGAAACCGAATTTTTCGACGTTCCGCCTTGGAAGCTTCAGGCCGAAAGGTTTGGGTTTGGAGATAGATGATTATATCCCCGTACCACGGATCTAAAGTACTGATAAGAAACAAAGATTCGTCCGCAATGGACTCCTCTGCCACAGTCTCTGTGTCAGCACGCGGGAAATCACACATCAATTCCGCAAAAACTAAGGATTTCTTAGACTTGGACTTCTCGAACTCCAAGTCGAACTCTTGCAGGATAACGATCCATTTAGAGTACTTGCCCCCTAGCAGTTGTTTTGTCAAAATATAAATCATAGGGTTGCAATCCGAAATAACTGTAGTTTTACGGAGAAGAATGTAGTGACGAAAACGCTGGACAGCTTGAACGGCTGCCAGGGCCAATTTCTCCACATGCGAATATTTTAGCTCAGTGGGATTTAAGGTCCTACTAAGATAATATATCACATGTTCCGCTCCGAATTCATCTTCTTGAACTAACACCATTCCAATGGTGGAATGCGAAGCTGCGAGGTATAAGAAGTAGTCCTGGTTGTAGTTGGGAGGATGCAACAACGGTGCATGGGTCAACGCGTGTTTAAGTGCATCAAAAGATTGTTGGGCAATCTCGTCCCAAAAGAATTGAGCGTTCTGTTTCAACAACCGTGTAAAACCTTTAGTGACCTCGGCGTAGTTTGGGATGAATCGGCGTAAAAAGTTCGCTTTCCCTTGCAAACTTTGGAGTTGGCGCAAACTCGAAGGAGGAGGCAATTTGATGATAGCTTCGACCTTCGAGGGATCGACGCGAATGCCGGCTTTTGAAACAACAAATCCCAGCAATCGACCTGTTTCTATACAGAAAACACACTTGTGGGGATTCAACCGAATTCGATAATGCCTACACCTCATAAAGATTGCTCGTAAGTGGACAAGGTGATCAGCTCGATGTAAAGAATGAGCAGGCAAATCATCGAGATACGGTTGCACAATGTGCTTGATGTCATGAAATGCGTAAGACATCGCCCGTTGAAAAGTGGCCCCGGCATTCTTAAGCCCAAAAGGTAATTTGCAATAAGCAAATGTCCCCCATGGACAAATGAATGCCGTTTTTGGTTGGTCGGCAGGTAGAATATTGATTTGATTATAGCCCGAAAAACCATCCATGAAGGAAAACATTTCACTTCCGGCACAATCATCAATAATTTGATCGATATAAGGCGTAGGATAGTTGTCTTTTGGACAAGCTCGATTTATATCCCTATAGTCGATACAGATTCTTATTGTTCCTTGTTTCTTGTTGACCGGAACAATATTCGATACCCAATCCGTTAACGGGATCGGATAAATGAAACCTGCTTTCAACAGCTTTTCGACTTCTGCTTTAATCGCAGCCGCTTTTCGAGGGTGAATCTGACGCAACCGTTGCCGGACGGGTTTAGCATCCGGGTAGGTTTTATTTCATGAACAACAATGGCAGGATCGATTCCCGGCATTTCCTCGTAAGACCAGGCAAACACATCGCGGAATTCTTGGAATAGGGCCTTGTAAGTTTGGATTTCATCTTCTGTACATGCGGCACCTATATGAATGTTCTCCTCAATTCCGGGCTTCACTGAAATATCAATGGGAATAGTACGAGAAATATTCCCTAAATTCAACTCTGAATCAGAATGTTTCGTTGGATCCTGAGCGTCTTTGACATATTCAGCGGTAAAGATAGATGAAAAATCATTTTCAAATGCATCATCCTTAGGTAAAAACGAAGATCTGTGATGGAGATCTTCCCATGGTAGATCGTCTACACTTAGGATTTCGCGAAGTTGTTCGTCAGATGACACGACTTCGGGAAACGCTATCCGTTCTAAGGTTGAGGTGAAAAGTGATTCTTCACTGACCACATTCATTTGGTCGATTTCGGTTGAACGCGAGTCGGTAAAAGACATGACAGCTTCATAAGCAATTTCATATGGACTCAAAGGCATAGCATCACCGAATGAGTCTATCTCAGATTCAGATGGGACAATCCAAGGATCATCATAAATAATGTTTTCTGATGTAATCATATGAATTGATGCAAATGAAGGGTCTGCGTTGATTGGAGGGAAAGGAAAAGTTCCCAGTAAACCGGAATCTTTAACTAAACCTACGCCAACGTCCCTATAAGGGATTGTCGTCTTACCGACATGCTGGATACTCTCTGAAGAGGCTGGGTCGGATGAAAAGTATGTCAGCTGATCAATAGTCACGATCTTACCGTTATGTGGAAACTTAATTACTCTGAAGACCGATGAAACGACCGCTGTCATAGCATATGACCAACTTCGACCCAAAAGAAGGTTGTAGTCTAGAGGGGCATCAACCACTTCCACATCCAGACTAACGGTTTTACCTTCTACCCCTATAGGCAATTCCTGTAGAATACCAAACGGACGGAACCCACGGCCATCAAAGGCCTTAAGGATGGTGGGGGATTGGTTCAACGAAGGAGAACCAAGAGATCTCCAACATTGAATCGACATAATACACGTAGAAGCTCCCTCATCAATCACAGTCCGATGAATAGGCCTGTTTTTGACTATCACTGGAATTTGGAAAGCCATTTGATGGGGGAGACGCGGTGTACTATTTTCTAGATCGAAGATTATTAGATTCGGGTCCTGAACATCAACAGCTCCGATAGCCGACAAAAGTAATTTTCGTTGTGCTGGGCATGATTGCAGCACTTCTAACGCCGACATTGCTGAGGGTGAAACAGCTAAGTCCTCAACAATGTTGTAATTCTGGGCTGCTCTCGCATGTGGATTGAAAGCAGACCTTCGAAGTACACCCTTGGCGGGCGGTTTAATTACTAAGTCCGGGTTAGGTTTTTCGATCTGTAGTGGATCGGAACCAGGAGCTGAGGTTGATGGGTTAGAGTGAGAAGATTCTGCTTCCTTACCATCAACAGGATTCTTACTACCATAATCTTGCGATCGAGTCGCAATCCTCACATGAGACATCATCAAAATGGGTTCTTCACTGGCATTCGAGGAAGAACCTATCATCTTATTCTCCTGCTCCGGAAATGGATTTTTTAACACAGCAGGAGTGGGAGAACCTTTGACTATTTTCACAACCTCGGCCCGATGAGGGCAATCTCTCGTAAAATGATCCTCTTCACAAATAAGACAAGGATATCGAGGTTTGCGCTTTTCGTCATTGGTTTCCGACTTTTCTGTTTTCTCCTTCGGAGCCTTGTCTGCTTTAGCCTTCTTCTTTCCTTTCTTCTTTCCACCGTTTTTTGATTTGGCCGTAGATGACTCTACAGCGTGAATATCGGCGGTAAGTTCAGGAGAAGACTCTCCTGTCGGGGAATCAGGCAAAGTGATAATAGGAGTAGTTGAAGCCTTGGAAGACTTCTTCTTGCTCTTTGTATTCACGATACCAATCATACCATCAGCGGCATGAGATCCCGAAGGAGCAGCAGCGATTTGATTCGACTTTGGAAGATCCGGAATCTTCTCGTGTAACGTACCCGACTGAGTGTAAACTAAGTCAAGGTATTGCGCCTGAGCAATGACTTGCTCCTCAGTAACTACTCCGGCCTTAGCTACATCTTCAGTAATCTTCGGTAATAATGATTTAACAAACCATTCAGCTAAGATTTGGTCCGGGATAAAAACTTTCACTAGCCTTCTTCGACGTCTCCACTCATGAATGTGATCAGAAATATACGTGGACGTTGATTGTTTTAGTGAAGTTAATAACTCCGTGCCGTTATCGTATCTGACCGGCAACTGAAAGTGAGTTAAGAACGAGGTAGCTAACTGGCTAAAATTGTAAAAAGAGGCCCGTGGTAACTCAATGTACCACTTGGCCGCGAGACCAATGAGTGTACGCTGGAAAAGACGTAAGCGGATCGAATCATCCGAGATAGAATTTGAAGCACACCAGAGGTGGTAAGTCATCACGTGATTGGACGGATCCTCTCCAGACTTACCTTCGAACTTGGGTATATCACTGGGCAACTTATTTGGCATTGGCGGCCAGAACTGAAGATATTGAATTGGATCGTTCGTTAGGCGCGTCAAGTCTGGTAAATCCAAAGTTGCGATAAACGGTAACTGCCGGTTAGGATCTCTAAAACTCTGGGTCACAAGACCAGTCCCAGGAGGAGGATATCCAGGATAACTAGGAACAGGAGTCGCATTTGGGATATTATATCCTCCTGGAAAACCAGGATTAACCGGACCGTACTGGGGTTGTTGAGGTTGTTGATAAGTGTACCCAGGATACGGTTGATACTGGTAAACCGGTTGTTGGACAGCTTGCCCAGGTTGGTACTGTCCCTGGTACGGTTGGTGAACAAATTGAGGTTGAGTAGTGACAACCGTACTTATACCAGGCTGACCTGCAGGCATCTGGACCGTGGTTTGAATCGTAGATCCAGACAACGGTAAAGATGTCTGAGGAGTGGTTACAGAGACAGTAGAAACCGGAGCCGTCGATACTCCAGAAGTAAGTATGGTAGATGTGGCGGTAGTTGCAGCAGCCGTTTGAGATGGAGTACTAGGTGCAATTGGCGGCTGAGTAACTACCGAAGTTACAGAAGTTTGAACATTTGACTGGACAGGTTGCGGTTGCTGGGGTGGACCAGAAACTACGGGTTGTCCAGCTTGAGGTACCAACTGTATACTTGGCTGCAACACCTGTTGACCCTGTGATGGATCCCACACTAACATTCCAGGGTATTGACCCGTAACAGGTTGAGGATACTGAGATCCATAACCGGATTGAGGATAGGATTGATAATTGTAAGGTGCAGTTCCCATACTTGGAACATATGATTGACCTTGAGGTGGTTGATAACCTTGACTCGAGTATTGACCTTGAGGTTGATAACCTTGAGGTAAATACGGATACTGGGGTTGACCTTGACCTTGAGGTTGGTACCCTTGAGGTTGATACCCTTGGGGTTGATACCCTTGGGGTTGCCATCCTTGAGGTTGCCATCCTTGAGGTTGATATTGATACTGAGGTTGACCCTGGGGTACATATTGAGGCTGGGGTTGACCTTGAGGCATGTATTGCACCATAGGCGCATACTGACCTTGAGGTTGCCCCCCAGACACGATTTGTGTACCTTGAGGTTGCCCCCCAGGCGTTAACTGAGGCTGCCCCCCAGGCGGTAATTGGCCACCTTGAGGTTGGGAAACGGGAACTGAACCTGACATCATGTAAATGTCTCCTACACCCAATGGTATATTACCACTGTTTCCAGCTAATAACCCATGATCAACGGGTTGAGGAGATGCCCCCGCAAAGGTACCAGAAAGTGATTGATACCCAGTGGGAACAGAAGGACCGCCGTGTAAGAAAGATTCAGGACTTTGAGTAAACACGGACGACTGACCAGACATATTTACAGGAGTATGAATACCTCCAGGTGGAAAAGGAGTACGAGGTGTAGAAAAACCTAGCCCGAGTTGTCTAAATAATTGGTTAACGAAAGGTACCAAGTAGTACTTCTAGGAGGACTGTAAAAGATAGATTCACGCTCCCTTAGATCAATAGTAAGTTGATCTTCAAGGTTAGAGACGCCTATTTCTTCCTCTGGAGCAAGTTCTTCGATAGCAATCAAACCAGTAGGAAGATTTTCGGTGATAATTCTTTCTATTCTCGGTGAATCTGGAACACTAGAAGTTGGAGTAACAGGTTCAGATATTTCAGGTTCTTCGCCTGTATCACTAGCAGACGAAAAACTACCAACAAGCTCAGAAACTGTAACAGCTTCGGGATTATAACCTGTCTCTAAACTTTGGTAATCTGGATGGACTACCAAGGAAGATTCTCCTTCTTCAGGTGAACCTACTCTACTGCCACTAGGAGGAGTTACAAGGACCTTCAACCCTTCGTACTGACCCGGAATATCTTCAGGAGATCCACCCCGCGATCTACGGAGTTTTCTCAACAAATCTGTTCCGGTAACAATTTCAGGAGACTTGCCCCGAAGTCTACGGGACTGTCTCGGTAATTCCGCCACAGCTAAAAACTTTTAACTACTACACACGAAAACAAAATAAAATTTCAAATCAAACCACCTAAAGTCTCTAAAGAACCAAACAAATTTGAATCACACGCCTAAAGAATCTAGGGCGTCAAACCAAGCACAAACAGTAGCCTTCCAGACCGAAAGCGCTAGTTGGTGATGAAGCCCAACATCGCTGGATTCAGTACAGAAGTGGCGGGTGGAACAGTTACCCCGGCAACCTGCTTAATGAATAGACTGGACCAAGTTCCTCCACTTTAACCGTCTCGAGTGAAGTGAACCCCCCAGAAAATCCAAGTGAGTCTAGCCGACGTCTGCTCCAGGTACAGTGGGATCTTCCCTCCACCGTCACCTCGGTAGAATCCTAAAGATAATGGTCACTAAGGTTACCAACCGCAACAAATGCACCTGGGGGAACAGTCTAAACTCCGACAGCACGCAAGGGCAGAGTAGCAAGCTCAATCCCCTTGCCGGCTCCTTGACAATAATCCAAGGTTTACCGACAAGTGACCCCTGGCTCCTCGACAATGGTTAATCCGAGGTTTACCGTTTGTAATACGTGCGTGTCTGGCGTCGTTCCCAACGAGGGGGGATTGATCCCCTCACTGGTTCGGACACGAGCTCGTGCTTCTCCTTTAAGAGGAGCTTTCCCAGAGTACAAATGAGACAATTGGATTTATTCTATCACAAGATAAGCTACTTGTTTGGTTTTGTTGTCTTGGAGAGTTAATTACTCACCTACTCCAAGACACTAGCCTGATCTAAATTGGTGTTTCAGAGCCCTAGTAAATAAAAGTTACTACGTCGATTTTACTTTAAGCGTTAATTTTATGGTTTTTCTTAAAGACAAAAGGTAGCGGAAGTGAAACCAATGGTGTGTAGACTCGACTCAAACCACTACAAAGATGCACCTAAGATGATTTACGCTACTTTCCTTTTCAATGAAATTCTTAACTAAGAGAGTTGAGAGATGCAAATTTTATAGAAAACAACTTTCTTAGTAAAGACAATCAAAGAAACAATTCTCTTTATCTTTTCAAGCATACAAACATGACCACTCCTTACGTGCACGAAAAACTCTTTTTCTTTCAAAACTTTTCAAAGCTACTTGAAACAAAACTTTTCAAAGGAGATGTTTTTGTATTTTCTCTTTTTTAATAAAGCATATAAATCTATTTTAACAAAAATCAATCTTAAAAGCTATAAAATCTATGAAAACTTGACTCACAAGCAAATCAAAAGGGAAATTACTCTAAGCAAACCTAACAAGGCAAAAGCTCACAAAGATGATTCTAGGTTGTTTTACTTGACCAAAATCAAATCAAGGACCAGCTAATGCAGAATCAAAAGACTAGTCAAAACAAAACTCAAATCTTTTTGTTCTTTTTGTAAAATGGAATTCAAGACTCAATCAACAAGCACTTCGAAATTTGCCAAAAGACAACTCAATGGTAAGTTGCTCTCACAGGTAGACTTTATGACAGGTCTGACTTCTAAGAATGCTGACAAAACCAGAGAGATCTAAGGCTTGACAACTTCTACCGCCAAAGTCACTACAAGACCTACTCAAAAATCAAACCCTAGGGCTTAAACTTCTATGAAATCCACTAAAACACTCAATGCTATCGAAACAAGTTCAGGTGAAGATCTTTGACAAGAGACTAATGAATCTGGGCAGTAAAAACTAAGAAAAAGCAAAATCTAAGAGAAAAAATGCAAAAAATGGAATTTTCTCAAATTTTAGCAGGGGACGCAGGCAACCCGTTAGAACAGGTGCGGGCCCGCTCTGTGCACACAGCGACAGTGCGTCCAGGGACGCACTGTGCAATACTCAGAGGGTGCGTCCTACTGGAAAACTCAAGAAAAACCAAAATAAATCTAACCCTAAGCTAACCCACCCAAAGACAAAGTCACAGAGCCAAAAACCAGAAAAATAAACCAATTTTCTCAGAGCAAAGTTCATACAAAGGAAAAGACTTTCACATCAATGGAGTCCCCAGCGGAGTCGCCAATTTGTCAGGCGGAAAGAGTCGATTGTGCGGACACAACCAACCTCCCTAGGAGCCTAAGACTCTCTAGTGACAAACAAGACAAACAAGAGCAATCCTTCTCTAAACATGCATTTACTATATGGGAAATCAAGTGTTTAGATCCTACCTGTAATCCAACGCTGTTGTAGCAGTCCAGCTCCGCTGATCCGGATGAGCTCCTCCTTCACTTTGAAACCTGCATACACTAACAATCAAACGATTAAATAGCACTTGATAATCTCATAGAATAAAACATATTTAACACATAGACCAAGGAGTACATGAAACAACTCATAAATAACAAGTTATTGAGAAGAATGGACTCATTTGCATTAATAGGTAACAAAAGGAACAAATACAACCTGAGCCTTGGTGTTGTGCAAGTCCCTCCCAGGGTCCATCAAGAGTTCTCCTTTACTTTGACAAAGCTCACCCACTTCCAAATAGAACAAGCAAAGATGGCAATCTCTCCTCACAAGCTTCTAAATGGGAGTCCTAATTCCTGCAGCATTTACCCTTAGAAATGTATAGCTTCCAACCTCCTTTCCTTCTGGCCCAATGCCTGTATTTATAGTGCTCAAGAGGAAGTTAATCAGGTCCACCATCAATGGGATAATCCCCTCTTTGGATGGGATAGCTCCCTTATTGATGGGATAAGTTCCTCTTTGGTAGGAGTGCATGAACCATCTGGAGGCGCTCAATACACGTCGAACAACCTTCTAGAATGCTCTAGAAATGACCACAAGTAACTTTTTAAAGATGAAACTTGCGCATTTTAACCTTTACAGGGGGACGCACCTGCCCCTTTACATACAGAGCATCCAAAGACGCAGCTTTTGTGAACATTGGGTGCGTCCCCGCAGGTAAGGTTGAGAGAACCTGCGTCCCCAGAGATAAATACATTTATAAAGACTTTCTCTCTTTTTGGAGTTTGACATGGAGAGCAGAGGCATAAGACTTGCCTAAGAGGATAGCATGACTGTTGATAGAGCCATACTAACTGTAAATAGTCATGGTGACATTTTTTAGTGTAACAAGTTCCTTGTTACATATATTAAATTGAAAATTTAACAAATGTACAAATGCACAAATGTTCTATTGAAATATACAAAATATTTTTTTCCTTGTAGAAGCACACCTCTTAGAAAAGTTATCATTGTCTTCAACTGTATATATTCTACTTGTGTTCATCTTCCCTGCACCGAATATATGAATTATATAAACTATATATAAATAAGAGAAAAAAGAGGTTCTAATTTCATAGCATGAAAATAATTCAAATCGAATAGCTACATGATGGTAATGTATATTGTAGAAATGTTTTTAGCACTCTCATATTATCCACCTTTTGAACTTTGGACCTCATTTCTATAGGGTTGTAACATATATTGTATAAACACTCTAAGTACTCACATACAAAAGGATGGATACACCCCTTACCTAACAAAAATGTTACACATTTTACACTTGCATTCGAAATGAGATTGCAAAAAAAAATACCTCACGTCATGTAACTATCAGAACAACCATTGTACAACCCATAGAACAAATATTTTTGTAACCATCTCCCCTGAAAAGTAATCAAACATGCATTAACAACGTGTATGCTAAAAATTGCATGATAAACAACTATCCAATGCTCCTACGAACAACGTAACTACATCTAGTGGTTACAATTGTCACATAAACTTTTAAAACTTTAACATACATATTACATATGAACTAAAGATGATATGTTATTTCATATATCTTATTTTGAACATCTTACCAATGCACTTATAGAGAGAATAAATAGAATTAGTAGTTAGAATTGTCACATTACCTTTCAAAATTTCATGATATGTTTTAGATACTAAGGAGTAGTAGTAGTAATAATAATGACAATATGTTAAAAAAAATTGTCAGAACCCTTATTTCACACTTGATATACACGTAACCCAAAATTTTCATGCCCAAAATTTTAATAAGCCAAAATCGCCAATTAATTGATTAATATGTAGTTTGTAGGAATCTATGCAGACGTACAAAGCATTTCCAAATAAAGTTTTCATTCTTTGTTTAGCACACTCGTTTTACCGCACAACACTTCTTCTTCTCGCATCGATAACTCAAAACCACTAATTAATTGATTAATATGTAGTGTTACGCGGATGGGAGATATGTGGTGGAATTGTGCAAACGAGGAATGTATGTGGAAGCACAAACATTATGAATCAAACTTTATGTTGTTTTGCACTCATTTTCCCACACAACACTACTTCCTCATACACATTGAAAAGACACTACATTAACTATTTAATTGAAAAATGTGAAGTCACAAATGAACTTAGTAAGCAAGAACATAATCATCAACCCTTATTTCGCACCTATTATACACGTAACCCAAACTTTTAATGTCCCAAACTTCAATAAGCCCACACCACTAATTAATTTATTAATATGTAATATGTGCATGTGTATGGGGAAATACAGAACATTGTGGAAGAAAGTTTATGTTCCTTTCCCCGTACACCCGTTCTCCCACACAATGCTTAATAAGTAATGTTATGTGAAAAGAAGGTGTGCGGTAGAAGCGTGTGGAGGGGGGAAGTTTCTATTACTTTCTCCACACACATGTTCTCCTACACAACACTTCTTCCTAGTACGCATTACAAAGACACTTCATTTAATATTGGATAATAATTATTTAATTGACAAATGTCAAATCACAAATTCATTTAGTATTCAAGAAGCTCAAATAAAATAAGCCCACATCGACATAGTAGTTGGCACAGTTAATTTCTCACTCTTAAACTTTTTATGCCCCAAACTTTAGTAAGGAAAAACCAATAATTAATTGTTTAATATGTGGTGTGAATACAGAACCTTGCGGAATAAAGTAGTATTCAGGGACTGTGAATAACAACATTCCCCATTTTCCCACAACTCCTTTGTATCATGACATCAAATAAAACGTACATGTAAGCCAAAATTTTCATGCCCTAAAATTTGACAAACTAAAACTGTTAATTAATTGATTAATATGTAGTCTTTTCTAGTAAGGAGTTACATGGAAGAAGTGTGCAGAGGGGGAATGTATGCAGAGTTACAGAACATTTTGGAAGAAATCTTTCATTCCTTTCTTTGCATACATGTTCCACCACACAAAACTTCTTCCTCGCATGTAAACTTTAATAAGGAAAAACCACCAATTAATTGATTAATATGTAGTGTGAATATGGATCATTGCGGAAGAAAGCAACATTCTTCATTTTTCCACAACTCTTTTGCATCCAAATACCAAATAAAATGTACATGTAAACCAAACTTGTCATGAACCAAACTTTAATAAGCCAAGACACTTCATTGAATATCATATAATAAGTATTCAAATCACAAATGTGATATTACAAATGCACATGGTATTAAGGAATTGTCAGCACTAAGATTTGATTTTTTACTTTGATATAGTTTTTAAATAATCAAAGCCCTTGAACATACTTTTAAAAACCGCACATTGGATCATCGACAAAGAAATGTTTCCATAGCTTCATTACATCTAGATATCAAATAAAATGAGCCCACATTGAAATAATTTTCTATACATGGAAAACAAGCTTTTCATGCCTCGAAGGGGAAATGTAAGCAGAAATGCAAAGCATTAGGAATCAAAGTTTATGTTCCTTTTTTTGCACAACGGTTGTCCCGCACAACACTTATTTCTCACATGCATTAAAGTTGAAACAATTTCATGTCTATGGGAAAAAGTTCCCTTTACACCCATATTATCATGAACATATCCCCTCTTTTGTACATCCTTTATTCTAAACACACTAACAACACCATACACTTTTTCTCCCACACAGTTCAATCTATAAAAAATTTAGAGGAAGAAAATATTTGAATGAAACAAGAGGCAAACACACTAGGAGTCTTTGTGTTATTGTAAGTGTCAATGTCAATATCCATGTTTCTCCTTCTACACTTCCACACACATTCCTCACATTGCATTGCAAAAACAGTCTAAACTAGATTTTTCATGGCCCAAACTTTAATAAGCCAAAACTACTAATTAATTGATTAATATGTAGTGTTGTATGGGAAGAAGTGTGCAAAGGGTGAATGTATGTGGAGTTACAGAACATTTTGAGACAAAGTTTATGTTCCTTGCTCTGCACACCTATTTCCCTCCACAACACTTCTTCCTCACGCACACTACAAAACACTTCATTTAATATTGCATAGTAAGTATTCAATTCAAAATTGTGAGCTCACAAATGCACATAGTATTTGGGAATCGTGAATACCAAGATTCATTGTTTCTATTTGATAGAGTTTTTGAATAATTAAAGCCTTTGAACAGGGTTTTTGTGTATATTAGGTTATGTCGATGTACTCATTTTATTTGATATTAGGATGAAAAGTTGTTGATGATCCATGTTTCTCCTCCTACACCTTCTCACACATTCCCCTCCACACAAATTTTTTAATCAAATATATTAAATTTTTAACATTACCATCGCTTGCACTTGTGAACTCTATTACCACTCAAACCTATAGGGGACCTAAAAGGGGTTCCTAAGAGGGAAATTGCTAGGTTAAGGGAAACGGTGGAGGCTTAGCCCATTGTCACCACAGCTCAGTCTCCCTACTCTTTACATAATTTAAACAATGGGAGGAGTCCCGGTAGTGTTTGGATCACTTGTAAAGTATATGTAAATGGATAGGTGAGAAGTGACCCTAAAAACCCTTTCCCAAGGATGGAATGAAGAATGCAACTTTTTTACTCTTTAAGAAAGGGACTTGGTCCACTAGGGGTAAGGGGTGAGGATTGGAGGATTGAGGGAGAAAAAATAGGGTTATAGACAAGGTTCTCAATCCCTATAATCCTTGGGAAAATTGGATTCCCAAATGGTCCTTGACAAATAATCTTTTTTTGAGAAGTGGGACCACATAGTGCCAAGTGGGCCCAGTCCAGGTTCAAGAATGGGATGTAGCAACCAATGATTTTCCGATCATGGACAAGGTGAAGGGAAAGGATCAAACAAGAATACTTACTTCAAAAGATTGAATTAATCCTATTGAGGTCTATCCTTGGGGATGTCTAGGCAAAAATTGATCCTAGAGCTAAAGCTTAATATTCCTCGAGATTCCACCGTTAGAATTGTCTCAAATTTGGATGATAGGGAGGGGACCCACTAGTGTAGTAGCCTATAGGAGATCAAATTTTTTCCTTGGGTTTTTTCCCGAGAAATTGATGCCCTAGGTGATCTAATGGGGATAGACTTGAGGGAAAAGGGGAAAATGGTAAAAAGAGAGTTAAAATGATCACCCCTTTTAATGTATCAGTGCCTAATTCACTTCAGGATATAGAATCAAGGATGATGATGAGTAAGAACTTGGTTTCTTGATCAAGGAGGCTCGGAAAGTCAGCTTCATCCAATGTTGAGAGAAAGAAAAGAAAAGTGAATTTCAAGCATTTATACTTCAAAGAAAACAATGCAATCTTATAGAGACAAATAATCTCTATGACATTTCATTCATATAACATTGCCCCATACATTAAATTAGCTAAAACATGCTCAATTCCACGTTTCGATTATGCAGCAACTAGCCCTAATTTTAGCAGTATGCAACAACATGAATAATAACACCAAAATTTACTTACAACATTATAGATTATATCCAACCATAATTTTTTTTACAATAAAAAGCTCAAAGACAAGACAAATAGCCCAAATCCATATGTCAAAATCCATCCATCTCCAAAAAATATCCTCCAAGGAAAAAATGTGAAGTTCTCTATGATTAGAGAGATCCCAAGTCAAGTGATGATACAAATGAATGTATATAACATCAATATATAGCCTTCTAAGGATTTAGAATTAGCTTATGGCCTTAAATTATCCCCTAATGATAAAATAATGTGCAAATAAAACCCATATTGGTGACAAGCCCAACAAACTAGCTCACAAGTGTAAAAACAAGCCTCACAAGGGGCCAAATAATAATATGTACATGTCGTGGGGCCCTCCAAAGGCCTAACAATATCCTGAAGTGTCGTATTGAGGAAAAAAATCCTCAAAATATGATGGACAAGGGGTGGCCCCTTTTTCTCCAAGTAGTAGACCTGCAGTGCTCCCAATGGTTCTAAGGGCACATAAATGACCCCATGGGTCTCCATATGAATTGGAGATGCCTATAGATAATCTGCAAGGGTCAAAGTGGTGGAATGAATACTTCCATGACATCGTAAAAGTCCTAGGACACCTACCAAGAGTGTGGGGCTCCTATGGGGGGTTGTTGGGCACAATGTACCAAGCATATCACCATCATCCTAATCTTTGAGAATCCATGAATATGTGTGGAGTGTTCTCTGCTACTGTGGAGGCCAATGGCTCTCTATGCACACCCTACATGTTCTAATGTAGCCCTATGGGGGTTAGGTTCCCATATAGGGAGACCAGAACCAAATGGAAACCACCTGTAATCATGCATAATATCAAATGCGCCCCCTAGGCTTCCAGTACAACTAGTCATTAAAATAATCAGGTAAAAGAGCTTACAAATCATGGATAACAAAGTGGGCACTTCATAATGTCATGCCCTTCCATAAAGCGCTTTGGCATGTGCTAGTGTCTCCAAGCTCCAAAGAGGGTTAGCCAAATACCTTATTAGGTGGGTTCAACCCTTAAAGGGGATAGTATGTCCAAAGTATATCCCTCTAATGGGGGCGGAAAGTGATTAATAAGTGGAATGGAGTAGGGAATGAGAGGGGAAATCTCGGGCCACATATTGGGGCATAGGGGTAACATGATAAGGGGAAGCCCACACCTTGGTATGTAATGTATAGGAGGGAGAAATCATGGTACATGAGGTGCCCCAGCCTTGATTTTCCCATCCTTTTTTATATGCATTTTGCCTTTTATGATTTTTCTTAATTAATTTCTCAGGGCTCAAAGGATAAGAGCATGATTTTTAAGATACGGCAGTGATTACCCCTTTTATGTAGGGTAGTTCATTGCCCTCCAGGGATTGGGACAATCATGGGTTCTCGAATGATAGAAGAGGTTCATTTAGGGCCTATGGAACCAGGGTGCTGGCCATGGATTGGGGTAGATCTCATGTAATGGATTTTTCCCACATGCTAATTATTTTTGTCCCAAGCATCTTTCGCATTTTATGGTACAATTTCCTATTAAATGTGGCCAATTATCAAGGAAAATTTTAAGGATGGAAAATTTTCTTGAAGTTTAAAACATTGGCGAATCTCACTAATCCCTAATATGAAAATTATAAATGTTTATTGATATATTTGTAAAATTAATCAAATTTATAATTATTTTATATATAGTCTCTATATAATGTTGGCGATTTTTAAGGTAAAATAATTTTATATTCTAAAATTTGGGCGAATCGTCTTTTATAAAATTGGAAATTGGCGAATCTTTTGTGTGGAAAAATCATGGAAAATTAGCCCACTGGGCGAACATTAGCCCCTAAAATTTTCCATGCCAATTATGCCTTTTCATTTTCTTTTAATTGCTTCAACATCTGGGGCATCATTCTAGGCCTGACCCAAGGTGGGGGCAAGGGGATAGGGAGGCTAGCCCTATGTGGAACAAGAATGGGAATGTGGACCGAGGTGGGAGAAATGATGAATGGGGTATAATGGGTGGAAGGGGATTAACATGTGTGGGTAAAGGAGCAGGACCACATACCCAAAGTCGAGGTTTCCCAAGTAGTACCATCCTAGAACTAAATGGTCAATAAAGGAGATCCCATGGGACTAAGATCCAAGGGTAACAACCAAAAGAGATCAAGGGGACAAGAGAACAAACTAGGCCCACTCTTTCCATGAAATCCCCCCATGAATCCACATCCAAAAGTATACATGATAAGTAAATTGTAGTAGACATGACCTGCAAATATATGAAAATAGAAAATATGCCCAGAAATAACAAGATCGAAATATAGAAATGATTCTCTTTATTAATCAAAACCCTTGAGGTAGGGTAACACCATACAATCACTCCTTAAGGAAGGAGAACACTCCACAAGCCATATGCTTGCCAATACAATAATCCTTGACATCCTCAATGGGGAGTCTCTAGCCTCTATATAGGCTTCATACATACAATACCATGGGTCATTACCATGGGTCTCTCAACACCATACATACATTACCATGGGCTTATCACATTATTCCTAACTACTTGTGGTCCCTTACATGATGTGGGTTAACCACTTTATTTATTAACTATGACCCATCACATTATTACATTATTCCCTTGGGTCTCTCCCTCTGTACCCCATAATATCCCCCATAGGTATACTACATTCCACCCCCTTAAACATGTTTCATCCCCAAAACATGAGAAGAAAAAAAATAATAAGATCTACTCAATAGATTAGTCCACTAGTACCATACATGTGCATCTAGCCATCCTAGATACAGGTGATTACTTGAGCTAGTCGGTGCCTCATTCACTTAAGATGGGAATTGATCCTGTAGGTTCCTCTATGTTGATATGTTGTGGGTGGATCGTCACACTTTTCTATATGTCGTGCAGGGGTTTTTTTCCTTGTTTCTAATTCATTTCCATCTTGTTGGTTGTTTTCTTAATGGGTGATGTGGGTGGTGATATGTTGATGTTTTAACCAAAGGTGTATATTTCTTTAATTCACCACCTAATTGATTAGGTGCTCAAGTTTATGCTCAAAAATAAAAGTGTCATAATTTTTCCAAACTCAGCTACAAATCAAAGAGCTTCCTATTTTGAATGCAATGGTGTGAACGACACTCAAATTTGAGCTCGTATGAAAAAGTTAGAGAAAGTCAAAGTTCAAGGTTGACTTCTCTACATGGCAAGATTAGATGACATGGAAAAGGTCCCAGGGAATGAGGAGGCGCCAAGTGGTAGGCTTCCATTGGCCCTCGCATATCGTTTATCATAGGTCGTAGGTGGATTGGGTTAAGAATCATCCCTTAGGCAGTGCCGATTGCGATTTGTGATATTGCATATTGCTTTCGCAGGAATTGAGGAGTTATAGAATCGGTCCCTGGCACGGTTAGGGTTGCGATGCAATATATCGCAATCACATATTGAACCTAGTACTCGTCGATATATATATATATATATATATATATATATATATATATATATATATATATATATATATATATATATATATATATATATATATATATATATATATATATATATATATATATATATATATATAATTATACAGGGATTATCTGCCGATAGTGAAATGCAGTGAGTTTCTATTGCGATAGACTGCTCAGACACGATACGTTTATGTGTTGCAGTTTATATGCCGTCGGGTCGACGGGTACCGTCGATTATGTTCCCACACTGATTATCGATTGCCGATTGTGATGAGCAATAAGTTATGGATGCGAGATGTTATGAGCCATAGTTTATACTCCCGTCGGGCCCGTGATATCGCTATCACAACATTTTGCCGTGTTAACAAGACCTGCAGCCCACCAAACCTCGCCGATTGTGATTTTTGATATGGCCAACACAATATAGTCCACTACACGGTGAAATATTCACTCAGTTAGCAGATTTTGGAGTGAATTTGTGGGTTTTTGTCGGTTTTGGAGAAATTTGTGGAACAAATAGTGGGAGAACTAGGATAATTCATAACTTCTTTAGTTCTTATCCAAATTGGATGCAAAAAGAGGCTAGATGGCCATTTTTTAGTATTTTGAACTCAAAGAGATAGGTTTCAGAGGAATTTGAGCATTGTAAACACACTTTTGTTGTAATTTTGATCATAATAGAGAGGTTCAAGCATTAGAAGTTGGACCAAGGAGATGTAGCCCAGAAGGGGTGAACTCCTTATCAAATATTTGTGTTTTGTGTTGTATTTTAATGTTCTTTGTTGTTATTTTGCTGTTGTTCAATATATCTTTTATGTTAAATTGTTTATAACATTTACATAATAAGTTCTCATGGGAATCAGTTAATTAAGAAAACATGGTGAATCCTTAAGCACTATATAAGCAAATGATAAGCATCTTGGGTTTTACTCTGAATGGGGAATTATCACAACATTACTAATATGCTCCATTTCATATCAAGTTGGTATCAAAGCACTGTTTTTTGCTTATTAGATTTTCTTGTACAAAGAAGGATTTAATTGCTTGCTAGTTTTGTGTCATGCTAACAAGGTTAAAACTCAAAAGAGGAGGAGGAAAGCTAGTTGAAAGCCCTGTAGTTGGCTCGAGTGGAAGAAGAGCAAGGTTGCCAAAGTCTTCTACACCAATACATCCTCAAGTTGTAGTTGAGTCTTCAAAGACCATGTCTCATGAAGGAGAACCTACCATGACAAATGATGAAAGAGCATTCAGAAAGGCTTTTTTCGATATGGCTGAGATGGTTAAAGTCCTCTATGAAGAGAGGAATGGCATATTGCAAGGAGAAAGTTCCAAACCTCCCAAATGAGAAGGTTCTTCAAGAGAAGGTAATGGAAAAGGACGTAATGGGAATGGAGACAAGCCTCCACCCTCTCCACCATCTTCTTCATCTTCTACTTCACAAGCATCTTCACACTCTTCCACTAATACAACCCTTGGTCATACTCATCATCATTCTACAAAAGGAGCTGGTAAATCACCTTTTCTAAATCTTGATGTTAAATTTGAGTTGCCTATGTACAATTGAGAAGTTAACACTAAAAAGTTGGATAAATGGATTCGTCAGTTAGAGGTGTATTGTAGAATTCAGAACCTTCAAGAGGATGATATCAAAATTCAGTTGGCTTCATTGAGAATGGAGGGTGCAACACTTGTATGGTGGGAATCAAGGACTCAAGACAAGGTCAAAAAACATGGTAAGATCTCTATTACTTGGTATGATTTCATTTTTGTTATAAAAAGACAATTATACCCTTTATCCCATATGCAAAAAACTATCATGAATTGGAAAAATTTCAGATAGTTAAAAGGTCAAAATGTGCAAGAGTATACTCAAGAGTTTAGAAGAACAACTCTTATGCTAGGATTAGACTTACAGTCACAAGATACTTTGTTGAAATATATAGGAGGTTTTCATAGCTATCTTCAAGACACCATTATTATGTTTAATCCCATGAATCTTGATAAGGTCTGTGTTCAAGCTACACACCTCGAAGCAAGAGGGGAAAATGTACAAGAAGAAGGTAAGAAGAATCCATTTTAGGGTGGTGAACAAGGGAATAAATTTAAAGGAAAGCAGAAGAAAAATGCTTATGTTAAGAAAGAAGGGGAGAATCCCATGTGCAAGAATTGTTCCAAAGAGGGCCATGATGAAGCACATTGTTGGAAGCTTCATCCTGAATTAAGACCAAAGAAATATGACAATAAAGGGAAAGAGAAGACAAACATTGTTGTACAACAAGACTTGCATCCTGACTTAGGTGATGAATCAAATATTGCAGCCACAGTCACTAAGGGAAAAGCCATGGAAAAAGCAAGTAAAGAGGAATCCGTGGAAATCACCATCGTAGCAAATAACTCCAATAATGCTTCAAATGAGGAAAACAGAATTGAGTTGTTCCATATCCAAGTTATTTCCAAACACACCAAGATTGATACTTTGTTTGACAATGGATCTCAAGCAAATTTAATTTCTACAGGCTTGGTCAAGAAATTGAATCTGGAAACCATGCCTCGTCATAAACTGTATCCGTTGGGTTGGATAACCAAGGATGCAAATCTTTAGGTCACAAGGAAATATGTTTTTAGGTTTTATATTACTGCCAATTTCATTGATGAAGTCGAATCAAATGTGGTGTTGCTAGATATTTATGGAGTTGTGTTGGGAAGCCCATATCTATATGACAGAAAATCTGTTTTCCATAGATTTGAGAACAAATATCATTTGTTCACAGACAGAATGGAGTATATTCTGAGATCCCATCATAGGAAGTTTAATATGTCTTTGGCAAACACATGGAAAATGAAGCGATTGGTCAATTCCAGCAAGAACCTTATGCTCCTTATGATCAAGAAGAAGAATGGCACATAGCATGAATCTTGTGCAGGCAATGACATGAAGCTGAAAGCTGAATTGGTTGATGTGGTCAATAAATATGGATACATGTTTCAATAACAAAAGGGATTGCCACCAAAAAGGGGAATTCAGCACGAAATTGAGGTACAACAATATTTTCTACTCCCAAACATTGTTATGTATCGAATGTCAATTCTGGAAAGTTTATAAATTAAGAAAAAAGTCCAGGAATTGCTAAATAAAGGTATAATCCATCCCTCTACTTTGCCATGTGGTTCACCAATTATTTTGGTACCCAAGAAATATGGAACCTGGTGCATGTGTGTAGATTATTGAGCTTTGAACAAAATTACCATAAAGAATCATTACCCACAACCCAGAATAGATGATTTGCTATATCAATTGAAAAATGCAAAATATTTCACTAAATTAGACTTGAGAAGTGGATATCATCAAGTTAGAATAACTAGGAGGATATTTGGAAGATTTCTTTTAAAACCAAACAAGGATTGTTTGAGTGGTTGGTTATGCCTTTAAGTCTTTGCAATGCTCTAGCTACATTTATGAGAGTTATGAATGATGTTTTAAGATCCTTTCTTGATGAGTTTGTAATTGTCTATTTAGATGATATTTTGATATTCAGAAAACCATGAGAAGAGCATGTCAAGCATGTGAGGAAAGTGTTGGATGTCTTGAAAAAAAAATAGTTATTTTTTAAAATGTCTAAATATGAATTCGGGAAAACTTCCTTAGTGTATTTGGACCACATAGTTGGAGGAGGTGAGTTGAAGATTGACCCCTCTAAAGTTTTGATCATTGTGAATTGGCCAATACCCAAATCAGTAATAGAAGTGGTGGGCTCTAGTATTGTAGCAATGATGCTGCAACTCCTGGGACTCCCTTCTTTACTTTTATCAACATGGTAGTTCGTAACAAACTTGGAAGCGACGATGCTGTATGCACAAGTACTAGCTCTTGCCGTAGGCTGTCACTTGATCAGCTGGCACAAGTCCACTAGGAGCTTAAGCCAACTTCTATGAGCTCTTAGAAGAAGCTTTTAACTATGATTTACGAAAGCTAACTCAAAGGAGGCTAATCTAGTTGCAGAAAGAAGCTGAAAGCTGAAAGGAAACGCAAACCCTAGCAAACCCTAGCTTTACCGACTAGCCCTACTGGTGCAAGAAAAGAGATGAAAGTTGTAGAAATGGATGCCATTGACTCTTGGAACAGTGAAATGCATGTGACTAAGCTACTTCTGAAGGAAAATATAGAAAATGCATCTTTTTGTATTTTTGAGTAATTTTGCAGGATTATTATGCATGCGATTTAACTATGTTTAACTGTGTAGGGGTTCATTGGCGAAAGGAAATGGAGTGGGCATTTGCAGTAGGTTGGGAAGGTGAGAAGAAGGCCTAAGGGGTCCCTAGCACCTTTCCAAAGAGTTTCACAGCGATCATATCTCGAGAAACTACTCACGTGATCTTCTACAGGAAGTTTGTAGGGGTTTTACAAGATGTTCTATAGGATGTTCTACAGGAAGAGCCGAGAGAAGATTTTTTAGGGTTGATGGAGGAAAAACGGTGGGAAAGTGGAAATGGAGGATGGATGAGGCTGTGAAGAGGTGTAAGACCTGGTAAATGAGACTAAGGAGTGATGAAGATGGTTGTATTTGTTCAGGGATGGAGGGAGCAATGTTGCACAAAAATGAAGAAATTAGGTCAAACTGGCAAAGTGTGGCAAATGAAGGGAAGGAATCTAGAATTTGGGGTTGAAACAGGTTTTGTGAGGAAGGAAGGATAGGCAGGGATGGATTACAGGTGATCTGCACACTATCTCTCAAAACTAATCAAAGAAATACTGAAAAAATCAGAGATCTCTCTACTTTGACCTAATCTGACCTACAAACCATAATCATGATGAACAACAAGCTATGCACATGAAATCATGCAAGAGAACTATGGAAATCTAAGCAAGAATAGATCAAAATATGCAAGCACAACTGGTATCACTTTTCCATCTAAAAAATCCAACACTTGTAATTGCATTGAAAGGCAAAACAATGTTTTTGTGGCAGCAAGTATGCCTTGGTCTTAGCTCATGGTTCCAAGCAGGGAGAGGTTAGATCAAGGGTTGCCTGATGGCCTTTTTTGAATAACTTTTATATATTCAAACTGTCAAATCAACCTGAAGCATGAAAATCTATTTTAATCATCAAAAGCAACCTAAGTAACAAAGCAAGATCTTAACCTAAATAGCAGAAATTATTCTATGAATGCAAAGAAAACACATAATAGTACACAAAGGAGGTACTGGCACTTGGGTTGGGCCCAACCCCAAGAGCTACAACCTCCTAAGAAAACGTCAGATCTGGTGCAAAGTGAAATTTATCTCCATTACTCAAAAAATAACCATGTCACAAAAATGTTTACAGCAAAAGCTCAAAAATGAGCTGAAAGGCAGAGCAACACCAAAGTGCGAAAACAACTGTTCAAGAGCTAAACTACCAAGGCTTGAATCCTTCCTACTTATGCACCACGAGGACCTCCAACAACCCTCCTTAACTCGACGAGTTTGGCTACTCAAAACTGCAAGTAATCAGCCACTTCACAAAAGCTACTTGGCTGCCCTTGGAATCATCTTTGGTGGGCTTCTGAACTCCGAGATGATGGTGGGGAACTCAAGGAAGGGGCCATTTAGTGCAGGAGACACCCTTCCTACTAATCCTTAGCCTTGTTCCCTCGTATTTGGCTGTCAACTGGCTCATAAATGCTTGACCTTGGTCCAAAATATGTCCAAAAATCTGCAATAAGCACGTATTAGACTTCATGGTCAAGTGACTATCCTCATTCATTCAATTAACATAAATATACTCAAGAGCATGCATAAACTATGAAGAATGGTGGATTAAACGAGAATAACAGGAAAAATGAGCCCAATAAGTTACCCATTTTTGGGGCTCATCATCACCCCCCTGCTAAATGTGTTGCTCATCCTCTGAGCAACTAATCTGGCTCATCATCTTTGATTGCTTTGACTGCCTCTCTAACATCCCAGGCTTTTGAGGTGATGTCCTCTTCTTGGTCATGAAACCCTGCTTTTCTCTCTACTTCCTCCCATTGCCTGTGCTCTTCTTCTTCTTTGACCCCTTCCAGCAGTCCTAAAAGCAATGGAGGACTAAACTTTAGGCCGATTCAGTTGGCCTACAAATTTTGCGTTGACTGTTTATAGATTGGTACTCTTGCCAAGGCCTCCCTCATCATTGTTGGGGAGTGGTATTCTCTGATTTTTAGACTGTGGGACAGTGTGTTCCATCTCCTTGTGCAAGCATGAATGCAGTTATCCCCCAACAGTATTTCCATGTCCTCAAAGTGAGCAATGGCCTGAGCTTGTCTTTCAATGTAGTCTGGGTGAACTTGGGGGTTGTTGGCGAGGTGCTAATGGGTAGATACTAAAGCTAAGGGATCTCCTGGTTCTACTCTGATCATGAGTGACTCCCTGTCCATAACATTTCGAATTTTTGCTACCCTCTTTTCCTCACGGTTTAACCAAGAGGCCATGGCCATGAGTTGCACATCTCCCAATGAAGCATTGGAGTCCCACATATTCTTGTTTGGAAGGGCCAAATTGTGTAAATAGAACTCTGATAACTTGGTCTTATCTTTTGCTGAGCTACTGTCACACAAGTCCATAAACTAATGGTAATTCTGAAATGGAACAGTGCCTCTCTGGGCCAAGGTGTTAATTTGAAATTGCAACCATTGATCCTTAAGATATAAGGCATATGACTTGGCAGGTTTCCTACATTGTAAGGCTTCTACTGCCCAGCTGGCCATGCAGGCCATCTGGGCGTCTTTTTCTTGCAACTGTTGTTTTAAACCCTGTATCTTTTCTGCTGCCTGAGACTCCTGTTCTTGCAGCAGTTTTGTGAGCATCTCCACATTAGCTTGTAGCTCTACCTCCTTCTGTTGTTTCTCAGTTGTGTCCTTGTTTGCTGGAGGTCCTTCTTGCTGTTGTTTCCCTCCCAAAATGGACGGGCTACCTTCCTTGTGGACTTCCTGTAGCTGCAACTGTTTTCTTAGCAGCTCATTCTCCTCCTGCAACTGGGCTATTTTGCAACTTTCTACATGCCTAACCATGGCCAGTTCTCCTCTTCACTCTTTTAACTTCTCCTCCATGTGGCCTATGTCCTCAATTCCCTTAGATTTGGCAATTTTCATCCATGTGTGTGTTCTGATCCTCTCCTGTTCCAATGCAAAGAATAGTGGCACAACGAATTTCTGTGGGATGATTTTCCCACCCTCTAACAGGTTGTAGTATGAGCCCAATCTAGGCTGAGGGCTTGGTTCCAGTATCTCCTTGGTCTTTTCCTCTCCCTGTGATGATTTGGCTGCCTTTTCCTCCAATATCTCAGTCTCTTTTAACTTAGATAGAATTTCCTATAGAGATGTCTCGGCTTCCTGTAGAGTTGTCTTTGAGTCCATCATCCTAATTCTCTCTCTCCAGGTGGAGGTTTTTGGGCTTCCTCGTTCATAGGTGATACACATCTTTGAAGGAGACTCTTCTTTTGGTTTAGTTGTTGTGTCCTCAATGACAATTGGCTCCTTTGACTGTGGCTGGGGTCTACCTACTTTTATCCTTGTGCTTCTCCTTGCTTTAAAGTACATGGAGGTTTTCCTCTTTCTCTTCCCTTTTTGTTTTGGAGGTGTGCTTAAGGCAGCAAGCACATCTACTGCCTCCCTTGCCAATATCTTAGGTGATTTCTCCTCTTGCTGTCCTTTTTCCTTGCTTCCTGTAGAAATCCTTGTGTCAACTATTTCTGTTTATGTTGTTGAGATTTCAAGGTGTGTCTTTTCCCTTTGTTTTTGTGTTCCTGCTTTGGCTATGGCAGCCTTCATTTGGGCTTTTTCGGCCTTCTCTGTTCTACTCTGCATCCTCTTTTCCCTTGGTGTTTTTGCTGTTATTTCTTCCTTTGTCTTAGGCTTAGTAATCTGGCCCATTTCCCCTTTTTCTTTCTGTTCTTTCTGTGCTTGAGTGTCCAGTGTTCCTTCATCATTGTTTTTCTCACCTTCTTTAGTGTGTTCTCCCTCCTCACTGTTGGATGGTATGATGTTTTCAGCCAAAGTTCTAATGTTGTCATCCCTGGACATGTTTCGGAAGATTTCCCAAGATATGTGGACAGTGTAGGTGTGAAAAGCATCTTCCACCAATAGTTTGATGAGCCCATGATGGGCCAACTAATCTGGGATCCACTCATTGAGCTTTGTACCACATTCAATTAATGACTGAAGAAGGAAATAGGGGATGCTCAGTTTCTTGGCTGGAGGCAAGTCAATCCCATGCCTTAGTTCACACAGTAACCTGAAATGATATCCATAGATGATGCTAAACCTCCCTTCACATGTGATGTACTTCATAATTTGGAAATTGACTTCACTCCAGAGAGTAGGCAAGCTGGTTCTTCTAACCCCGTTTTTGTCTTCTACAGGATGCTCCATGGGTAGAAAGAATGACTTCCTAGCAATTTGGCCCAATGATCTCTCTTCTTTGCTCCAAGGGAGCCCCAATGGTATACCAGTAACTACACTGATGAGCTCAGGGGTGAGTTCTAGGGTCAAACCCCTAAAACTAACTGTGGCATGTGTTTTTTACTATGGTCTCAGGGACATTAAAAACTACTCAGTTATCTCCTCATCATGACCCTGGATTTTGTCAAAGAAGGATATCCAATTTGCTCGAGTGAAAAGGTCCACCACCTCAGGGTGCTCGTGCAGTTTGCTAGAGTCCGATGGTTCTTTCCTAATGAATCCTCCTGGCATGGTGAGAGTGCTCTTTTATGTTTTAATCAGAAAAGGAGATGTTCAGGCAACCAAACAACCAATCTAAAACGAAGGATAGCTGAATTTGGTTTCCCCTGAACTCAAGAAGGAATTTCTCGTGTTCAAGATCAAATCACAACAATTCCCTTGTTTGAAAACCGTTGTCACACAGAACTCGACTGTCTGTTTATGAAAGGAAGAATTTTGTTTTTACAGACAGAGCATAAGGATCAGGTTCCCTTCTCAACACACACGTAGATATGCAAATTCAATTTTTTTTCACACACAGGCTGGCCTCTATGGCTATATATATCTTCCTCATGGGAGAATTTAAAAAGAAAACGTGGAGGAGATTTTTGATGCAGAGGAACTGGGGAAATTCAGTGCAATATGCAGGCAAATGTTTTACTTCCAATACACAGGTAGAATTTTCCTCTGATTTTTCAATCTGATGTCGTTCAATTTACCACCTTGCACAAACACACCATGCATAGAGGGGTTTTTTTGAGCCTACCTCATTTGGAGTTCCAAATTCAATGAAAATCCCAGGTTTTCCTGCTCCGTAAAGTTGTTCTGCCTTTCCTGTAGAAGGCCCCTGGTTCCTGTAGAATGCCACTGTGCCTCCGAGCGAGCCCGATATGTGGGAGATTTTCGAACACAGGCAGAAAAACTAGTGGAGGATGACTAGTTAACTATTTTTGGAAGTGATGGACGCGTACTCCAGTCGAGGATGTTGTAAGTGCAGAGTGAACAGAAGGTGGTGCATGTTTCGGCCAGGCATCTTTTAACTGCGGCGTGATTCATGGTGAGGGGATGAGGTGGCTGGATCAGACCGTTGGCTCGACGTCACAACCATAAGGCTTCGGCATGTTTCTGACCACCATCACCTCCTCTCTACCGTTATCCGCTGCCACCACTACCAGTCCAGATGATTTCTCCCTGAATGGACACTCCACATGTGTTGGCTGCACATCTCGTCAGCAATTTTGAATGTAACGGAGCTCGTTTGGATCCCACGAGGATATGTAACTGGCCGAGGGTGGCCAGTTGACTGGCCACCGATTCCACTCAATCTGAACCATTCCCATAGGCATTCAGCTCTTAAAATATTATTTATGAAATTGACGAATGAGTTTAGGCACTTACCTGCGTGGTCACGACCGCGTTATGCAGGTTTTGGGCTTTGGAACCCATTCCTTCGTGTGCTATTGCCACATGCACAAGTTTTGGAACCCATTCCTTCGTGTGCTATTGCCACATGCACATGTTTTGGAACCCATTCCTTTGTTTGTTGTTGCTGCATGCACGCTGCATGTTTGGCTTCAATTGCTGCTGATATTCTGACATTTAAGAAGAGCTCTTTTCATGTCCTTGTTGTCGTTCTTGGTTGTCCCTGTCTCCGGAGTATGTCTTCCAAAGGGATCAACTGCTACAGGATTCCTATAGGATGTCCTGTAGTTGCTTCTCCTCTTGGAATGCAAACTAGAATGAGCAGGGCTACACTGCTGACGAGGGTTCTGACTGTTGAGGGGTCAAGATGGAGATTGACAGGCATGGTGAGTGAGAAAATTGTTGCTTGATTTGTCAATAAGAGTTTTTGCTGGCAGTATGAAGAAAACAGGGTTTTCTATGTGTGACTGTGTAGGAACAAATAAAAAATGGGTGCAATTGAGGTGCAAAGAAATGGAAGAGAGTGACATATGGCAATGGACGGAAACGGGGATGTTTTCAGGTCTCATAGGCAGATTCCCAACCTTCGGATTCCCTTCTGAAATCAATTTTGCTCATCTGTGGGTTCTACAGGATCTTCCTGTAGAAGACACAGAACTTCCTATAGAAGGCATAAAACTTCCTATAGAAGGTGAAATTTTGGCCCTAATGAGATCAAATCTTAGGAAAGGGTAGTGGTCATGGAGGAATTGATTGTGAGGGATGCTTGCAGCTTGGTGCTGACCTTTTTTCTCGTTTTGTGTGATCCTCCTAACCTGCAATGTCCTTCCTACAACCTGCAAATCGTTCAATAGAAGTCAGGTTTATTTTTCTGTGTTTTTTCTTTCTTTTTTCTTTTTTTTTTCCTTTTTTTTTTTTTTTGAGACAACCGGGGTGCCTCCAGGAGGTTTTCACCCTCACTGCCTGCCCTGGGCACCTCCAAGAGGTTTTCACCCAAGGATATTTTATTCTTTTCCTATTTTTTTTTTTTGGTGCTCAAAATGTGGATGGGGTGGAGACAGGGGCCTGCTCCACTAACAACACTGATTTATCCAGAGTTTCAATGAACTCCTGCTTAGAAAGGGGCTTCCTGTAGATCTTCAATCGATGCCCATTGACAAGCATGGGGATGGATTCTTCATCAATGGTCCTGATAAGGACTGAACCATTGTCGTTACATTTCTCCACTGTATATGGTCCCAGGAATCTTGTCCTTAGCTTCCCTTTGAAATCCTTGTATCTTGAATCATATAACAGTGCCCAATCTCCTGGCTGAAATTGCTTCTCTTTAAGGTGCTGGTCATGCCATATTTTTCTTTGGAGTTGGACCACCTCTAAGTGGAGGAGGGCATGCATTCTTTGTTCATCTAGTCCATTCAGTTGAAGCAGTCTTTCCTATTGTGCATGGCTAAGATCTAGGTCTAGCTAAGCTACCAACCTCAATGTGTTGTATTCAAATTCTATGGACAGCAAAGCCTTCTTCCCGAAGACCAGCTCGTAAGGTGTGAAACCTGTTGTAGTTTTCCAAGTAGTGTTGTAGGCCTAGGTGGCCTCAACCAAGTGATCTGCCCAATCCTTTCTGCTGCTGCTCACCACTTTAGTCATGATCTCTTCCAAAGCCCTGTTAGTGACTTCCACATGCCCATTTTCTTGCGGATGATAAGGGGTGGAAGTTATGTGCTTAATCTTGTGATGATCAAGCAGGTCTTTAATCAAGTTAGAGGTAAATTGGCTTCCTTGATCTGTGACTAATTCTCTTGGGTAGCCAAACTTATAGAATATATTTTCCCTTAAAAACTCAGCCACTTTTTCTTCTGTTGTTGCCTTGATTGCCTTTGTTTCTACCCACTTTGTCAAGTAGTCCATGCACACAATGATGTAAGACTTTTGTCTTGAAGGAGGGTTGATAGGACCCACAAAGTCCATGCCCCACTTCTCAAATGGCTCGAAAGTCACCTGAGGTTAGAGGGGCATTTCATCCCTTGGAGTCGGTTTCCCCATCCTTTGACATCGGTCACATTGGCTGATGTATCTTTTGACATCTTAATGAAGAGTGGGCCAATAGTAGCCTACCTATAGAATTTTGAAAGCGATTCTTTTTGCTACAAAGTGGCCTCCATAGGGTCCATCATGACAAGTCAGGAGGATGTCAAAAACTTCCTCCTCCCTGAGACAACGCCTCAAAATCTAATCTGGGCCAAGTTTGAACAGGTTGCCCCCAATCCAAGTGAATGGGGTGCTTTTCCTCACGATCTTGCTCTTCTCTTTTGAGGATAGGTGTGGCGGGAATTGTGCTGAAACCAAGTAATTTGCTATATCAGCAAACCATGGCGAGAGTACTAAAATAGCAAACAGGTGTTCATCTAGCAGTTGATCATCCACCACCGATTCTTCTCCTGCAGGCAAATCTAGTTTAGACGGAAAATCAGCAACAACATTTTCCTTACCTAGCTTGTCAACAATGGTCAAATCAAATTGCTGCAATAAAAGTAACCATCTAATGGTACGAGCATTTACATCAGGTTTATTCATCAAATACCTAATTGCAACATGATCAATGTGTACGATTGTTTGATAACCAGTGATGTAGTGTCTGAACTTGTTTAGGGAATGGACTACAACTAGGAGCTCTTTCTCGGTTACAATATAGTTTAATTCTGCCTTGGACAGGTTTTTACTGACAAAATATATGGCACACGGTAGCTTCCCTTCAACTTGTTCTAAGGCTGCTCCTATAGCTTTGATCAAGGCATCTGTGTGAATGTGGAAAGGTAGGGCCCAGTTTGGACTTCTCAAGATTGGGGCAGTTACCAGCTTATCCTTCAACACATCTAGAGCCTCTTGACAGCTGTCAGTCCATATAAACTCAACATCTTTTCCCAAAAGACCAAACAATGGAGAGGCTAGCTTACTGAAATCTTTAATGAACCTTCTATAATATCTCGCTAAGCCTAAAAAACTCCGAACATCCATTACCTTTTGAGGAAGTGGAACCCTTTGGATGATAGCAATTTTGTTGGGATCCACCTGTAAGCCCTGCTGAGAAATTGTATGACCTAGCATGGTCCCTTCAGTCATCAGGAATTCGCATTTCTCAGGACTGAGGGACAGGTTCATCTCAATACACTTGGTTAAAAATTTTCCCAGGTTTGTTAATGCTTCTTGGAAGTTGGACCCATAAGGAGTAAAGTCATCCATATAGATTTCCACCGAATCATGAACCAGCTCAGCGAATATGCTCAGTACTACTCTCTGGAAAGTGGTAGGAGTGTTGCATAGCCCAAAGGGAAGGACCTAGTAGGCAAAGGTACCCCATGGACAAGCGAAAGTGGTCTTATCTTGGTCTTCCGAGCTGATTTGGATCTGATTATACCCGTTAAACCCATCTAGGAAGGAAAAGAACTTCTTCCTTGCTAGGCCATTTAACACTTGATCTATGAAAGGCAAAGGGAAATGTTCCTTCTTGGTAGCTTTGTTAAGTTCTCGATAATCTACACAGATTCTCCACTTCTCGTTTTTCTTGGGCACAAGCACCAAAGGAGAAACCCACTCACTGTCAGAGATGGGGTAGATGAATCCTACATCCAACAAATTTTGCAATTCTTCTTTGAAAATGTCCTTAAGGGCTGGATTCATTTTCCTCTGAAACTGCCTGACTGGTTTACAATCCTCTTTAATGTAAATGTGATAGGTACATACTAAAGGGTGGACTCCCTTCATCTCCTTGTAGCTCCAAGCAAAAGCATCCAAATGGCGGCTTAATAAGCTACACAGCTCCTTCTCTTGAGAGGGAGATAGGGATGAGTTGATCTTCAAGGTTCTTTCAAGGTTAAATTCCACATTCTTAACTCAGGAAGAGATTAGATCAGCCACACAGAGATCCACTAAAGCACTGGCTTGGGTGTCTCCTACCAACTCTTCTAATGGCAGCACACTGGGAGGTGGATTTTGGATTAAATTCTCAATAAGGTCATCCTCGGTTTGACAACCCCCCCTGGTGGCTTCCACGGTGCACACAAGTGTAGAGTAGAGTTCATCCTCATCTTCCTCCTCCAACCAGAGAGGTAAGTCATGTTCGAGCAAAGGTTGGGCAGGAGGATATATGACTAGCTATTTAGACATTGGCTCATTCTTAATGGTCATGCTCCCAACTCGACAACTAATGTAAGCATTTGCAGTGGCTAACCAAGGCCTTCCCAAAATGAGGGGGTATCTAGTGAGTTTTGCCTTTGGTTGAAGGACCAAAAAGTCTGCAGGGTACTCCCAAGAATCAAGAGGGACCAGGACATCTTCCACAATCCCTTCGGGAGTCACAGTGGAGTGGTCTGTTAACTGTAGTACTGTCGAGGTCTTTCTCAGGGAACCCTGAAGGTTAAGTTTGAGCATAGTGTCCCTGGTCATCACATTAATGGTAGCCCCTAGATCAATCAGGGTGTGGGGTATTATGGTGCCATTGATGTGGACATCCACTATAGGACTCCTAGGGTCCAAATATTTTGGATAGATTACTTGTCCCAACATTAGGTCGGGCAATTGTCCTATGACATTGATAGTTGGGACATCTCTCTTGCGCCTGCCTGGGTGCCTGAAACACTTCTCTTTGATCAGTTTGTTGTAGATTGGTACATCTTTGATGGCCTAGAGAAGTGGTATTTTTACACACAACTGTTTAAGTTCTCCCAGAAGTTCAGTCTCTTCTGGGTTTGGTTGCGTGTTTCCAGTTAGTCTCTCAGGAAAGGGTGGAATGGCTTTGGGTTCACTTTCTTGTTCCTTTGCTTCATCCTCCTTAGGAGGAGGTTGGCTATCTGGGAGGACCTTCCCAGATCAAAGGTTGATCTCCTGAATCTCCACAGCGTAGGTAGGGCATGTTGTCTCTCCAGTATATACCTGCTGGGCCTGTCTGTTATTAGGGTTCGGGTTCGGTTGAGCAGGCATCTGGGGTTGTCTTGGAGGAGTAGGAGGTAATGGTTGTGGTTGAGCAGGTGGTGGAGGCAAAATGGCGGGAGGAGAGTTGTACTGGGGCCTCCACCCCTGTTGCGGTGCATTCCACTGAGGTTGTGGCTAAACATGAGAATGAAATGAATGAGCAGCAGGTTGAGTATGGTATTGAGGTGGATATGACCAAGGAGGGGGTGCGAACCAAGAAGGATGAGCAGGGGGGGCCCAAGAAGGTATGTGAGTGGATTGGTTGGGGTTGTAATATGTTTGAGATGTCCCTTGCATCCCCTGCTGGTAAGGTCTGGATCCATGTGGCCTCCTTTGGTTGAGGAAGTAGAGTGGTTTAGTGGCTCCTTTAGCCCCTTGGTACACAGGTTTAAGTCCGGGTAAGGTTGGGCACTAGTTTGTATGGTGGTATTCCTCACAAACGAAAAATACCTATACTGAGTGCAATGGACACTCGTTATTAGGATGCTTCCTTGTACATCTGGGACAAAATATGATCAAAGCCCTCTCAGCTTCCTCTTTCTTCTGTTGGATTTGGAAAGTATCCAGTTGCATGGAAATGGTTTGTCTCACCTCACTTTTAAGGTCTTCCATCTGATTTGTAAACTCATGTTTCGAGAAGGTGGCACTAGCTGAAAGTGGATTTCCCCTACCTCTTTTCTGAGTTGCCCTAGAATGGTTTCTAAACACAGTATTTATGTCATCATAAATTTGTTGGTAGATGTCTCCTCCAGGTAGCAAATGGAGGGTATCTAGAAAGTCTTCAGGGACTCCTCGGAGTAGAACCAGCTTTAGAGATTCGGGGTCAAGTGTGCACCTGGCCCTTTTGTAACTGAGTTGGAACCTTTCTTAATAGTCTGCCAGAGACTCATCGCTTCCCATGGTCATTTGAAATATTTCTCCCTTCGTTTCCTTTGACCTACAATAGTCCTGGTATTTGTTGTTAAAGACTTGTTGCATTTGAGCCCAAGTTGTGATACTGTTTCCAGGTAACCCCATGAACCAGCGTAGTGTTGCATCTTTGAGGGTAGAGGGAAAGAGTTTCAACTTTTGCTCATCTTCTGCATAGTCATAAGTTCGACAAAGGACAAAAAACTCAAACAAGAAGGTATCAGGGTCTTCAGTGGTCAATCCATGGAAGTGAGGTAAGGCTGAGGGACTTATGTTTTTCATTTTTGTGTCCCCATTTGTCTCTAGGATGGGAAAGGCACCTTATATTCTCTCCTCATTCCCTATACCGTTCCTGTGTTCAGCCATGGTCTCAAGAGTAACATTTTCTTGCTCTTCTTTTGTTATAGGATCTTCGTATATCTCTGGAGGTTCACCTATAGGTTCTTCAGGATCACTGCCACCGAAGAAGAGAGAAGGGTGACTCAGTGATGTGGTGGGGGTGTTGGGTAAGAATTTTCCTGTATGGTCTCTGTTCCTACGAGGCATGAAATGAAATATTTTTGGTTGATTTTTGCTTTTTTTTGCTTGTACATGCAAAACTAAAATAGATTGAACTGCAACTAACTAAAATATATCTTGCTAAAATGAAAATGCAGAATTGAAATGAAAGCAGGAAAGGACTAATCTATGCTGCTGAAAGGAAATTGCTGAATTGAAATGCTAATTTACGCTTGCGGAATTGAAATTACAGAATGGAAATGCTAATCTACGCTTGCAGAATTGAAATGCTAGTCTAGAAAAGCACGAAATGTCTAATCTACTTTTGCAGAAATGAAATTGCAGAATGGAAATGAAACAACTACTCTACTCTTGCTGAAATAAACTACTTAGCAGAAAGTTGTAGTAGAAAATAGAAGAAAAGTAGCAATCACAAATACTCTGATGCTTCCCCGGCAGTGGTACCAAAAATATGGTGGGCTCCAGTATTGCAGCAATGATGTTGTAACTCCTGGGACTCCTTTCTTTACTTTTACCAACCTGGTAGTTCGTAACAAACTTGGAAGTGATGGTGTTGTATGCACAAGTACTAGCTCTTGCCGGAGGCTGTCACTTGATCAGCTGGCACAAGTCCGCTAGGAGCTTAAGCCAACTTCTATGAGCTCTTAGAAGAAGATTTTAACTGTGATGGATGAAATCTAACTCAAAGGAGGCTAATCCACTTGTAGAAAGAAGCTGAAAGCTGAAAGGAAACGCAAACCCTAGTTTTACCGACTAACCCTACAGGTGCAAGAAAAGAGATTAAAGTTGTAGAAATGGATGCCATTGACTCTTGGAATGGTGAAATGCATATGACTAACCTAATTCTGAAGGAAAGTATAGAAAACACATCTTTTTGTATTTTTGAGTAATTTTGCAGGATTATTATGCATGTGCTTTAACTATGTTTAACTGTGCAGGGGTTTATTGGCGAAAGGAAATGGAGTGGGCATTTGCAGGAGGTTGGGAAGGTGAGAAGAGGGCCTAAGGGGTCCCTAGCACCCTTCCAGAGAGTTTCACAGTGATCAAATCTCGAGAAACTGCTCACGTGATCTTCTATAGGAAGTCTGCAGGGGTTCTACAGGATGTTCTACAGGAAGAGCCGAGAGAGGATTTTTGAGGGTTGATGGAGGAAAAACGGTGGGAAAGTGGAAATGGAGGATGGATGAGGCTATGAAGAGGTCTAGGACCTAGTAAATGAGACTAAGGAGTGATGAAGACAGTTGGATTTGTTCAAGGATGGAGGGAGAAATGTTGCACAAAAATGAAGAAATTAGGTCAAACTAGCAAAGTGTGGCAAATGAAGGGAAGGAATCCGGAATTTGGGGTTGAAGCAGGTTGTGTGAGGAAGGAAGGATAGGTAGGGATGGATTACAGGTGATCTGCACACTATCTCTCAAAACTAATCAAAGAAAGACTAAAAAAACTAGAGATCTATCTAATTTGACCTAATCTGACCTAGAAACCAGAATCATGATGAAAATCAAGCTATGCACAGGAAATCATGCAAGAGAAATATGGAAATCTAAGCAAGAACAGATCTAAATATGCAAGCAGAACTGGTATCACTTTTCCATCCAAAAAATCCAACACTTGTAATTGCATTGAAAGGCAAAACAGTGTTTCTATGGCAGCAAGTATGTCTTGGTCTCAGCTCATGGTCCCAAGGATGGAGAGGTGAGATCAAGGGTTAGTTGATCGCATTTTTTGAAGAAATTTTCTATATTCAAACTATCAAATCAACCTGAAGCATGAAAAGCTATTTTAATCATCAAAAACAACCTAAGTAACAAAGCAAGATCTTAACCTAAATAGTAGAAATTATTCTATGAATGCAAAGAAAACACATAATAGTACACAAAGGAGGTACTGGCACTTGTGTTGGGCCCAACCCCAAGAGATACAGCCTCCTAAGAAAAGCTCAGAGCTGGTGCAAAGTGAAATTTATCTCCATTACTCAAAAAATAACCATGTCACAGAAATGTTTACAGCAAAAGCTCGAAAATGAGCTGAAAGGCAGAGCAACACCAAAGTGCAAAAACAACTATTCAAGAGCTAAACTACCAAGGCTTGAAGCCTTCCTACTTATGCACCACGAGGACCTCCAACAACCCTCCTTAACTCAAGGGGCTTGGCTGCTCAAAACTGCAAGTAATCAGCCACTTCACAAAAGCTACTCGGCTGCCCTTGGAAATCATCTTTGGTGGGCTGCTGAACTCTGAGTTGATGGTGGAGAACTCGATGAAGGGACCATTTAGTGCAGGAGACACCCTTCCTACTAATCCTCAGCCTTGTTCCCTCATATTTGGCTATCAACTGGCTCATAAATGCTTGACCTTGGTCCAAAATATGTCCAAAAATCTGCAATAAGCACGTATTAGACTTCATGGTCAAGTGACTATCCTCATTCATTCAATTAACATAAATATACTCAAAAGCATGCATAAACTATGAAGAATGGTGGATTAATCGAGAATAATAGGCAAAATGAGCCCAATAAGTTACCCATTTTTGGGGCTCATCATCACCCCCTGCTAAATGTGTTGCTCATCCTCTGAGCAACTAATCCAGCTCATCATCTTTGATTGCTTTGACTGCCTCTCTAACATCCCAGGCTTCCGATGTGATGTCCTATTCTTGGTCATGAAACCCTGCTTTTCTCTCTACTTCGTCCCATTGCCTGTGCTCTTCTTCTTCTTTGACCCCTTCCAATTGTTTTAAAGGCAATGGAGGACTAAACTTTAGGCCGATCCAATTGGCCTGCATATTTTGCATTGACTGTTTATAGAGTGGTACTCTTGCCAAGGCCTCCCTCAGCCTTGTTGGGGAGTGGTATTCTCTAATTTTCAGGCTATGGGACAGTGTGTTCCATCTCCTTGTGAAAGCATGAATGCAGTTATCACCCAACAGTCTTTCCATGTCCTCAAAGTGAGCAATGGCCTGAGCTTGTCTTTCAATGTAGTTTGGGTGAACCTGGGGGTTGTTGGCAAGGTGCTAATGGGAAGATACTAAAGCTAAGGGATCTCCTGGTTCTGCTCTGATCATGAGTGGCTCCCATATCTCTCTGTCCATAATATTTCGAATTTCTGCTGCCCTCTTTTCCTCATGGTTTAACCAAGAGGCCATGGCCATGAGTTGTACATCTCCCAATGAAGCATTGGGGTCCCACAAATTCATGTTCGGAAAGGCCAAATTGTGTAAATAGAACTATGATAACTTGGCCTTATCTTCTGCTGAGCTACTATCACACAAGTCCATAAATTGATGGTAATTCTGAAACGGAATGGTGCCCCTCTGGGCCAAGGTGTTAATTTGAAATTGCAACCCTTTATCCTTAAGATATAAGGCATATGAGTTGGCAGGTTTCCTACATTGTAAGGCTTCTACTGCCCAGCTGGCCATGCAGGCCATTTGGGCGTCTTTTTCTTGCAACTGTTGTTTTAAACCCTGTATATTTTCTGCTACCTGAGACTCCTATTATTGCAGTAGTTTTGTGAGCATCTCCACATTAGCTTGTAGCTCTGCCTCTTTCTGTTGTTTCTCAGTTGTATCCTTGTCTATTGGAGGTCCTTCTTGCTATTGTTGCCCTCCCAAAATGGACGGGCTACCTTCCTTGTGGACTTCCTATAGCTGCAACTGTTTTCTTAGCAGCTCATTCTCCTCCTGTAGCTGGGGTCTTTTGGAGCTTTCTACATGCCTAACCATGGCCAGTTCTCCTCTTAACTCTTTTAACTTCTCCTCCATGTGGCCTATGTCCTCAATTCCCTTAGATTTGGCAATTTTCGTCCATGTGTGTATTCTGATCCTCTTCTGTTCCAATGCAAAGAAGAGTGGCACAGTAAATTTCTGTGGGATGATTTTCCCACCCTCTAACTGGTTGTAGTATGAGCCCAAGCTAGGCTGAGGGCTTGGTTCCAGTATCTCCTTGGTTTTTTCCTGTCCCTGCGAGGATTTGACTGCCTTTTCCTCCAATTTCTTGGTCTCTTTTAACTTAGCCAGAGTTTCCTGTAGAGATGTCTCGGCTTCCTGTAAAGCTGTCTATGAGTCCATTATCCTAATTGTCTCTCTCCAGGTGGAGGTTTTTGGGCTTCCTTGTTCATAGGTTATAGACATCTTTGAAGGAGACTCTTCTTTTGGTTTAGTTGTTGTGGCCTCAATGACAATTGGCTCCTTTGACTGTGGGTGGGGTCTGCCCACTTTTATCCTTGTGCTTCTTCTTGCTTTAAAGTACATGGAGGTTTGCCTCTTTCTCTTCCCTTTTTGTTTTGGAGCTGTGCTTAAGGCAGCAAGAACAGCTGCTACCTCCGTTGCCAATATCCCAGGTGATTTCTCCTCTTGCTATCCTTTTTCCTTGCTTCCTGTAGAAATCCCTGTGTCAATTGTTTCTATTTGTGTTGCTGAGATTTCAGGGCGTGTCTTTTCCCTTTGTTTCTGTGTGTCTGCTTTGGCTGTGGCAGCCTTCATTTGGGATTTTTTGGCCTTCTCTATTCTACTCTACATCCTCTTTTCCCTTGGTGTTTTTGCTGTTGTTTCTTCCTCTGTCTTAGGCTCAGCAATCTATCCCATTTCCCCTTTTTCTTTCTGTGCTTGAGTGTCCTGTGTTCCTTCATCATTGTTTTTCTCACCTTCTTCAGTGTGTTCTCCCTCCTCACTGCTGGATGGTGTGATGTTTTCGGCCAAAGTTCTAATGTTGTCATCCCTAGACATGTTTCAGAAGATTTCCCAAGATATGGGGACAGTGTAAGTGTGCAAAGCATCTTCCACCAATAGTTTGATGAGCCCATGATGGGCCAACTGATCTGGGATCCACTCATTGAGCTTTGTACCACATTCAATTAGTGACTGAAGAAGGAAATAGGGGATGCTCAGTTTCTTTGCTGGAGGCAAGTCAATCCCATTCCTTAGTTCACACAGTAACCTGAAATGATATCCATAGATGATGCTAAACCTCCCTTCACATGTGATGTACTTCATAATTTTGAAACTGACTTCACTCCAGAGAGGAGGCAAGTTGGTTCTTCTAACCCTGTTTTTGTCTTCTACAAGATGCTCCATGGGCAGAAAGAATGACTTCTTAGCAATTTGGCCCAATGATCTCTCTTCTTTGCTCTAAGGGAGCCCCAATGGTAGACCAGTAACTGCACTGATGAGCTCAGGGGTGATATCTAGGGTCAAACCCATAAAACTAACTGTGGCATGTGTTTTTGATTGTGGTCTCAGGGACATTAAAAACTCCTCAGTTGTATCCTCATCATGACCCTGGATTTTGTCAAAGAAGGATATCCAATTTTCTCGGGTGAAAAGGTCCACCACCTCAGGGTGCTCGTGCAGTTTGCTAGAGTCCGATGGTTCTTTCCTTATGAATCCTCCTGGCATGGTGAGAGTGCTTTTTTATGTTTTAATCAGAAAAGGAGATGCTCAGGCAACCAAACAGCCAATCTAAAATGGAGGATAGCTGAATTTGGTTTCCCCTGAACTCAAGAAGGAATTTCTTGTGTTCAAGATCAACTAGCAACAATTCCCTTGTTTGAAAACCACTATCACCCAGAACTCGACTATCTGTTTATGAAAGGAAGAATTTTGTTTTTACAGACAGAGCATAAGGATCAGGTTCCCTTCTCAACACACACGTAGATATGAAAATTCAAATTTTTTTCACACACAGGCTGGCCTCTACGGCTGTATATATCTTCCTTACGGGAGAATTTAAAAAGAAAACGTGGAGGAGATTTTTGATGCAGAGGAACTGGGGAAATTTAGTGCAATATGCAGGCAAATGTTTTACTTCCAATACACAGGCAGAATTTTCCTCTAATTTTTCAATCTGATGCTATTCAATTTACCGCCTTGCACAAACACACCATGCATAGAGGGGTTTTTTCGAGCCTACCTCGTTTGGAGTTCCAAATTCAATGAAAATCCCAGATTTTCCTGCTCCGTAAAGCTGTTCTGTCTTTCCTCTAGAAGACCCCCAGTTCCTGTAGAATGCCACTGTGCCTCTGAGCGAGCCCAATACGCGGAAGATTTTTGAACACAGGCAGAAAAACTGGTGGAGGACTACTGGTTAACTTTTTTTGGAAGCGGTGGACGCATACTCCAGTCGAGGACATTGTAAGTGCAGATTGAACATAAGGTGGTGCATGTTTCGGCCGGGCATCTTTTAACTGCGGCGTGATTCATGGTGAGGGGATGAGGTGGCTAGATCCGACCGTTGGCTCGATGTCATAGCAATCAAGGAAATTTTGTTGGATGGGATTCTTACAACAATTCCACTTGGTAACTAGGTACAAGAAAGGTATTTATAACATATTTGTTGATATGCTTTATAGACTGGTTGTTAATGTATCCATTTTACTCAAGAATAATTATGTTTTCCTTGAAATTTATGTTGAACAATATGCACATGATATTGAATTTCAAGAGGTATATTCAAACTTGAGTCAAGGCCACCAAGTTGAGGAATTAGACTACCATGTACATGATAATATGTTGCATCATTTGGGAAAACTTTGTGTTCCACAGGGAGAGAGAGTAAATGTCACAAGGGAAGGGCACACTTCTCTTATTGTTGGACATTTCAATGTAAGTAAAAAAGTGGCAAATCTTCAGAGGTATTTTTATTGGCCTCATATGCTTGAAAGTGTGTCACGTCTTATCATAGGTTGTTCATTTTGTGCTGTCAGTAAGCCTAGTAATAAGAAACTAGGATTGTACACACCACTTCCAGTGCCTTCACATCCATGGGAGAGTGTTTCTATGGATTTTGTAGGAGGTCTTCCTTTATCAAGAAAATTTCATGATTATTTGTATGTAGTTTTGGATAGGTTCAGCAAGATGTGCATATTAATGCCTTGTAAAAACAAGTTACAACTGAACAAACAACTCAACTTTTCTTTCAAAATGTATGAGTTCATTTTGGATTACCTACTTCTATTGTAAGTGATTGTGATTCTCGACTTGTTGGGAAATTTGGGTCAAGTTTATGGAACTTGATGGACACCAAGTTGAAGAAAATTACAACCTTCCATCTACACAAATGGTCAAACTAAAGTGGTTAAAAAGACAGTTATTCATTTGCTAAGAGGATATTGCAGCAAACATCCTAAGTTGTGGGATGAACAGTTGCATTATATTCAATATGCTTACAACCGAGAAAAACACTCTTCTACTCTAACTTTTCCTTTGAGGCATGTATTGGTTATTTTCCTAAACCTCGTTTGGATTTCATCTTTGAGAAAGATGTATTTGTAGATGGACATAGCGACATAGACAGAAAAAATAAATTCATTGAGAAAATTCAGTTGATTCACCAAACAATTCAAGAACAACTAAAAAGGAGTCAAGGCAAGTATAAGGCAAGGCATGATAAGCATCATGTGGATCATCAGTTTCAAGTAGGTGATGAATTTTGGCTATACATTAGCAAGGAAAGGCTTCAAGGTGAAGGTAAAATGCTAAAACCAATCCGTTATGGTCCATTTAAAATTCTGGAAAAGATTGGTAATAATGCTTTCAAGCTTGATTTTCCTTCATATATGCAAATTTATTTCGTTGTTAATTTTGAAAATTTGAGATTGTATTAGCCTCCTATGATTGAAGATCAAGGAGAAAGTGTACAAATTCCATCAATTGAAGATTTTTCTCCAGAATTCCTTGATGAGCTTCAGCAAGACACCATACTTGATATAAGAACGAGGTCATCAAAGAGGGGAAATTTTGATTATCTTCAAGTGGGTCTCAAAGGTACAAATCCATCAAAGGCCAAATGGATTGAAGAGGGGAAGGTGAGGGAACAATACCCTCATCTGTTCAATAATTGAATATAATCTTTTGGGGTCCAAAAGGCTTCTAGTGAGGAGGAACGATCAGGTGCTCAAGTTTATGCTCAAAATCAAAGTGTCATAATTTTTTCAAACTCAGTTTCAGATCGATTAGCTTGTCATTATGAGTCCACCAGTGTGAATGACACTCAAATCCAAGCTCGTATGCGAAAGTTAGAGAAAGTCAAAGTTCAAGTTTGACTTGTCTACATGGTAGGATTGGATGATGTGGCAAAGGTCCCAACGAATGAGGAGGTGCCAAGTGGCATGTTGACATTGGCCCTTGCATATTGCATATCGTAGGATGCAGGTGGATCGGGTTAAGAATCATCCCCTAGGCAGTGCCGATTGCGATTTGCGATATCGCATATCACAATCGCAGGAAAGGAGGAGTTATAGAATTAGCCCCCAGCATAGTCAGGGTTGTAATGTGATATATTGCAATCACATATTCTCACCTAGTACCCGCTAATATACATATATATATATATATATATATATATATATATATATATATATATATATATATATATATATATATATATATCTGATATAGGGATTATCCGCTGATAACGAAATGTGATGAGTTCCTATTGCGATAGACTGCCTAGACACGATATGTTTATGTGTTGCAATTTATATGCTGCTGGGTCTGCCGATATCGTCGATTATGTTCCCGCATCGATTGTCGATTGCAATGAGCGATAAGTTCCAGACAAGAGATGTTATGAGCCATAGTTTATACTCCCGTCAGGTCCCCGATATCGCTATCACAACATTTCGCCGTGTTAACAAGACCTTCAGCCCACCAAACCTCGCCAATTGCGATTTACGATATGGCTGACACAATATATCCCACTGCGCGATGAAATATTCACTCAGTTAGTAGATTTTGGAGTGAATTTATGGGTTTTTGTTGGTTTTGGAGCAATTTGTGGAACAAATAGTGGGAGAACTAGGAGAAGTCATAACTTCTAAAATTGTTATCCAAATTGGATGCAAAAAGAGGCTAGATGGCCATTTTTTAGTATTATGAACTCAAGGAGATAGGTTTCAGAGGCATTTGAGCATTGTAAACACACTTTTGTTGTAATTTTGAGCATAATAGAGAGGCCCAAAGTTTGGAAGCTAGACCAAGGAGACGTAGCCCAGGAGGGGTGAACTCCTCATCAAATCTTTGTGTTGTGTGTTGTATTTTGATGTTCTTTGTTGTTATTTTGTTGTTGTTCAGCATATGTTTTATTTTAAATTATTTATAACATTTACATAAGAAACTCACTTGGGAATCAGTTAATTAAGAAAACAAGGTGAATCCTTAAGCACTTAATAATAAAATGATAAGCACCTTGGGTTTTATTCTGAATGGGGAATTAGCACAGCATTACTAATCCACTCCATGTCAGATCACTAATGGAACCTCATTGGTATCTGGCACCTATTGTTGCACGTGCAATTGTTGCTTATCTTCCAATATTACTTCAACCATGGACTCCTCATCTGATGTGTCAGTACCTGCAACATTTTATGCTTTAGCCTCCTTGGACTCTACCTATTTATTGATGGAAATATCCTATAATGTAATTTTCTTCTTTTTATACCAGAGCTTCAGGAATTTCTTCTACACATTAATATTGATAGTACCAACAGATTCCATCCAAGGGTATCCCAAAACAACATCCACATTAGCCATATCTAAAGCATAAAAATTAGAATGCAATACATACTTATCCATAGAAATCTTCAAATCTTTATAAACTTGCACCTCCTCATTATTAACTTGTGTGTGCTCCATTTGTTTGGTTGGGACTTGCAATCTTTTAGCCAAATGAACATTAATAAAATTATTCTTGCAATTAGGATTGATAGACACAATGATATTCTCTTTCTGAATACATTCATGAACCTGTAATATGGAGATACCATAAGAAAATAACCCCTTATGTGTTTCATTCTCCTATTGTGTAGCATGAGACCATTTGTCCCAAAGGAATTTTTCAAATTCTTCATTGGGCAAGTTTAACAACATCTTTCTGTCAAATGAGTCCCACCATGTGACTGCCTCATTTTAAAATTAACCCATGCTATATTTTTCAAAAATGTCGGCCATAATGACTTTTTACTTTCTAGGAATTCTTTAATAGTAGGACCATCATCTTTCCCTGTAAAATATATCCTTCTAGAATCCATAAAAATAGAGTAACGGTTTGAATAAAATCACTTACTTTCGCTAAAATTTAAAATGGTTACTGTTAGAGTCGATCTGTTCAGCCCTTCGTCAGAGATCAAAATCTCATTTATTGCATTTCATCTTAGGTGTCTCATTCAGTCCTATCATCTGCATTCCATTACAAGCATCAATATTTTGATGGAAGGGTCTTGTCTCCATACTTCCCTCATGTCATGTACCTGCTAGTTCATGTCTGATCATCAAAGTTCATCAAAGTCAATTTTACAGTCATTATGGATGGTCTTTTGGTCAACCAAGAGTCATTTCAGTTATTAGGTCTAGGGTTTCACAAATTTTGTCTTCAAAGTGTCCAATAATTCCAGCAGGCACATGAGGATGTTCCTAATAAGTTTTCATTCCAAAATTTTCATTATCAATAATGCTTGAGAATGATTCTTCTTCAAAACTCTGTTTTGAAGAAGAAATCGTCAAATTTATTGTTTGTAATAAATATGTAATTTTTAAATTTTTTCAGTCATGGAGTATTTCAGGCGCAGCCTTGGTCATCCTTTGCCGAAATCCAATGCCAACCATCCCTGCAAAAATTGACAAAAGTTTCATCATTCAAGTCAAAAAAGTCAAAATGGAAACAAAAAACAGAGTTTGTATTAAAAGTGAAAACTGCCAAATTCAAAACATAAGAAAGTGGGTTGTTTCAAAACAAAAATCAAATCCATGACTATACAAGGAAAAGTGTCTATTTAGAACTGCTCTATCCCACTAAGGTGTGACAGCTGCCTTAGAAACAAACAGAGAAAAACTACTTTTGTTTTTCCTTTATGAATTATAGATAGAGAGGAACAGAAAGACCAACCTCTGTCTTGCGCTAATCCTTCGATTCGATCCCTCTCTTCTTTGATAGTCTCCAGCTACCTACTCCTTTGCATGCCCAGCTTCACAAAGTACCTGTAAGATCACAGAAGCATAGCACTATACAAAGACATGGATCTATAATCATAAACAATTTAGGATCAGATGTAAATTGACCATACAAATGTAACAAGCATCAATGATACAAAAGCATGGAGGAAAACTCAAATAGTTTTTATTGATAACAAGAAAATATCCAGGAGGAGTTACAACCAGTGGTTCCGACCCAGCATCAACCTCCCAGCAAAGAAGCCCCTCTTCACCTCAAACAAAAGCTTAGATCATCCAACAATCTGATGTTTGTCTCTAGAAACCAACAACAATTCCTTACAATATGCAAAATTCCAGCCTCTGGATCTCTGGGATGAGGGATCCATATATAGATATCTGTAAGGGGGATGAGTCAGCTTGTGGTTTGATTAGTGTCTTCCCTCTGATAGTTCTTTCTTCCACTTGGAGACTGAGGGCCTCTTACTCATCCTTGGTCGAATTCAGTGAGGCAAGTGTCACAAGAGAAGATTCTGGAAGCTTCCATTGCCTCTCCACCTTGCAGAATGACACTACCATTTGTCATTTCTCGCCCATCGCACCCCACAGAAGGGACTTTTGAAATGAAACGCACCCTCACAGTGTATTTAGGTGAGACGCAATGCACCTAACCAGTGGAGTAGCTGCAATGATCTTGTTTTGACCAATTCTGAGTAGTTTCTCATGGAGAACTTCTGGGAGAAGCTGTAATCTGTTGACCTTGTTCCTTTAGGGGTTAGAACAACACTTTTAGGGACTTAGGAGCCCTTGGTTTATGGACATTTCATGCTTGGGGTTGCAGGGCACAAAAATGTCTATAACAGTTGCCCCCTAAAGTATGAGGGCGTTAACCTTTTGGTGTCGGGTGAAATGCTTTATTATGAGGATCCGAAGTTCTTTCAATGCTGGGAGGAGACCTGTAATAAGATACAATACAATACATTTTCTTCATAATATTTTCATGATCTAGCTGAGGCGGGCATTCCCATGCTCAACTTTATAAATTCATTTTCATGTACATAAGACAGACAATCGTCTGAGTCTAGACTGATGATTCTGGTAGAGCCACCATCCTTTTGATAGGATGATTATCTGTGCTGCAATGATGTACATTTAATGTCTTTATTTCCCTAAATATATATCGCAGCCCGGATGGATGAAACTAGATCCGGGGTCTTCAATCTCGTTTGATCTTCACTCGAAGTACAAGTCGATCCATCTGAGAAATGTTCTGAAGTCGAACATGGAAAGACATCGCTTGATTACTAGTCAATGATGTAAACTGTTAACAAGCACGAGAGGAATCACCGATAATGATAATGATCCTCAAGGTACTGCAGTACAATTCACGTGGTGTGAATAAAGGACTTGGCGTCGAACACCACGCAAAATCTTTCGGTCGAAGGCCATTGATGTAAACCTGTCGCCGGAAGTGAGAAACTTGCCATTGAGGCATGCAAGCTTCAAAGTACTGAATGGGGTGTTCCTAGATCAACTTCTTGGATAATGAGCTAATGTCGACAAGAAGTGATCTATCACAAGAGGGCCTTAATGAATCCCACATCAATGACATGAAACGGAGCAAATGATTTTAATATAGGTGAAAACGATCTGGTGATATAAGGTTCAGGGTGGCAGTCATGAAAGAATGGAGTATAATGTATGGTAGTGGGTGAGACACAAGTGGACTCTCTAAATGAATTCTCTTGAACATATCGGCGACACTGATGTGATGGATTGGTAGCATTAACCCCAGATGTGGGTGGTATGGCGTGACCATGGCGATGTTACCGGTGAATGAAACAACCCAACTCGACTCGGACACGGAGTGGAAGTGTCATGTTCAAGAGCGACTTGCTACCAACAAAGTTTCTTTGAGTTTTCTTCCCAATTTTTCCCCAGTCATTGCTGACCAGTACCTCTTTATTTTTGTCAAGCTTGAGGATGATAACATATGCTCATTCTATAATTTGCCCTTCGGGCAAACCCATCGCTATGTTTTAACGAGCCTAGCGATAGTGAAACTCGTTCTCGTCTATAGACAAGTTTGTCACTATTAATCTTTTTAACGAGTTTAATGACAACGGTAACTCGGTCCTTTTCAATTTTAGAGAGCCTAAAAAGGAACGTAAAGGTAACTCCAAAATTCCTTTTTCATCATCTAATCCCTTAAGTCCGAAAAAGTATAAAACAATACAAAAGGGATGAATTTTCGATACTTTTAACGAGCCGAACAAAACAAGTGCTCGATCTTTTTGTGTAATAATCCCTCAGGTCCAAAAAGATTAAAATCTAGAGGAATGATAGCACTTCCTGTCCCTTTAACGCGCTGGAGAGGCCAATGGCTCGGCAATCTTTTCATATTTTACGAGTCAGTTGAAAAGTGCTTAAAGGAGACTCGTCTTTTGAGGAACGAGTGATAAAACGGGTAGCAGCTGATTCCAGGTAAGGTTTGGAATTTTCCAATCACGGCAGTGTCACAAGGATAGCTAGTGAAATCACTCTTCGCAGCTGTTCCTCAAAATGGGTAAACAATCAAATGGAGGTGAATGATCGGCCAATGAAAAAGTGGAGGTGACGGTGCAAACAAGACCAAGGCTTTAACGGCTGAAGTACTACATTCACGATGGTTATTTACCAGGGAATAGTTCATTTTTTAATGAGCTTAAATGCGGGGGGAAACATTTTCTCATGTCTTATGTTTATTTTTTAACGAGCTTGAACTATGTGCTAAAACTGCTCGATGCAGATTTATTTTTTAACGAGCTCGAACCTTGCGGTAACACTGCTTGATTAATCCAGTCGTGTGATAAGAATGTCTCATATAAAACAGAAACTTTTAGATTTTTGCCCCACATCCTTTCTTTATGCAAGTTAGGAAACGACCAATCCAAAAAACAGATAAATGATCACTCTTTGCTTGCGCTCCAAAAGGTTTGCATGCCCCCAGGTATAAAACAGAGTTTCAAGGTTACCCCTTCTTTATTCCGTTAAAACATTTGTTTTACCGAGAGAGGCCTACCTCTTACAGGTTACCCAAAGATTGTTCTATTCACAGCACAAACAAAACACTTCTTCGGCGATGTCTATCGAGATGAAAAAAGGTGAGCGGCGGTGCTCGCCAACTCACATAACTTTGACAAGAGAATCTTGTTCCAGTCCAACTCCCCCTTCCAATCACGGACGGGAGTACCGAGGTCATATTCTCTCGCGGAAACCTACCCTATACCCGAAGTTTTCTTGCCGAAGCAGACCAGGATGCATGCCCCCTGGGTTTCAATCATGTCCCCCCGAATCACTCACGCTCATCGGGTGGACGGACTGGAGATTGAGACATTTCTTCCGTGAAAAGACCATTCAGGGATGGTATATGACTATTTGCTCTGTATGATTTGGGAAATGAAAGCTGGTCCACGAGCTTGACCACTCTTTCTTCGTGTGGAAAACACATTACTCTAAAGAGTGAGGAGACAATTGCTCCCATGCAATAAATATAGTCTCGTCCAAGGAGTAGATTGTAATCCAGGGGTCCTTGAACTACCATTATGTTCATGTGAACGGTTTTCCCTCTCAATGTTATGGGCACATTGGGAAAGATCCCTAACGGTCAACTGGTTCCTTTATCAAAGCCTGTTAGATTTCTCATCTCAGGCAAAAGCGATGGCGAACCAAGCGCTTTCCAAGCAGTTGAGGAAAGGATACTCATAGAAGCCCCCTCATCTATGATGGTACAAGCCATAACCATTCTATATATTTGAACAATGATTTGGAATGGTACACTAGCTGGTAAACGGGGTCTGCCTAGTTGATTCCAGTCAAAGGAGACAACTAGGTTGCTTGGAGGTGGGACCGAATAGACGGCCGGGTATGACTCTGACGATATTCCTTCCTACGGTAAAGGAACGGGTAAATTGCCCCCATGTTCATTAGAGTCTGTGCTTATGAAAAGAATTTGGACTGTGTCATCCTTATTCTCTTCAGTGACTGTATCATCTGAAGATGGGACCTCTGAAGGCAAGATCGGGTCAACTGCCACCTTGACCTTTTGACTTTCGTCTGGTATGGATTCAGATAGTTTATCTTCAATGATAGATGCTTCGGCCGACCACCTGAGCGGGCCAGCCAGATTTTCAACTAGTGACGGACTCGGCAAGAGTTTTTTATATCCAAGAGGAAGTCGTAACAGTGAAACCGGACGATCATCCAAAACTCGTTTAGTTTCGTCTAAGAAGGGACAACGGTGGATGGCATGATCGCCTTCGCACAGTTTACAAGGAAATCTATATTTTCCTTTTTGTCCTGGGGCTTCACTTTCACTAGTTGACGGTGTGTTTTCAACATGATCATCAGAGGTTGACGACACCGGGTTGTGCAAACGAGGAGACCAGTCCCTTAAGATCGGAGGGATGCAAGGACAACCTCTGTGATAGTGGTCTCCTTTGCAAATGACACATGGCGATTTAGGCCTGGTTGGTGCAGTGTGTGGATTTTCGTTAGACGACACTCGTTTGCCCCCATTCGCTTTTGGCTCCTTCTTCTTTTTCTCTTTCTTCTTCTTTTCCTTCTTCTCCTTAGGTACTTGACTTTTGGCTTTACCAGCCCCATCAAGCGAAGAGGAAGGAGGAGAGGAAGAATTAGAGGAAGTAGAAGGTCGGTGGGTAACTCTGGACTCGTCTAATTTCTGATTCGATTGTTCAGGAATCGTGGTGTTCTAAACGACAGAGGTAGAGAAGAGCCATACAGGTAAACCAATTGTCAATCCTGGAAGCGACAATGTGGCCATATGGGGTGCACCAACATCTCCCCAAGAGGAGAAGGGACTAGGATTTCCTCCAAGGGGGATCCCTTGGTTGGTGGATTCCATTTTCTCAACCCAAGATCAACGCAGGAAAGGGTAATGAATATTCCGTTTAAAATAAATTTTAGACGCTTTGACACAACTTGTTTTTTCAGTTTTTAAGAGTCGAGAAAAAACAAAAGATGACTCTAGTCTCCTTCAATTTTTAATGAGCCTGAAGTGACAAGTGCTCAGATGGACCTTTTCCGTTAAGGATTCTGAAAAGGAATGAAAGGGACTACTCTAGAAGTCTAGGTAGAGGGAGTACCAAACCAATCGCATAACTGCAGAATACTTTTTACGGTACGGCAGTCAATCTTCCCGAATGCTGTGTTCAGTGCATTGCGATCGATAGGGCGGCAGACATGGATTCCTATGGATAAAGGATTAAGCTTATTGGGGTCTCCCAAAATATACTCGACGGTACGTGGGAGCACAAGTCCGTACTGGCACTTATCATCTCAAAGTGGAGGAATCACCCAACCATCAATGAGAACAACAGTTACCAGGCTTTACGACGCCGGAATACGTCTCTAGCCTAGACCTCTAAATGTTGTGCGTTAAGTTCCAAAGCGTTGTTAGATTCATTGAATTTATTTTAAGTTGATCTTGTTTACGAAGTTTTCCTTTCGGGTTCACCACGAGATGTAGATGTAATTCCTAAAATGCAATCTAAAGATGATAAGCAAACTTTTTATCTCCTTTATGCAATGAAAATCCTAGCTACTAGGGAAAAGAAAGACAGAATCTTTTCACAAAGAGCAAAGAGCACACTGTAAATGCACTTTCCTAAATCAAGCCAAACAGACTGTCTATATGCAAATGCACATGCATGTATTTGTTTTCGAATTTCTTAGTATATGGATGCTAAAAAGAAAGTTGATGCACAAATCTGAATTTCTTTTCAAGCGACGAATATCAACAAGCTTCTTTTCGAAATCAAAAAATGGAGACGGTTACGAAACCTTACGATTTTGAAATGAATACTTGTTTTTGACACTAGAAAATTACAAATTCATACCAAAAGCAATAGTAACAGGATAATCGACCATCAACAGCAATCAAACTCTTTCCTAGGACTGAAATTGACACTTGCAACGGATTCAAAACAAAGTACGACAGTACGACTATGCTACTTTTGCAAAGGAGAACTGTAAATGACTCAACAAACACACAAAAACACCTATAGTTATTTTGTACAAAGGAGGTGGAATAACAGCAAGGAAAAAGGGTTTCAAACAGACATATACTGATCACAGGCAGCAAAATTCAGGAATAGAACTAGAAAGAATGAATCACAGAAGCCACAGCTGCATAGAGCTAGTCTGATCAGCACACCTGTAACACAGAGAATCTAAAATGCAGCGCAGGTTGTCCACTCGGGAAGTGCGCTGAAATTCAGAATCTCTGAACAGTACCTGCGCTGGGCCAGAAACGAGACTCTATTCAGGTTCCGGGTCATAGTTTGCAGTTCAGTTCTTGGGTTTTGGCCGAGTAAAAAGCAATCAGTAATGCAACAATCAGGGGTAGATCTAAGGAGGATCTAAGAGCTCTCAGAAGGGCAATCAGATAGTTTGTGAATCAGTTGTTTAAATCATAAACAGATCCAGTAGATGGATTGAAGTAGCAGTTGTCTACTTTGCATTTGTTATGGCAAATGCAGTTCGAATGCTACTTGTAATCTTATGAAACAAACAACAAAGGATGATAAACAAACAAACTAATTAGCTCCCCAGCGGAGTCGCCATTTTGTTATAGGGAAAAGTGTCTATTTAGAACTGCTCTATCCCACTAAGGTGTGACAGCTGCCTTAGAAGCAAACAGAGAAAAACTACTTTTGTTTTTCCTTTATGAATTATAGATAGAGAAGAACAAAAAGACCAACCTCTGTCTTGCGCTAATCCTTCGATTCGATCCCTCTCTTCTTTGATAGTCTCCAGCTACCTGCTCCCTTGCATGCCCAGCTTCACAAAGTACCTGTAAGATCACAGAAGCATAGCACTATACAAAGACATGGATCTATAATCATAAACAATTTAGGATCAGATGTAAATTGACCATACAAATGTAACAAGCATCAATGATACAAAAGCATGGAGGAAAACTCAAATAGTTTTTATTGATAACAAGAAAAGATCCAGGAGGAGTTACAACCAGTGGTTCCGACCCAGCATCAACCTCCCAGCAAAGAAGCCCCTCTTCACCTCAAACAAAAGCTTAGATCACCCAACAATCTGATGTTTGTCTCTAGAAACCAACAGCAATTCCTTACAATATGCAAAATTCCAGCCTCTGGATCTCTGGGATGAGGGATCCATATATAGATATCTGTAAGGGGGATGAGTCAGCTTGTGGTTTGATTAGTGTCTTCCCTCTGATAGTTCTTTCTTCCACTTGGAGACTGAGGGCCTCTTACTCATCCTTGGTCGAATTCAGTGAAGCAAGTGTCACAGGAGAAGATTCGGGAAGCTTCCATTGCCTCTCCACCTCGCAGAATGACACTGCCATTTGTCATTTCTCGCCCATCGCACCCCACAGAAGGGAATTTTGAAATGAAACGCACCCTCACAGTGTAGTTAGGTGAGATGCAATGCACCTAGCCAGTGGAGCAGCTGCAATGATCCTGTTTTGACCAATTCTGAGTAGTTTCTCATGGAGAACTTCTGGGAGAAGCTGTAATCTGTTGACCTTGTTCCTTTAGGGGTTAGAACAACACTTTTAGGGGCTTAGGATCCCTTGGTTTATGGAAATTTCATGCTTGGGGTTGCAGGGCACAAAAATGTCTATAATAGTTGCCCCCTAAAGTATGAGGCTGTTAACCTTTTGGTGTCAGGTGAAATGCTTTATTATGAGGATCCGAAGTTCTTTCAATGCTGGGAGGAGACCTGTAATAAGATACAATACAATACATTATCTTCATAATATTTTCATGATCTAGCTGAGGCGGGCATTCCCATGCTCAACTTTATAAATTCATTTTCATGTACATAGGACAGACAATCGTCTGAGTCTAGACTGATGATTCTGGTAGAGCCACCATCCTTTTGATAGGATGATTATCTGTGCTGCAATGATGTAAATTTAATGTCTTTATTTCCCTGAATATATATCGCAGCCCGGATGGATGAAACTAGATCCGGGGTCTTCAATCTCGTTTGATCTTCACTCGAAGTACAAGTTGATCCATGTGAGAAATGTTCTGAAGTCGAACATGGAAAGACATCGCTTGATTACCAGTCAATGATGTAAACTGTTAACAAGCACGAGAGGAATCACCGATAATGATAATGACCCTCAAGGTACTGCAGTACAATTCACGTGGTGTGAATAAAGGACTTGGCGTTGAACACCACGCAAAATCTTTCGGTCGAAGGCCATTGATGTAAACCTGTCTCCGGAAGTGAGAAACTTGCCATTGAGGCATGCAAGCTTCAAAGTACTGAATGGGGTGTTCCTAGATCAACTTCTTGGATAATGAGCTGATGTCGACAAGAAGTGATCTGTCACAGGAGGGCCTTAATAAATCCCACATCAATGACACGGAACAGAGCAAATGATTTTAATATAGGTGAAAACGATCTGGTGATATAAGGTTCAGGGTGGCGGTCATGAAAGAATGGAGTATAATGTATGGTAGTGGGTGAGACACAGGTGGACTCTCTGAATGACTTCTCTTGAACATATCGGCGACACTGATGTGATGGATTGGTAGCATTAACCCCAAATGTGGATGGTATGGCGTGACCATGGCAATGTGACCAGTGAATGAAACAACCCAACCCGACTCGGACACGGAGTGGAAGTGTCATGTTCAAGAGCGACTTGCTACCAACAAAGTTTCTTTGAGTTTTCTTCCCAATTTTTCCCCAGTCATTGCTGACCAGTACCTCTTTATTTTTTTCAAGCTCGAGGAGGATAACATATGCTCGTTCTATAATTTGCCATTCGGCTAAACCCATCGCTATGTTTAACTCGGTCCTTTTCAATTTTAGAGAGTCTGAAAAGGAACGTAAAGGTAACTCAAAAATTCCTTTTTCGTCATCTAATCCCTTAAGTCCGAAAAAGTATAAAACAATACAAAAGGGATGAATTTTCGATACTTTTAACGAGCCGAACAAAACAAGCGCTCGATCTTTTTGTGTAATAATCCCTCAGGTCCAAAAATATTAAAATCTAGAGGAGGGATAACACTTCCTGTCCCTTTAACGAGCTGGAGAGGCCAATGGCTCGGCAATCTTTTCATATTTTACGAGCCAGTTGAAAAGAGCTTAAAGGAGACTCGTCTTTTGAGGAACGAGTGATAAAATGGGTAGCATCTGATTCCAGGTAAGGTTTGGAATTTTCCAATCACGGCAGTGTCACAAGGATGGCTAGTGAAATCACTCTTTGCAGTTGTTCCTCAAAATGGGTAAACAATCAAATGGAGGTGAATGATCGGCCAATGAAAAAGTGGAGGTGACGGTGCAAACACGACCAAGGCTTTAACGGCTGAAGAACTACATTCACGATGGTTATTTACTGGGGAATAGTTCATTTTTTAATGAGCTTAAATGCGGGGGGAAACATTTGCTCATGTCTTATGTTTATTTTTTAACGAGCTTGAACTATGTGCTAAAACTGCTCGATGCGGGTTTATTTTTTAAGGAGATTGAACCTTGTGGTAACACTGCTCAATTAATCCAGTCGTGTGATAAGAATGTCTCATATAAAACGGTAACTTTTAGATTTTTGCCCCACATCCTTTCTTTATGCAAGTTAGGAAACGACCAATCCAAAAAACAGATAAATGATCACTCTTTGCTTGCGCTCCAAAAGGTTTGCATGCCCCCAGGTATAAAACATAGTTTCAAGGTTACCCCTTCTTTATTCCGTTAAAACATTTGTTTTACCGAGAGAGGCCTACCTCTTACAGGTTACCCAAAGATTGTTCTATTCACAGCGCAAACAAAACACTTCTTCGGCGATGTCTATCGAGATAAAAAAAAGGTGAGCGGCGGTGCTCGCCAACTCACATAACTTTGACAAGAGAATCTTGTTCCAGTCCAACTCCCCCTTCCAATCACGGATGGGAGTACAGAGGTCATATTCTCTCGTGGAAACCTACCCTATACCCGAATTTTTCTTGCCGAAGCAGACCAGGATGCATGCCCCCTGGGTTTCAATCATGTCCCCCCGAATCACTCACGCTCATTGGGTGGACGGACTGGAGATTGAGACATTTCTTCCGTGAAAAGACCATTCAGGGATGGTCTATGACTATTTGCTCTGTATGAGCCGGGAAATGAAAGCTGGTCCACGAGCTTGACCACTCTTTCTTCGTGCGGAAAACACATTACTCTAAAGAGTGAGGAGACAATTGCTCCCATACAATAAATATAGTCTCGTCCATGGAGTAGATTGTAATCCAGGGGTCCTTGAACTACCATTATGTTCATGTGAACGGTTTTCCCTCTCAATGTTATGGGCACATTGGGAAGGATCCCTAACGGTCGACTGGTTCTTTTATCAAAGCCTGTTAGATTTCTCATCTCAGGCAAAAGCGATGGCGAACCAAGCACTTTCCAAGCAGTTGAGGAAAGGATACTCACAGAAGACCCCTCATCTATGATGGTACAAGCCATAACCATTCTATATATCAGAACAATGATTTGGAATGGTACACTAGCTGGTAAATGGGGTCTGCCTAGTTGATTCCAGTCGAAGGAGACAACTAGGTTGCTTGGAGGTGGGACCGAGTAGACGGTCGGGTACGACTCTGACGATCTTCCTTCCTACGGTAAAGGAACGGGTAAATTGCCCCCATGTTCATTAGAGTCTGTGCTTATGAAAAGAATTTGGATGGTGTCATCCTTATTCTCTTCAGTGACTGTATCGTCTGAAGATGGGACCTCTGAAGGCAAGACCGGGTCAACTGCCGCCTCGACCTTTTGACTTTCGTCTGGTATGGATTCAGATAGTTTATCTTCAATGATAGATGCTTCGGCCGACCACCTGAGCGGGCCAGCCAGATTTTCAACTAGTGACGGACTCGGCAAGAGTTTTTTATATCCAGGAGGAAGTCATAACGGTGAAACAGGACGATCATCCAAAACTCTTTTAGCTTCATCTAAGAAGGGACAACGGTGGATGGCATGATCGCCTTCACACAGTTTACAAGGAAATCTATATTTTCCTTTTTGTCCTGGGGCTTCACTTTCACTAGTTGACGGTGTGTTTTCAACATGATCATCAGAGGTTGATGACACCAGGTTGTGCAAACGAGGAGACCAGTCCCTTAAGATCAGAGGGATGCAAGGACAACCTCTGTGATAGTGGTCTCCTTTGCAAATGACACATGGCGATTTAGGCCTGGTTGGTGCAGTGTGTGGATTTTCGTTAGACGACACTCATTTGCCCCCATTCGCTTTTGGCTACTTCTTATTTTTCTCTTTCTTCTTCTTTTCATTCTTCTCCTTAGGTACTTGACTTTTGGCTTTACCAGCCCCATCAAGCGAAGAGGAAGGAGGAGAGGAAGAATTAGAGGAAGTAGAAGGTCGGTGGGTAACTCTGGACTCGTCTAATTGCTGATTCGATTGTTCAGGAATCGTGGTGTTCTAAACGACAGAGGTTGAGAAGAGCCATATAGGTAAACCAATTATCAATCCTTGAAGCGACAATGTGGCCATATGGGGTGCACCAACATCTCCCCAAGAGGAGAAGGGACTAGGATTTCCTCCAAGGGGGATCCCTTGGTTGGTGGATTCAATTTTCTCAACCCAAGATCAACACAGGAAAGGGTAATGAATATTCCGTTTAAAATAAATTTTATACGCTTTGACACAACTTGTTTTTTCAGTTTTTAAGAGTCGAGAAAAAACAAAAGATGACTCTAGTATCCTTCAATTTTTAATGAGCCTGAAGTGACAAGTGATCAGATGGAACTTTTCTGTTAAGGAGTCTGAAAAGGAACGAAAGGGATTGCTCTGGAAGTCTAGGTAGAGGGAGTACCACGAGATGTAGATGTAATTCCTAAAATGCAATCTAAAGATGATAAGCAAACTTTTTATCTCCTTTATGCAATGAAAATCCTAGCTACTAGGGAAAAGAAAGACAGAATCTTTTCACAAAGAGAAAAGAGCACACTGTAAATGCACTTTCCTAAATCAAGCCAAACAAACTGTCTATATGCAAATGCACATGCACATATTTGTTTTTGACTTTCTTAGTATATGGATGCTAAAAAGAAAGTTGATGCACAAATCTGAATTTCTTTTCAAGCGACGAATATCAACAAGCTTCTTTTCGAAATCAAAAAATGGAGACGGTTACAACACCTTACGATTTTGAAATGAATACTTGTTTTTGACACTAGAAAATTACAAATTCATACCAAAAGCAATAGTAACAGGATAATCGACCATCAACAGCAATCAAACTCTTTCTTAGGACTGAAATCGACACTTGCGACGGATTCAAATCAAAGGCTGACAGTACGACTATGCTACTTTTGCAAAGGAGAACTGTAAATGACTCAACAAACACACAAAAACACCTACAGTTATTTTGTACAAAGGAGGCGGAATAACAGCAAGGAAAAAGGGTTTCAAACAGACATATACTGATCACAGGCAACAAAATTCAGGAATAGAACTGGAAAGAATGAATCACAGAAGCCACAGCTGCATAGAGCTAGTCTGATCAGCGCACCTGTAACACAGAGAATCTAAAATGCAGCGTAGGTTGTCCACTCGGGAAGTGCGCTGAAATTCAAAATCTTTGAACAGTACCTGCACTGGTCCAGAAACGAGACTCTGTTCGGGTTCCGGGTCATAGTTTACAGTTCAGTTCTTGGGTTTTGGCCGAGTAAAAAGCAATCAGTAATGCAACAATCATGGGTAGATCTAAGGAGGATCTAAGAGCTATCACAAGGGCAATCAGATAGTTTGTGAATCAGTTGTTTAAATCATAAATAGATCCAGTAGATGGATTGAAGTAGTAGTTGTATACTTTGCATTTGTTATGGCAAATGCAGTTCGAATGCTACTTGTAAGCTTAAGAAACAAACAACAAAGGATGATAAACAAACAAACTAATTAGCTCCCCAGTGGAGTCGCCATTTTGTTACAGGGAAAAGTGTCTATTTAGAACTGCTCTATCCCACTAAGGTGTGACAACTACCTTAGAAACAAACAGAGAAAAACTACTTTTGTTTTTCCTTTATGAATTATAGATAGAGAGGAATAGAAAGACCAACCTCTGTCTTGCGCTAATCCTTCGATTCGATCCCTCTCTTCTTTGATAGTCTCCAGCTACCTGCTCCCTTGCATACCCAACTTCACAAAGTACCTGTAAGATCACAGAAGCATAGCACTATACAAAGACATGGATCTATAATCATAAACAATTTAGGATCAGATGTAAATTGACCATACAAATGTAACAAGCATCAATGATACAAAAGCATGGAGGAAAACTCAAATAGTTTTTATTGATAACAAGAAAAAATCCAGGAGGAGTTACAACCAGTGGTTCCAACCCAGCATCAACCTCCCAGCAAAGAAGCCCCTCTTCACCTCAAACAAAAGCTTAGATCACCCAACAATCTGATGTTTGTCTCTAGAAACCAACAACAATTCCTTACAATATGCAAAATTCCAGCCTCTGGATCTCTGGGATGAGGGATCCATATATAGATATCTGTAAGGGGGATGAGTCATCTTGTGTTTTGATTAGTGTCTTCCCTCTGACAGTTCTTTCTTCCACTTGGAGACTGAGGGCCTCTTACTCATCCTTGGTCGAATTCAGTGAGGCAAGTGTCACAGGAGAAGATTCTGGAAGATTTCATTTCCTCTCCACCTCGCGGAATGACACTCCCTTTTGTCATTTCTCGCCCATTGCACCCCACAGAAGGGACTTTTGAAATGCAACGCACCCTCACAGTGTATTTAGTGAGATGCAACGCACCTAGCCAGTGGAGCAGCTGCAATGATCCTGTTTTGACCAATTCTGAGTAGTTTCTCATGGAGAACTTTTGGGAGAAGCTGTAATCTGTTGACCTTGTTCCTTTAGGGGTTAGAACAACACTTTTAGGGACTTAGGAGCCCTTGGTTGATGGAAATTTCATGCTTGGGGATGCAGGGCACAAAAATTTCTATAACACGCGGTGCATTGGGTTATGCGCGTGGCGCACAGAGCCAACAACCAATTTTGTCATTGCCTTCACTCCCATTTGCTCCGAGTAAGTCCGATTGACCTTGCAATTTGTATTGAATAGTGTTTGGTGTGGTTTTGAAGTTTGACTTGGAGAATTTAAATGTTGAAATTCAAACCCTATCCTCTTATGAAAACTGCTCTTAGGGTTTGAATTTGAGTTTTGAAATTTTACTTTGGTGCCAAAATAATCTATCCCCTGTTTTCGTTTCCTATCACTGTAATCATATTATCATTTCCAATCCCCTATTCCGTTATGATCCCAATTCACTCATTCCCCACTTGTCCTTATCCCTAAACCCTACAATTTCACTTTTCCATATCAAACCCCAGATTCCTAAATACAGTCAAGTGATTGTTATTACTTTGATTGTAATTACATACACCCATTGTCCATATTTCCCACAGTCCTTTCCTATTTGGCACACATTTGGCAACTGGAAACAAAGCACCAAATTCTCATTTTCAACAAGTCAAACATTCAATTGGCATAGACTTGTAACACCATGGCAGACACTGAGTCATCATATAAACAAGACAGTGATTCTACCACAGAACTTCATGCACCAAGGAGGCCTCGTAAGGGTGGCAGACATGTCAGAGAAGAGCCCACCTCATTGACTAAATTGCAGGCCTTCCCACTTTCCATGGCTTGTTTCCAATAGTAGTCATACTTTCAGTATTGTGAAATGATTGCTCAGATTCAGCATCATCACGAGTTGGCTCGGTTGTTTGCTTTACATTTTCATAATGGTCAGGTAACTGTTGCTGGTGTAAATTTCACCTTGACACCAGAGACCATTTCTCAAGCAACAGGAATACCAAATGTAGGTGAGGAGTGGAACAAAAGACAGTAGGTAGAAAAAGTACATTATGAACCATACATCAGGCCCAGCTATGTGAAACAGCTCAGCAGGGTGTTCACATTCTGGTTTTTTAAAGAATCCTATGCGTCGTTGATGAGACTCATTATCAGATACTTCAGTTGTGAGGGCCGCTTCTCACGCCTCTATGCATACCATATCAGATTATTGATGCATTTCACAAGAGTGAAGATGATGAACATTCCATATTTCATGTGCCGAAACATCGAGAGGATGAGTACTCTTATACAAAAGAAGACTCCTGAACAGCAGTACAATAGCATTTACCATTATGCGCTCATCAAGATCATTATTGTACATCAGCTTGGCTTGCAGGATATCACATGGGAAGACTTCATTTCCCGTGAGTTTTTCACAGCTTCAGCAGCTCATCAGGAGGTTTTCCATGATGCGGGTGAATCTTCACATTAGTATGGAGGTCAGGAGGTGGAGACTACTAGTGTGCCGACATATGTCACCTATCAGAGAGACATGAGAGGATTGTTTGCTGCAACCCGATGAGTATTATCTCCACTTGGGGTGGAAGGGGTCTCGTTGCCGTCATCAGTAGCACAGGTATAGGTACAAGACAAATGCAAGAATCCTATGTAGGATGAGGGCCCTTCAGGAGGCCGAGACATTGATTTCATACTCATCGATGATGATGTGAGCTCTCCTAGTTCAAAGATGAGGGAGATTATTCAGGAGCAGAAGGTCGAGATAGATGCATTGACCAACAATTTGCAGAGAGCTCAATGGGTCATAAACTATTTGGAGCAGCAAAACAAACAACTGGAGGATCAGCATACAGTCATGGAGTTACAAAACATTCGGCAAAACCGCCAAGCTGCGCAAAGGAGGAGAATAAAGTTCACTTCATTGGAGCAGGAGATAGAGGCTGATCGAGAGATTTGGCTTGAGAGGGTCAATATCCATATTGAGAAGCTATTGGCGAAGGCAAACAAAGACAAGGACATGCTCAGGCACATGAAAAATCATTATTGGGCACGAACTCATATTTGCAAAGCAAGGATCAAAATCCTGAAGGCAAGACTAAGGAGGGCACTAAAATGACACAAAAGGCATGATAGGCTCCAAATCTAGGCTAAAGCTTCTTTGGCTGAGCATGATACTTGATGATGGACCTTCACTCCAAATTTCAGCAAATTTGGAGAAAATTTTGTCAATTTTGAATTTTTTGACTTCAAAACAGATTTTCCTGCCCAACGTGTAGCGCCACTTGGCGCGCGCTTATAATTGGGAGATCCTCTGGAGGAAAACTTTGTATTTCTAGATTTTTTATGAAAAGCTATGGATTCTCATGAACTACCTAAGAATTTCATCAAGTTCTAGGTTGCCTAAAGGGTCAAAAACACACAAAAAATGACCTCTCTACCACCTTTTGCACCTACAGGAAGCAGTGTTAGGAGATTGAAGTTTTGGAGGGGCACATGGACACCAAATCCAGAAATTCCACTTGGGTTGGAAAGTAGACAGATAGGGCTTTCCAATGAGCTATCATGAGGTCAATTTGGAATTCGGGAAGGCCCTCAAAATCAGCCTCAAAATTGTGCTACGCATACAAATTTCAAGCGCGGTGCATAGGGAAATTTGGCCTATTTTTCACTTAGCAGCTCAAAATTTCGCCTAGTTTTGACTAGTTTCATTTTTTCATGTAACTCTTGATTTATCTTGATGTAAATTCATGACTTTGGTGTAATTTTGGCACATTGTTACTCATCCATGTAGATTCATTCACTAAAAAGTGAAAAGATAGTGAATGAATCAGTTTCCTTTCATATAGGGGCAAGTTGTTTCATTGCCCATTTTTCAGTTCCTTGTTTAGATATGGTTGAAACAGCTCCTAGAATGATGAGATCGACCCCTAGAGGCATGGGAAGGAGTTAGGCTTGTCTATATCATGTAATTTCTCAGTCATTTTCAGGGTTGGACACTTGGGATTGCTTGGCACTCCATTGTACATTTGATTTCTGCATTTTTGGCAAAGGAAAGACCTGGGTCTGTAGCACTTTTTGGGATCCTTGTGGCTCTATGTTTTGATGGTTTTTTTTCTATGTAATTTGTAAGTTCACTGATATTTTTGTGTACCATTTCCTTTCTATTTTTCTTTTGAAATTAAACAAATGAGTGACAAAGGTAGAATTCAATAGATTTTTGTGCTCTGCCTTTCAGTTTTGTTTAATTTTCAATGTTTTCTTCAGTTTGAAGAGGATTCTTGATACCCTCCTTCCCTCTTTAGCTTTCTCACCTGTCTGAACTCTCCACCTTTACAAATTAAAGCATCAAAACGATTGCGTTTCTTGCCCCAATCAAAACTCTGCAAAAATGGCCTTCATCCCCGGACCCAAATTTGCCTTTCCCTTGATTCCAACAAAACCCCCCAAAAATCAAATCAAATCCTTGCACTTCATACCTAGCCTAACATTAGAAGATATTTCAGTCATCTCAAGCCCCATAGATCATCATTTGCTGAGATTGGCCCGGAGAGAGCCCTCTCCTGTCCTCGTAGGGCTAGCTATGAGGCTAAGAGTGGTTTGATGTTGGTCCTGGATCCTGCCTTTTCAGCCTGAGGTAAATCTAGGCTCTAACATAGTGGCGACCATACAGGGGAACTAAATTATTTGTTTGTTGGTATTCTTCATTTTATAAACTATAGACGGAGCCTAAAGATTAGCAAGGTAGCCTTCGAAATTCTTTTTCTTTGCATTAGCGCAAGTAGATAAACGCTACTTCAGTCAATCTCTGGTCTAGTCTTATAAATAGAGTATCTAACTTGCAGATCACCCCAGTACATCTCAGAATTCTAAGCTTTTGGATGATAAGTTTAGGATTTGATAGGCTGAACAAGTTGTTAATGTCCTTTTGACTTCTTGAAATAATAACACACTGGCTTCCAGAAGACATACCAGAGAAAATCCGGATCCTAATCCTCCTCCTGTCTACAAAAATCCCAATCTTATTCCAAGAATCGTTCGCCAAGGAAGTTCTATCATTCCCATGTTCAAAGCTCAATCATGTCCTATTGGTTTTGAGTATATTGAGGATCTTGAATTTGATGAGCAGTTTCAATTGTCTTTGTACGAAACCAAATCTGAAAGTGCCATTGCTTCAACTGCCTTAAATCCTGAATTTATTAGAAATCTTGAAACTGGAAGGGCCAATAAGTCCATTGATAATTATATTTTGAATCAGCTCCAGACTACAATTGTGGCTTCTAATATTGCTGAATTCCTAGAGACTGCTTCTGCAACCCTTGGGTCATTCGCAATTATGTCTAGTTCAAGAATTCCCATCGAACCACCTTTCATTCCTACCATTCCTGTGCAGCGTACTGTTTCTGATCAAAATTCTGCAATAGTATTTCCTCCATATACTCCTTCTACTCCTAAAATAGCCAAGATTGCTTCACCTCCACACACACCTCCTCATACCCCCCATACATCAGCTCCACCTACTCCCCCAGCATCACCAAGACCGATTGCAAATCCACCAAGAGCAATGGCTGCTCATTTTGCACCTCTTGTATTGCCTCAAAATCTGGATGATATGCCGGCCAACTATCAAAGCAAAATTCCTTTGTTTGATGGCACTCCTCATGGTGTCACAGCTCAGCAACATGTGGACAGAATGACAGATTTCTTCGATCTTCATGAGATTGATGTAGAAAATGTAACCATGAGACTGTTTGTACAAACATTTGGTGGTGAAGTAAGGAAATGGTTCAGGGCCTTGCCAGCTGCAAGCGTCACTACATTGGCTGATCTATAGAGACAATTCTTAAACCGTTGGGAAGTGAAGAAAAATCCCCTTCAGATTCTTTCCGAGTATGAGCACATCAAATGAAATGCTGGTGAGTTTGTTCAAGATTATTGTATCAGATTCAATTCTGTTTACAATGTAATCCCTGATCACATAAAGCCACCCATGGGGATAGCCTTGATTAATTTTCTAGATGGTTTTGACACTGATATGGCTTACCAATTAAGAGAAAGAGATCCAGCTACTTTAGAAGACATGTAGAAGATTGCGGTCAGCGTTGAAGCAAATCTATTGGCCAAGAGAGCTAGAGAAAGAGCTGAAAAGAAAGTCACGATAAAAGAAGAATCTTCCTCATCAGATCAAGTGCTTCGAAAGGTGGAACAGATACTTGATCGACTGAAGCTTCACAAGCCTGAACCACAGATCAGAAATCCTAATTTTCATGGCCAGCAACAGCCCCAATACAGGATTAAACAAAGAGATCATTGAGCCCAAGATCAAACAGCGCAGTAGCAAGTGCAGACACCTCTACAACAGAATGTTGTACTTGGTCCGGAATCAGAAGAGGAGGAGAATGTGATTGGAGAAGAAAATCATTTCTTTACGCCCGATGACATGCCAATTTACATCACTGAAGATGAGGAGTACTCTGAGAATCCAGCTGAACGAAGGGATGAAAATTTTATTTTGGCAAATGAGACGGTGATTAAGGAAGAGTCCAATGATTACCAAAGAGGATATATGAATGCTTTGTCGGCTCAGCAACAACAATATTCACTTCAAAATAGAGATGTGCCTGTAAATCCAATTCAAAAAAGGAAGGAGGTAGCAACGTAAAAGAATGATCCTCCCAATGTTCAGAAAAAGAGAAAAGAGACAGCTAATCCTAGCAGCAACAAAACGACATCAGTAAGTGAAAGACCGAATCAAAAAAATGTGTCAAAGGAGAAAGTGGAAAAGAAAGATTTTCCAATGAAAGAGGTAGACAAAGTTTCAGTTTTTAACTTAGAAAATGAAATTGCTAAGTTGAAAATATCCATTCCTTTGACCGAGTTGATGAAGAACAACAATTATAAAAGTCAGGTGTCTAAAATTTTGAGCTTAGATCCATCATCAAACATGGTAAATGTGGAGGATGACAGTCCTGAGTTGATCTTTGGGCCAGCGTTGGAAGGTCAGTCCCAAGATAGTGATGTTGCTCCTTTCTATATCAGTCTCATGGTGCATGACTTTGTTTTACATAATGCTATGTTTGATTCTGGAGCTTCTCATAATCTTATGCCGAAAGCTATCATGGAGAAATTGGGATTAGACATCACTAGAAAATACCATGACCTTTACTCTTTTGATTCCGGTAGAGTAAGGTGCATCAGGCTTATCAAATATTTGGTGGTCAGTTTGGATTATATTTCGGCTAAAAATGTTTTGATGGACGTGGTGATGGCGGATATACCTCCTAGATTTGGCATGCTTCCTTCCAGATCTTAGGGAGCAAAGATTAAAGGGACAATGCAAATTGATTTCTCCTATGCTACGATTCCCGTGTTCGGCCAGATGAGGAAACTATACCGGGAGCAGAAAATGAAGTACATGATTACTAGCAAGGAGAAACCGGTAAATCATCTGATCAACTATGCACATACTGATCTAGAGTCATTTGTTTTGTATTCCGATAGTTTTAATGATGTAAATTGCAAACTAGTGGAAGTAGAAGACATTCCTGAGATCACTGAAAATTTTAGAGAAGTCTTGAGACAAGAGCAGCAAAGACTTGATGGCACTGCTGAAAAATCAGCAGTCCGACAGTAGCAACATAATGATGGATAGCAAGGTAAAGAAAAAGAGTTTCATCATTTGGAAGAAGATGAAACAGGCCTATGGAGTATGGACTTTGATGGCGTTGTAGGAAGGGAAGGTGCTGGAATTGGCATTTGGATACGCAGCCTGGTTTTCGCCCCAAACGAAGTGTCGAGTAATGTAAGGGTTTGCTCTTTTAAATTAGCGTTCGATTGTTCAAGCAATGAGGTTGAATATGAAGCTTTGATTGCTGGTTTGAAAGTTCTTAGAAAATTAAATGGTAAGAGGATTTCAGTGTATGGCAATTCTGAGTTAGTCATCAAGCAGGTGAAAGGCGAGTATCAAGCAAAGAATCCTCAAATGCGAGCCTACCGCAACGCGGTGTTGGATATCTTGAAGGTATTTTCTGATTATACTATCACTTGTGTGCCCCGTGCTCAGAATTTCATTGCAAATTCACTTGCAACAATAGCAAGCAATTTGAAGATTCCTATGAACTCAAACAACAAGTTTGAGATTCATGTGAAGCATCACCCAACTATGCCCGACAATCAAAGGTATTGGCAAGTGTTCCAAGATGATGATGAGATCGATGAATTTCTGCAAAATAAAGGTAAATTCAAGGACATTTCCATTGATATGGAGTATGATGATGGTGATGAGAATTTGGAAGTCAATCAGATGGAAGTTTTGCAACTCAAAGACAACATCATTCCTAAAGGTTTAATACCTTTAGAGGAGCTTTTCGATCAGGAAGATGTGGCTAAAAAACTGACCTTGCTGCCAACTGAAAAAGGAGTTGAAGATGTGAACATTGGATCAGTTGAGCATCCCAAGATGGTAAAATTATCAAAGGCATTGCCCCCACAGGTAAAGGCAAAATATATCAGTTTTTTATCCTCTTTTACTAATGTATTCGCTTGGGATTATTTAGATTTAAAAGCATATGACACGAGCATAATTCAGCATGTGATCCCAATCAAGCCAAATCAAAAGCCTTTTCGCCAAAAGCTAAGAAGAATAAATCCAAAGCTGCTGCCCTCAATCAAGAAGGAAGTGAATAGGTTGTATAAAGCTGGTATCATAGTCCCTATCAAATTTTCAAATTGGATTTCGAACTTGGTTCCCGTCTGCAAGAAAATAAGTGAGATTTGGTTATGCAATGATTTTAGAAATTTGAACAAAGTCTCCTTGAAAGACAATTATCCATTTCCCAAGATGGATCAGATACTTCAGCGAGTAGTTGGAGCATCACGGATGTCCTTACTTGATGGTTATTCGGGTTATAACCAAATTTTGGTCCATGAGGATGATCGTGACAAAATAGTGTTCACCACTCCGTGGGGAACTTTTCATTATGCAAAGATGCCGTTTGGATTGAAAAATGCTGGTGCAACCTTCCAGTGGGTGATGGATATAACATTTGCCAATGAAAAAGATGTTTTTCTAGTTGTTTGTCTTGATGACTTAACAGTTTTCTCTAATACAGATGAAGAGCACCTCTATCATTTGAAGATTGTTTTTCAGCGGTGTAGGAAGTATGGCATCTCGCTCAATCCAAAGAAAAGCTTGTTTGCCATGGATGAAGGCAAGCTTCTCTGGCATATAATCTCAAAGGAGGGTACCCACATTGATCCAACTCGGGTGGAGGCCATTCAAAATATTGATCTCCCACGAAGTAAGAAAGAAATCCAATCCTTATGGTAAGACAAATTTCCTACGTCGCTTTGTTCCCAATCTTGCAGAACACTTAAGAGAGATCACAAACATGCTGAAAAAGGATAGTGCAGTAAGGTGGACAGAGGAAGCAATTAAGTCTTTTAATTTGGTGAAATTAGCTCTTTCTTCAGCTCCGGTTTTGATCAGCCCGGACTGTTGGCATTATGATGCATGTGTTGTACTTGATGGCAACCCTCTCATAGAAGAATATCTCACTTATGTATAACTGGATGAATCTTCAGAAGAGATATCAGATGTGACTGATGGAGGACAGCTCAAAGGAATTAGATGATAGTTCTAAGTGTGACAAGTTAGCTTTGCCATCAAGTCCAAAGGGGGAGATTGTTGGCATTATGAGATAAGTGTTGTCCTTGATGGCAAACCACACTGATGACAAATCATAGTGCAGAAGGTCAGCAGCAAGGAATTGATGATCAGACTATAAGAAGAAGAGAAAGTTCATACACGCAGGTTCGTTAAGCCCAAGTCGCGTGTACACGCTGGTTGGCTTCAGCAAAAGCGCGTGTATGTGGAAAAGTACCTTTGGTCCATGGCGGTTATTCCTTGGAAGTTGTGCCTATGGTTTTGGACCTTGGCGTCTCGGCGGACGTGTTGATCCCTAGTTTTGAAGTTGATGGTATTGGATTTCTATGGTTTTGGCTCTTGGTATTGAACAAGGCCTAAGGCTATATAAGGGGAAGGAAATCATTAGGCAAGTGTATCTGAAATGTCTTGAATATCTGAAGAAGTATGAGATCCAGTATGCAGGTTATGGGTTGATGATGCATTGCTTGATCTGAGCTAAGGAGAGATCTCACCGGTTGATGGAGAACAAGATCTAAGGAGAGATCGGGATCAAATGGTTTGAAATGAACTATCTTTATGATGCTTATTCTAGATCTACATACTGACGCATGTATTGTTCTATAAGTGTTATGAGTATGAATGATGTCTGGTACAGCTGCAAGTTATGAGAAATTATTTTTAGATCTGTACGCGGGTTGTATTTGGTAAAAGCGCGTATACACGCGGGTTTGATTCATCGAAGTAGCGTATACATTGTAAAGCTTGATATTTGAAGTTGCAGATGGATCTGATGGTTATTACAGAGTTCTGTGTCTGCTCTGTGTTCTGGTGACTGTTGTTAACAGGGTTTCAGTGATTCAGGGTTTGATGATTGTTTTGAGCTTCAATGATAGTTATGGGTCCAGTATGAAAATTGGATGAAAAGTGGCCTTTCAGATTATGTGTTGTGCTTCAGTGTATCCAGTCTGAAAATTGATGAAACGTGGTACCTGGAGGAGAGAAGATTGTAGGCAAGCACCTACGTACTAGTATCTAAGCTAGTACAAAAGCTAAAGGAGATCTTTGGAGCATTGTAGCAGGTAGCAGCCTGCGTACTAGTAAATGGATCGGCTAGTACAAGAGCAAAGGGGGTTGTAGCTCCCGTACTGGTATAAGACTGCACCAGTACAAACATTGTAAAAGTATTTTCTTATTAAGAAGAAGATTGAGATGACTTGCAGCAGGTGGTTTTCACCCACATTGGGTTTCCACCTTATATCTTTGTGTTCATGTGTGTGGCTTTTGTGTGATGATCTATTCTGTTATACTGCACCTGTTTACTGTTAATATGGTTAATAATGTTCTGATGCATTTACTGAAGATAAGCTAACTGAATCATAAGATTTCTGGATATACGCTAGTTGCTTTAGACACAGCAGCGTGTACACGCGGGTTCACTTAACTGAAGTAGCGTATATGTTTTTGAGCATTGAAAAAGTTTTATTGATCTGATAATACTGATTCACCCCCCCCTCTCAGTATTATTTCCAACAATTGGTATCAGAGCAGGTCCTTTGGTAGAAGCTTGATCGCTTGAAGGAGATCCGTGGAACAATGGGAAAGAAGCTTAAGAAGAAAGATCATAAGAAGAAGAATACATCTCAGAAGATCTATGACAGTGGGAGAGTCGATTGGGGATTAGGTATAAGAAGTTCTTCAGATTCAGAATCAGATTCAGAATCATTATCAGGTATGAATGTGTTATCCTCTGATGTTCCTGCTATATTTCCTTGTGAAAGTGATGGAAGTGATAGTGAAACTACTGAACATGCTTTTATGGGTGAGCAAGAAAAGTATCAAATAGAGGCAGTATTTAGAAGGCTTGCAGACAAAGTTAAAGATCAACAAGATCTATTGAACAAAAGGGAATGTGATTTCAAAGAAGAAGTTACCAAACTAAAGGCCCAACTAGAAGAAGGAAACAAGGTAAGAAAGCTACTCAAGGACAAGGAAGACCAATGTCAAAAATTGCAGCATGAAGTGACATCATTAAGAAAAGAAGTCAACGAAAGAAGCACAACCATCAAGAAACTCAAAGATAGATCCAGCTACTATGAAAATCTTGAAGCTACAATCCTCTCACTAAAAGGAGATCTTGAAGAATCAAAGAAACAGAATACAGATCTACTCCAAGCTATTGCAAAACAAGAAAACGAAGTCACCAGCTTAAAATCTCAACTAGAATGTGCCTTCCGAGTTCGTCAAATGCAGCAGGATCTAAATGAAGAACAAGAAAAGGAGATTCTCAAACTAAGGCATCAGTTGGAAGAAGGAAGGAAAGATGGAGAAGACATGAAGAAGCAATGTCTAGAAAAGGAGGAACAACTTCAAGATGAGGTAAATATCTTGAAAAGTAAATTAGAAGAAAAGGATAAACTTTTGAGATTTCAAGATAGTACTAAAGCCCTGGATGATATTCTTAGTAGTCAAAGGTCTCCTGCTATCAAGACTGGTCTTGGTTTCCATGAATCTGTTGAAGGTGAATCTAGTTCACAAGGTGAGGCAAGGAACTCTAAAGAGAAATCCAAAATGATCAACAAGGAGATGAAAGGTCAATCTCATCATCAACCAAGGAAAGAAAGTCTTCAAAGAAAATCTTTTACTCCTCCTATGAATAATGTTGAATGTTATGTATGTAATAATCTTGGACATGTTGCAGCTAGATGTAGAAGAAGAAGAGTTCAAGACTATTATGCAGACAGGTCATCTCAATCAAGGTACTTTAATGGATATTGCTTTGCTTGCAATATGTATGGTCACAAAGCTGCTGATTGCTACAGGAGGAATATGAAACATGTAAGATGTTATACATGTAACAAGCCTGGACATATAGCAAAGGAATGCAGGAACAAAGGATGGACATCACACCAAAAGGAGAAAACCTCATCACACTTGAAGATATGGAGGAAGAAGGAAGTACAGTCAGCACAATGTACTGAGACATAGCACAGCACAGACATATCAGACTCAGGGGGAGCTGAAAGTGTAAAACTTCAGTGTTCTGAATCTCATACGCAAGTTCCTTAAAGGGAAGTAGCGTATATACGCGAGTTATACACTGCAAAGTCGCGTATATGTCAGTCTGAGGAAAAGCAGTGGGGACAGGATCAGAAAAAGGGTCTGATATGATTCAGTCTATTATTTGCTCTATTGGTTACAGTTTGCTGAGGATGTGTGGAAATGTTTTGTTACTTGTATGATGTCTAGAAGTGTTTTTGATCCTAACTTGAGGATGATGATGTTTTGATGCTTATTGCTGATATATGCATGATCAGATCTAACAGATGGCACTAGTTGAGGGGGAGCATATGCCTTTAGTAATTCATTGTTGGCATTATGGTTAATAATCCTTGGTGATGATTCTTATATGGCTAAATGATATATCTTGCTATGATGTGGTTATGAGTTGTCTATGATAAACTCTCATATGATTCTTGAAGTTACATAGAAGATGTTCAGATCAGATTTATGGTTGATTCTTTGATGATGCATATATGGTGCTTACATGGTGATCTTCATAAGGACAAGGAGAAGTACAAAGCTTGAATACACATCTTCCTCACTTGATGATGAATCACTTATATACTGCTGTTGTCATATGCATAAAAATCATACAGTTATGATGCAGGCACTCATGTGGATAAGGATTGTTGCTGATGATGATATCAAGAAACTTTGTCAAAAGAATTGAGCTCAAGATACATAGTGTTGATACATGGATGACTCCTCAAAATCATTGTGTTGGAGACATGATGATGAGTTCATATCTATATGATGATAGGTTGATACTTACATATGTTGGTTGATGCAGATGTTCCCAAGTAATGATACTTGGATCATGTAGAGCTTGATGAAATGGCTATGGTGGTTTCACACATGTGAATGACTCTGAATTCTATTCAAAGGGATGAATTGATGTAGACATACCTTGTTATAGGTTGATGACTTATTCTCTACAGGACATTTACAGGTTGCTGATATGGAAATTGGTATACGCGAGTTGGATAAGGACTATCCGCGTATATACGCCTGTTTATGAAGATACAGTCGCGTATATGATAATTTGAAGGAAATCAGTGGGTCAAACTCAGAATGAGAAGATTCTGATATGGGTCTGACAGAGACCATCTGGCACAGGTTCAGGGGGAGCAGATAATCTTCCAATGATGCATTGTTGGCATTATCTTAGAAGCCTTTGGTTCTAGTTCACAAGTTGTTGTTGATTTCAGGTGAAACAAAATCAGAGGAAGAACAAAAGGATCTCTTGGTTGCTGATCTGAATGGTGATTGACAAGATGCTGGTGATATCAGTTATTTGTGACTTTCATAAGTCTTGGTCTAGATTTGTTGTCTCTATGTCATGTATCTCTTTTATCTCTTTTATGGTGTCAAGGTCATGTAACGGCCTATTTTGGTTTCCCCACTATGCCTGGGATGATTGATGCAATATGATTGGTTGTCATATGTAAACTTTTGATGTATCCCCACTTGGTTGGGTGGATGAGTCAATGTTTGTATATCCTCACTTAGTTGAGAGATGGATGTATGTATGAGTCTTTGGTGATAGGAAGGTATTTTATGATGTATAGAGTCATGTTCTTCTTGAAGAACATCTTTTGTAGATCTTGCCTACAGTCAGGAAGAGCATGAACAACACACTTCAGCGGTACAAAGATTCAGCATGTACTCAGAGGGAGCATGGACAGATTGGTACACCTTGGCATATACAAAGGGGGAGATTATTCAGAAATTTCAGCAGGTACTCAGGGGGAGTATGGACAGTAGAATGATTCAGCAAAGGAAGAGAATATCTTGGTCCACCCTTTGCCCTTGATGTCAAAGGGGGAGAGTGATTTGGTGTTGTTGCCATCAAGTCCAAAGGGGGAGATTGTTGGCATTATGATGCATGTGTTGTACTTGATGGCAACCCTCTCATAGAAGAATATCTCACTTATGTATAACTGGATGAATCTTCAGAAGAGATATCAGATGTGACTGATGGAGGACAGCTCAAAGGAATTAGATGATAGTTCTAAGTGTGACAAGTTAGCTTTGCCATCAAGTCCAAAGGGGGAGATTGTTGGCATTATGAGATAAGTGTTGTCCTTGATGGCAAACCACACTAATGACAAATCATAGTGCAGAAGGTCAGCAGCAAGGAATTGATGATCAGACTATAAGAAGAAGAGAAAGTTCATACACGCAGGTTCGTTAAGCCCAAGTCGCATGTACACTCTGGTTGGCTTCAGCAAAAGCGCGTGTATGTGGAAAAGTACCTTTGGTCCATGGCGGTTATTCCTTGGAAGTTGTGCCTATGGTTTTGGACCTTGGCATCTCGGCGGACGTGTTGATCCCTAGTTTTGAAGTTGATGGTATTGGATTTCTATGGTTTTGGCTCTTGGTATTGAACAAGGCCTAAGGCTATATAAGGGGAAGGAAATCATTAGGCAAGTGTATCTGAAATGTCTTGAATATCTGAAGAAGTATGAGATCCAGTATGCAGGTTATGGGTTGATGATGCATTGCTTGATCTGAGCTAAGGAGAGATCTCACCGGTTGATGGAGAACAAGATCTAAGGAGAGATCGGGATCAAATGGTTTGAAATGAACTATCTTTATGATGCTTATTCTAGATCTACATACTGACGCATGTATTGTTCTATAAGTGTTATGAGTATGAATGATGTCTGGTACAGCTGCAAGTTATGAGAAATTATTTTTAGATCTGTACGCGGGTTGTATTTGGTAAAAGCGCGTATACACGCGGGTTTGATTCATCGAAGTAGCGTATACATTGTAAAGCTTGATATTTGAAGTTGCAGATGGATCTGATGGTTATTACAGAGTTCTGTGTCTGCTCTGTGTTCTGGTGACTGTTGTTAACAGGGTTTCAGTGATTCAGGGTTTGATGATTGTTTTGAGCTTCAATGATAGTTATGGGTCCAGTATGAAAATTGGATGAAAAGTGGCCTTTCAGATTATGTGTTGTGCTTCAGTGTATCCAGTCTGAAAATTGATGAAACGTGGTACCTGGAGGAGAGAAGATTGTAGGCAAGCACCTACGTACTAGTATCTAAGCTAGTACAAAAGCTAAAGGAGATCTTTGGAGCATTGTAGCAGGTAGCAGCCTGCGTACTAGTAAATGGATCGGCTAGTACAAGAGCAAAGGGGGTTGTAGCTCCCGTACTGGTATAAGACTGCACCAGTACAAACATTGTAAAAGTATTTTCTTATTAAGAAGAAGATTGAGATGACTTGCAGCAGGTGGTTTTCACCCACATTGGGTTTCCACCTTATATCTTTGTGTTCATGTGTGTGGCTTTTGTGTGATGATCTGTTCTGTTATACTGCACCTGTTTACTGTTAATATGGTTAATAATGTTCTGATGCATTTACTGAAGATAAGCTAACTGAATCATAAGATTTCTAGATATACGCTAGTTGCTTTAGACACAGCAGCGTGTACATGCGGGTTCACTTAACTGAAGTAGCGTATATGTTTTTGAGCATTGAAAAAGTTTTATTGATCTGATAATACTGATTCACCCCCCCCCTCTCAGTATTATTTCCAACACGGACTATACTCAAGATTTTATTTTGTTTTCCTTTGCCTCAGATCATACTATAGCAGTGGTCTTGATGCAGAAGAGAGACCAGCTCGAAAAACCAATTGCATTCTTCAGCAGAACCATAAGGGATGCGACATTGAATTATAATATTATTGAAAAACAGGCCCTTGCATTGGTAAAAGCAATGAAAGATTTTTGTGTTTATATTTTGCATTCTCACATCCTTGCCTATGTTCCTAATGCTGCTGTCAAAGATGTCCTAGTGCAAACTGATCCAGAGGGAAGGAGAGGGAAATGGATAGCTGCCTTGCTGGAATATGATGTAGAAATCAAACCAACAAAGCTCATTAAAGGACAGGGGTTGGAAAAACTTATGGCTGAGTCAAATCTGCACGCTTTGGACATTAATCTAATTGCTGCCATGTCTGAGGAAGATGAAGAAAATCTGCCCACTCAGGTATCAGAAATTTTCCTCCTTTCTCCTTGGTATTCAGACATTTTTTATGTGCTTCAAAATCTATCATCACCTTCCAGAATGGCCAAGAACAAAAGTAGAACTCTGAAATTAAAGGCTACTAAGTTTTGTATTTTGAATTCTACACTTTATTGGAAAGATCCTAGTGGTGTTTTGTTGAATTGTTTGGTGGAAGAAGAAGCGAAGCAGGTCATGGAGGATTTCCATAAAAGAGATTGCGAGGGTCACCTTTTTTGGAAAACAATGGCCAACAAGATTTTGAGATCTGGATATTACTAGCTGACACCTTTTGCTGATGTGTATAAGACTATCAAAAGCTGTCATAAATGTCAAATTTTTGAAGGAAGACAGAAATTGCAGCCTTTGCCACTTAAGCCTATTGAGGTAAGCGCCCCTTTTCAGCAGTGGGGTTTGGATTTCATTGGTGAGATCCATCCTCTTTCCTCAGCTCAGCACAGGTGGATCCTCATGGCGATTGATTATTTTATGAAATGGATCGAAGAAATTCCCACTAGGCAAGCTACAGATGTGGTAATAATTTCATTCCTTGAGAATAACATTTTGTCTCATTTTGGTTGCCCGAATAAGTTAATCACTGATAACGCAGTAGCTTTCAAATCAAAAAGGATGGTTGAGTTTTGTAATAAGTATCACATCACTTTGGGAACCTCTTATCATCCACAAGGCAATGGATTGGCAGAGTCTTCCAACAAATCTTTGGTTAACATCATTAAAAAGTTGCTGGAAATAAATAAAAAAGGTTGGCATAAGAAATTAGTTAATGCACTTTGGGCAGACCGAGTGAGTCAGAAGAAATCTATTGGTATGTCCCCCTTTGAGTTAGTATATTGAGTTGACACAGTGTTCCCTACCTCTCTCACAGCTCTGGTAGTCAAACTTCTTCAGGAAGCTGGCAGTGAAGAAGATCATATGCAAAGAAGACTAAATCAAATGATTCATTTGCAGCAAATGAGAGAAGAGGTTTTCCAAAACACATTCAAGCTGCAGGAGAGAATTAAGAAAATCTATGACAGAAAAGCAAAGGCAAACAAGTTCCAATTGGAGGATGTGGTGCTGAAATGGGATGCAAGGAATGAGGAAAAGGGTAAGCACAGTAAGTTCGAAAATCTCTGGAAAGGTCCCTTCAAAATTGTTGCATATCGGGGTCAGAATGCTTTTCTTCTAAAGGAGATGAATGGGGAAGACTGTCCAGGAGGGCTGGTCAATGGTCGGTTGCTCAAGCAGTACAATTTCTGAGAGGTTTTATGTTGTTTACATTGTCACTATATATACCATTTATTTCAGTTTCATTGCAAGAGTGTGCTGTGATCTTTTCTTCAGTTTGGGGCCCGAAGTGAAGGCTATAATTCTGAAGAATGATTTCAGCTTTGGTTTGAGTGTGTCGAGTCATGTTTTTCAGTAATTTTGGTTTCAAAATTGAGTTGATCTGAGTCAAAAGTCTTGTGTCAGTTTGCCAAGTTATCGACTCCATAGCCCAATGGACGAAGGCACAGTCTATCTCTCCGAGAGATCTGTAGTTCTTGGCACCTCCAAGGAGCTACCATCCCCATTGGAGCCAATGTTAGAGTCGGTCTGTTCAGCCCTCCGTCAGAGATCAAAATCTCATTTATTTCATTTCATATTAGGTGTCTCATTCAGTCCTATCATCTGCATTCCATTAGGAGCATCAATCTTCTGACGGAAGGGTCTTGTCTCCATACTTCCCTCATGTCATGTACCTGCTGGTTTGTGTCTGATCATCAAAGTTCATCAAAGTCAATTTTACAGTCATTATGGATGGTCTTTTGGTAAGCCAAGAGTCATTTCAGTTATTAGGTCTAGGGCTTCGCAAATTTTGTCTTCAAAGTGTCCAATAATGCCAACAGGCACATGAGGATGTTCCTAATAATCTTTCATTCCAAAATTTTCATTATCAATAATGCTTGAGAATGATTCTTCTTCAAAACTCAGTTTTGAAGAAGAAATCGTCAAATCTATTGTTTGTAATAAATATGTAATTTTTAAAGTTTTTCAGTCATGGAGTATCTCAGGCGCAGCCTTGGTCATCCTTTGCCAAAATTCAATGCCAACCATCCCTAAAAAAATTGACAAAAGTTTCATCATTCAAGTCAAAAATGTCAAAATGGAAACAAAAAACAGAGTTTGTATTAAAAGTGAAAAGTGCCAAATTCAAAACATAAGAAAGTGGGTTGTTTCAAAACAAAAATCTAATCCATGACTATACAAGATATTTTCACCATTCAAATTTCATTTGCACACAAGAAGTTGTCAAAAACCCAAAGGAAAATCATGGAGGAGCGAAAATTTGTGTTTGAGGCTGGGACTGTGTAGTGGAGTGTTGCGTGGCGCGTTGGGAGGTAGTCGCGACGCACCAGCATGTCGTGGCGCATAGAGTCGCACATCACCGTGTTAATTACAACATGCACGGTACACATACGGGTCATGGCGCACTGGGTTATGCGCGCGACACACAGAGCCAAAAACCAGTTTTGTCATTGCCTTCGCTCCCATTTGCCCCAAGTAAGTCTGATTGACCTTGCAATTGCTATTGAATAGTGTTTGGTGTGGTTTTGAAGTTTGACTTGGAGAATTTAAATGTTGAAATTCAAACCCTATCCTCTTATGAAAACTACACTTAGGGTTTGAATTTGAGTTTTGAAATTTGACTTTGGTGCCAAAATAATCTATCCCATGTTTCCCTTTCCTATCACTGTAATCATATTATCATTTCCAATCCCCTATTCCCTTATGATCCCAAGTCACTCATTCCCCACTTGTCCTTATCCCTAAACCCTACAATTTCAATTTTCCATATCAAACCCCATATTCCTAAATACAGTCAAGTGACTGTTATTACTTTGAATGTAATTACATACACCCGTTGTCCATATTTCCCACAATCCTTTCCTATTTGGCACACATTTGGCAATTGGAAACAAAGCACCAAATTCTCATTTTCAACAAGTCAAACATTCACTTGGCATAGACTTGTAACACCATGGCAGACACTGAGTCATCATATGAACAAGACAGTGATTCTACCACAGAACTTCATGCACCGAGGAGGCTTTGTAAGGGTGGCAGACATGTCAAAGAAGAGCCCACCTCATTGACTAAATTGCAGGCCTGCCCACTTGCCATGGCTTGTTTCCAATAGCAGTCATGCTTTTAGTATTGTGAAATGATTGCTCAAATTCAGCATCACCACGAGTTGGCTTGGTTGTTTGTTTTACATTTGCATAATGGTCAGGTAACTCTTGCTGGTGTAAATTTCACCTTGACACCGGAGACCATTTCTCAAGCAACAGGAATACCGAATGTAGGTGAGGAGTGGAACAAAATACAGCAGGTAGAAAAAGTACATTATGAACCATACATCAGGCCCAGCTATGTGAAACAGCTCAACAGGGTGTTCCCATTCTAGTTTTTGAAAGAATCCTATGCGCCATTGATGAGACTCATTATTAGATACTTCAGTTGTGAGGGCCGCTTCTCACACCTCTATGCATACCATATCAGATTATTGATGCATTTCACGAGAGTGAAGATGATGAAAATTCCATATTTCATGTGTCGAAACATCGAGAGGATGACTACTCTTGTACAAAAGAAGACTCTTGAACAGCAGTACAATAGCATTTACCATTATGCGCTCATCAAGATCATTATTGTACATCAGCTTGGCTTGCAGGATATCACATGGGAAGACTTCATTTCCCGTGAGTTCTTCACAGCTTCAGCAGCTCATCAGGAGGTTTTCCATGATGCAGGTGAACCTTCACATCAGTATGGAGGTCAAGAGGCAGAGACTACTAGTGTGCCGAAATATGTCACCTATCAGAGAGGCATGAGAGGATTGTTTGCAGCAGCCCGAGGAGTATTATCTCCACCTAGGGTGGAAGGGGTATCGTTGCCGTAAACAGCAGCACAGGTATAGGTACAGGACAAAGGCAAGAAGCCTATGCAGGATGAGGGCCCTTCAAAAGGCCAAGACACTGATTTCATACTCATTGATGATGATGTGAGCTCTCCTAGTTCAAAGCTGAGGGAGATTATTCAGGAGCAGAAGGCCAAGATAGATGCATTGACCAACAAGTTGCAGAGAGATCAATGGGTCATAAACTATTTGGAGCAGTGAAACAAACAACTGGAGGATCAGCATACAGTCATGGTGTTACAAAACATTCGGCAAAACCGCCAAGCTGCGCAAAGGAGGAGAATAGAGTTCACTTCATTGGAGCAGGAGATAGAGGCTGATCGAGAGATTTGGCTTGAGAGGGTCAATATCCATATTGAGAAGCTATTGGCGAAGGCAAACAAAGACAAGGACATGCTCAGGCACATGAAAAATCATTATTGGGCACGAACTCATATTTGCAAAGCAAGGATCAAAATCCTGAAGGCAAGACTAAGGAGGGCACTAAAATGACACAAAAGGCATGATAGGCTCCAAATCTAGGCTAAAGCTTCTTTGGCTGAGCATGATACTTGATGATGGACCTTCACTCCAAATTTCAGCAAATTTGGAGAAAATTTTGTCAATTTTGAATTTTTTGACTTCAAAACAGATTTTCCTGCCCAACGTGTAGCGCCACTTGGCGCGCGCTTATAATTGGGAGATCCTATTGAGGAAAAAATTGTATTTTTGGATTTTTTATAAAAATTTATGCATGCTCATGAATTACCTAATAATTTCATCAAGTTCTAGGTTGCCTAAAGGGTCAAAAACACACAAAAAATGACATCTCTACCACCTTTTGCACCTACAGGAAGCAGTGTTAGGAGATTGAATGTTTGGAGGGGCAAATTGACACCAAATCCAGAAATTCCACTTGAGTTGGAAAGTAGACAGGCAGTGATTTCCAACGAGCTATCATGAAGTAAATTTGGACTTCGGGAAGGCCCTCAAAATCAGCCTCAAAATTGTGCTACGCATACAGATTTTAGGCGCAGCTCATAGGGAAATTTGTCTTATTTTTCACTTAGCAGCTCAGAATTTCACCTAGTTTTGACTAGTTTCACTTTTTCATGTAACTCTTGATTTATCTTGATGTAAACTCATGACTTTGATGTAATTTTGGCACATTGTTACTCATCCATGTATATTCATTCACTAAAAAGTGAAAAGATAGTGAATGAATCAGTTTCCTTTCATATAGGGGCAAGTTGTTTCATTGCCTATTTTTCAGTTCCTTGTTTAGATATGGTTGAAACAGCTCCTAGAATGATGAGCTCGACCCCTAGAGGCATGGGAAGGAATTAGGCTTATCTATATCATGTAATTTCTCAGTCATTTTCAAGGTTGGACACTTGGGATTGCTTGGCACTCCATTGTACATTTGATTTCTACATTTTTGGCAAAGGAAAGACCTGGGTTTGTAGCACTTTTTGGGATACCTGTGGCTCTGTGTTTTGATGGTGTTTTTTCTATGTAATTTGTAAGTTCACTGATATTTGTGTGTACCATTTCCTTTCTATTTTGCTTCTGAAATTAAACAAATGAGTGACAAAGGTAGAATTCAATAGATTGTTGTGCTCTGCCTTTCAGTTTTGTTTAATTTTCAATGTTTTATTCAGTTTGAATAGGATTCTTGATACCCTCTTTCCCTCTTCAGCTTTCTCACCAGTCTGAACTCTCCACCTTTACAAATCAAAGCATCAAAACGATTGCCTTTCTTGCCCAATTAGAATTTTGCAAAACTGACCTTCATCCCTGGACCCAAATTTGCCTTTCCCTTCATTCCAACAAAACCCCCAAAAAATCAAATCAAATCCTTGCACTTCATACCTAGCATAACATTAGAAGATATTTCAGTCATCTCAAGCCCCATATATAATCATTTGCTGAGATTGACCCAGAGAGAGCCACTTCCTGTCCTCGTAGGGCTAGCTACGAGGCTGAGCGTGGTTTGATGTTGGTCCTGGATCCTGCCTTTTCAGCTTGAGGTAAATCTAGGCTCTAACAGTTACAACTCGGTCAATATGGCTCAGAATCCTTATTATAACCTATTTTTGGAAATGGAATGGCCATTTTGCATCTTCTCATGTGATAGAAATCATGATTTGGGCCTCTGGAAACTCAGATTCGCGCTGCAATTGTCTCGCCGTCACAAAAAATTATGAGAACAGAGTTGATTTTAAATCAGTGATATCTCCCTCATTCGGACTCCGATTCGACCGATTTTTTTTCAAATTGGGTAATTTTTCAAGAGGAGATCAAATATTAAATTTGTTTTATGAATTTATACACAAAAACTCCGAGAATTGACAGGAGAGCCATCGTCCATGAATTATCATCAGAAAAATTTCTGCAACACAACTAATTTTAAATTAGTCATATCTCCCTCATCCGAACTCTGATTCGATTGATTTTTTTTTTTGAATTTGGGTATTTTTCCACAAAGAATCTAGATATGTTACTTTATTTTTTAAATTTAGCACCAAAAATTTTAGATTTGATCTGCAAACTCATCGCCCCCCAAAGAATTCCTGCAAAAAAAATCTCCCTACTTTGCCAAATAAATTTCTCTGATACCACTTATAGTAGATCTGACCTGAATATATATGAAAATGGAAAATATGTCTATAAATAACAAGATAAAAATATAGAAATTCTTCTCTTTATTAATCAAAACCCTTGAGGTAGTGTAACACCATACAATTTCTCCTTAAGGAAGGAGAACACTCCACAAGCCATATGCTCGCCAATACAATAATCCTTGACATCCTTGGTGGAGTCTCTAGCCTCTATATAGCCTTCTTACATACAATACCATGGGTCATTACAATGGGTCTCTCAACACCATACATACATTACCATGGGCTTATCACATTATTCCTAACTACTTGTAGTCCCTTACATGATGTGGGTTAACCACTTTATTTATTAACTATGGTCCATCACATTATTACATTATTCCCTTGGGTGCCTCCCTCTGTACCCCATAATATCCCCCCTAGGTATACTACATAAACCCAATACTCAATCACCAAATGACAAGGCATACCTTTAGATTCGGGAGGCCCACCTTCAAACATATGGTCAATGCAAGTCGGTGAGGGACCACATGGTTAGCTCAGGTGGCAAAGAAATAACACAACAAGCTAGCAGGAGGCATCAAGGGGTTGTTGGATTCTGATTGAGGCTCATCATGGAGACAAATTTATCCTAGGGATATCACCCACGAAGTGGTGGGTAACATCTAGCTCCAACTGGGACGTGATCTCTCGAACAAGTGGACGAGGTTGCGAGAACGGGAGGTCACAAGAACTCTAGTAATCTCTTGGTCATCGTAGACCTAATATCTACACATGCCAAAGATCAAAGCCAGGGGGCAACATGTTTTTCACAGTGTCTTATGATCACCCATGCTTAGTGTTAGTCCATAAACCAACAAGAAATAAAATATGCATTTTTGTTTTTTTTAAACTAAACTAATCTATCATGAGAAACATGATATACAGTTAGTTCTGATGAGGAAAATCAACATGTAATACATCCTAACCTAACATGCATATAGTAATGTTAAGACTAAGTTTAATCATTAAGCCAGTGAAACCAACATATCATCACATCAATATACATACGCCTGCCAACATGATTACTCATGTAGCAACCCCCAAATCGAATCAAGACATAGTCACATGGCGGATGAGGCGCGTGGGAGGTGGGAAAATATGATCTCCATTCATGGTAGAGGGAGGTCCTAGGGGAAAGAAAACTGGTCATTCTATAGGTCCAAGGCTCTCCTTCTAGGTACAAAATAGAGGAATGAATGATCACTTTCAAGAACTCCTCATCACAATCATTTTTTATAATATGATGCTTCGAGGATGTCATATGGTTGTGATGAGAGGGGAACAAAGCGTGAGAGAAAGAATGAGTACAACAAAGAGGTCCCTTGATGTGATGGTCACATCAGAGAGGGGAGGTTGCGGAGTGATCATAATCCTGAGGATGGGTCAAAGGGGATAAATTATATTCAATGAAGGGTTCTTTCTTGACACCATATTCAGAAATTGGAAAATGGGCATGGTCACTCAAGGTCATATCAAGAGAGATGAGGAAAATAATTGAGGAAGCCTCAAGGTGGTGAGCAAGCGGGAAATGCATAAGGGAAGGCAAAGTATCATGTTCAATCGGATTTCCCTCCCTAAACTTTAAAGGCTCAACAGATTTGAATACAATAGTCATAAGGTCGGTCGGTGGGAGCCTCATTTCTTTCCTCATTATAAGCATCAAAGATTGGGATTTCGTTTAAAGGAGAATCAATCACTTGCAACTATCCTTCTTCATGTGAGGGAAAATGATAATTCTCCTTCCCAAAAGCATCAATGGATATGTCATCACAAGTAATTTATGGGATAAAGGAAAAACCAATCTCAATTTCATCTTCCTTGTTAGTATCATAGATGGGAGAAAAATCAAATTAGGTCCCAACAATATCCCATTTCTCCTTTTCAATGCGGAAATAATCTCCAATGTCATTCTCCAAGGAGCTTATGGGATTGCCTTCCTTAAGGTTTTCAAAAGGAGAGACATCAAGAGTGATACCCTTGAGAAAGGTAAGGTTAATTTTGACCTTACTTTCATCATCCTAAACACACGTGCTTTCAAAATCATCATGCTCGTCCTACAACCCCAACTAGGACTCATCTTACTGCTCATCACTGAGGTCCTTAAGGTCATCTTCATCTTGGTTGGTTGACAAGTGGGACCTCTCTTCTTCTCTCTTCTCTTGAAGAAAAATGGATAATGTATTCGTTACATGATTTTGGTGGTGTACTTCTAGGAGGAGAGCATTAGTAGGGTTCTATTTATATCTACATTTAATCTTATGAAGCTTCACCTATTCATCATATAAACGAGATAATACTTCATTAAAATTACATTCCCTTGTTAACCCCCTGCATGACCTACTATATTCATCCATTATTTCTTGTGTGATTTGGAGGCTTTTAGGATCCAAGTCTTCATCATCCTCAAGGGAGATGCATTTCACTTCACTCATATTCCCACCAAATTCCATAACTGGTATTTTCTCATCATCCTCATTTACTTGGTCATCCTGTTCATCCAAATCCTCATCTGGTAACGAGCCATATTTTTCCTTGATCCTTTGAGCCAAGGAATTAAATGCACCAGTATAAAAGGCAAGCTTCAAGAAGATATAATTTGTGGGCCCTTCTTCATACTCCTTCTTTATGTTATTGAGGCTTGACATGCTCTTGTTATAAAACTTGAGTATGAAGTCATTGTTCTTGTGCTCTATCAAATGATCACAAAGCTTAGACCAAGGATCCAATCTTTCCGATAAGTCTTGTTCTTCCTTGGGGCTAATTTTGTGGATACTTTCTTTAACCATTTTTCATGATCTTGCATTTAATGCAAAAATGGAGTTATCAGGGTGAATTAAAATCACAAATGCCTGCTTTACCCTACAAGCATTGATTTTGAAGTTAATTGAGGAACTAGGACTTCGTTCCTCCAATGCAGTGGCCAAATGATATATCAATAATTTTGTATAGGGAACAAAACACACATTTCAGTCCCTGACAACAACGCCAAAAATGTTACCACTCAAACCTACAGGGGACCTAAAAGGGGTTCCTAAGAGGGCAATTGCTAGGTTAATGGAAATCGTGAAGGCTTAGCCCACTGTCACCACAACTCAGTCTCCGCACTCTTTACAAACTTTCACCAATGGGAGGAGTCCCGGTAGTTTTTGGATCACTTGTAAATTATATGTAGACGGACATGTGAGAAATGACCCTGAAAACCCTTTCCCAAGGATGGAATGAAGAATGGAACTTGCTTTCTCTTTAAGAAAGGGACTTGGTCCACCAGGGGTAAGGGGTGAGGATTGGAGGGTTGAGGGAGAATAAATAGGCTTATAGATGAGGTTCTCAATCCATATAATCCTTGGGAAACTTCAATTCCCAAATGGTCCTTTACAAATAACCTTTATTGAGAAGTGGGACCACACGGGGTTAAGTGGGACTAGTCCAGGTTCGGGGATGGGATGTAGCAACCAATGATGTTCCTATCCTAGACAAGGTGAAGGGAAAGGACCAAATAAGAATACTTACCTCAAAATATTGATTTGATCCTATTGGGGTCTAGCATTGGCGATGCCTGGGCAAAATTTGATCCTAGATCTAGGGCTTAAGATTCCCGAAGATTCCACTATTAGAATTGCCTAAAATTTGGAGGAGAGGGAGGGGACCCACCAGCGCAATAGCCAGTAGGAGATCGAAGTTTTTCCTTGGGTCAATTCCTAGGAAATTGATTACCTAGGTGACCTAATGGAGCTAGACTTGGGGAAAAATGGGAAAATGGTAAAAAGAGGGTTAAAATGATCACCCCTTTTAAGGTATCATTGCCTAATTCACTTGGGGATATGGAGTCAATGATGATGATGAGTAAGAATCTAGTTTCTTGATCAAGGAGGCTCGGAAAGTCAGCTTCATCTAATGTTGATAGAAAGAAAATAAAGGTGACCTTCAAGCATCTATACTTAAAAGCAAATGATGCAATCTTATCAAAACAAATAATCTCTAGGACATTTCATTCATATAACATTGGCCCATACATTAAATTAGCTAAAACATGCTCAATTCCACATTTCGATTATGCAGCAACTAGTGCTAATTTTAGCAGTATGTAGCAATGATCTAATAATGAGATTTAAGACAATTAATAAGGTATTACAAACTCATGTACTTGGATGTCCCTATGTTATTTTATGCAATGGATCAATCAGATTGCGAAATACATAGACTATGAAGCAGTAAAAGACTATAATAAACAAACACATAAAAACACAGCAAGTTTAATAAGGAGTTCACCCAATACTCTTGGGCTACATCTCCTAGTCCAACCCTCAGTGGTGGTCTCTCTATTATGTCTTCAAGCAGAGTTTTTACAACAGTATGAGCTCAATTTGAGACTCAATACATAACAGATATAACAGTAAGAGTTTTCTTGAACCTCTCAAGCTTTCTTTGAGTACACAGACTCTCTGAATCACTCTCTGTCTCTGTCTTAGCTCTATCTCGGCACTACCTGCTCTGTCTTCTGTTTGCTATGGCTTTAAAGCCAAAACTGCGCTGCCTGTTCGTTTCAACTTCTCGGCTTTCAGTCTCCCTGACCTCTGTCTATTGATATCCCTTTCGGAGCGTTAGCAATCACTACTAAACGCTCCCGGGGATGGTGGCCACCTATACTGTAATGGGATAGGTCGTCGGCCTTTGAAATCCTTCGAAATCCCAAAACGCGGTAGTTTCCTATTAACACAGGAAAATGCATTCAAACTGTGAAATTCCACCAAAACACTATGTATCAGACTTCAAAAGTTCTCACATCCAATCTATACTCCTATCGGGTCCGCCCACAAGTCGTTGTTGCATATCGCAATGGCCTTGCTCCTCTGTATTTTTAAAAATACGTTAAAACTGTGAAAATGCATTAAAATGGCTTATGGCAGATCTGAAATAATATATTATAGCCTTAAGGAACCCTTTCGGGTCTAGCTTATCGCATCAGTGCTTCACCCCTTGTATTTCATTTAATAAATGAAATACATAAAATACGTTAAGAATGCCTTTTCTGCGAATCTCAAATCTTATGAAATAATATTTATATCATCGTCGGGTCCACTTCATTGGGTCACAGATGTGTATGTATACATGCCTGCTCCTCTATGTAGCCCTGATTGCGATATCACGATGCGATTAATCGTAATTTCACATCGCGGTAACCCCTTGCCATTGTAAGTGCTCTTGTAATCTCTGATAGCGATCCTGCGATGCAACATGGGTCGTCGATCTGCGCACTTGATCGACAGTCCTAGTTGACTCCACCGGTTGTCGTTGCAATTGTTATGTAGTCTGTGTTGATATCTGCTGATTGCCATTGCTGATGTGACCCACCGATCAGATCTGGACCGTTGATCGGCCAGATCTGACGGCTACTGTGCATTCCCTTGTTCAGACCCTCGATACTCTATTTTTCACTGCTTTCACGTGTTTTTGGCTCCCGATTTCATTTTCTGCTCTTTTGTGAAGGTTCGATTATGCGATAATTTTGATCTTTGGCATGATTTTAAGAGGTTTTAAAGACTTTAGAGAGTGTTCTTGGATCCATTTGGATCACGCCTTCCCACTGAAAAAGGCTTTTGGACCACCAAAAGTTGGTTTTCAAGCATCACTCAAGTGAGGATATAGCTACCTCACTTGCCCAATCTCTATCCATTTTGCACTGCTGGGTTTTGAACCTTTGAGCCTGATCCTAAGGTACTCAACATCCCCTCTGCGCGTGGTTCTCACCTTCCTGTCCAGAACTGTATCTTCCTGCATCTCATTGAGATATTCAGGAAACAAATCATCAATGGAAGGCAATTGACTTTTCTCTTCGGGATCTTCAATTAATGAAGGTTCAAATAGTCTTAAATTTTCTGCATTTACCACTAAATAGATGTGCATGTAAGTTGGCAAATCAAGGTGGAAAGCATTCTCACCAATTTTCTCAAGTACCTTAAAAGGCCCATACCTTATTGGCTTCAGCTTCTTTCCTTTACCTTGCATTCTGTCCTTGTTGATATACAACCAGACTTGATCACTAACTTGGAAGCTATGCTCCATCCAATGCTTATCATTCCTTGCCTTGTACTTGGCTTGGCTCTTTTCCAACTATTCCTGCACTGACTGGTGAATTTCTTGGATTTGTTCAATGAACCTGGTTACTTTGTCCACATCACTATGTCCAGCAACTGCTATGCCTTTTTCAAAGACAAAATCCAAGGGAGACCTTGGTATAAAACCAAAACAGGTCTCAAAAGGAGATCTCTGTGTATAAGAATGTTTAGCACGGTTGTAAGCATGTTGCACATAACATAAATGTTCATCCCAAAGCTTGGGATGCTTGTTGCAATAACCCCTAAGCAACTGGGTCACTGTCCTGTTGACTACCTCTGTTTGGCCATCTGTTTGTGGATTAAAGGTTGTGCTCTTCTTCAGTCTGGTGTCCATCAATTCCCACATACTTAACCAAAACTTCCCAACAAATCGGGAATCTCGATCAGATACTATGGAAGTGGGTAACCCAAAATGCACCCAGACATGTTGAAATAACAATTTTCGTTGTTTGTTTAGCTGTAATCTGTTTGTTACAAGGTATTAAAATACACATTTTGTTGAACCTGTCCACAATAACATATAAATAATGATGACCTTTTCTAGATTTCAGCAGTCCCCCAGCAAAGTCCATGGAAACACTTTCCCAAGGACGAGAAGGAACTGGAAGTGGAGTGTACAAGCCTAGTTTTCTATTGTTGGGCTTACTTTTAGCACACATGGTACACCCTCTTACATATCTAGAGACTGTTTCATGCATTCTTGGCCAATAGCAGTATCTTTGTAGTTGTGTAACCGTTTTGCTTACACCAAAGTGACCTGATATCATAGAAGTGTGTGCTTCCCTAATTATGTTGACTCTTTTAGTTTAGGGAATGCATAGCTTTCCCAAATTATATAAGAGTTGGTCTTTAACATAGTAATCCAATTCTTCTACCTTTTTGCCATTACTTAAAGTTGCATATACATATTTAAAGTCTATATCTTGAGCATATTGTTCAATATAGCTTTCATGCATTACTGAGTTATGCTTAAGTATAGTAGAGGCATTTATAATTGGTCTGGACAACATATCTACAACTTTATTGTGTATGCCCTTTTTATTTCTGATGACTAAAAGAAACTGTTGTAGGAAACCCATCCACCTATAGTGTCTTGATTACTGCAATTTAGTTTGTGAGTGTAAATATTGAAGTGGCTGATGATCAATGTGTATAATTGTTTCTTTGCCCATTAAGTAATGTTTCCACCTTTTCACAATCTAGACTAATGCATACAATTCTTTGTCATATGTAGGATAGTTAACTACTGTAGAATTAAAAGTCTCAGAATGGTAGCATATGGGTTTACCATGTTGCGTCAACACTGCTCCCATGGCATAGTCACTGGCATTTGTTTCGATCTCAAATGGTCTTTGAAGATTTGGCAATGCTAGTACTAGTGTTGTACTAATTTTTTCTTTCAAGGTGTCAAAGGATTTCTGTTGTTTGCCTCCCCACTGAAACACCTTGTTCAATCATGTTAAAGCATGTAAGGGAGCTGCAATTAAGGAAAAGTTAGCAATAAAATTTCTCCAATATTGTGCTGCTCCTAAGAAGCTTCTAACTTCTGTAGCAGACTTGGGTTTAGGACAGTTTACAATGACTGCAACCTTAGAGGGATCTATCTTCAATTCACCACCCCCTATAATATGACCCAAATAATTCAAAGATGTTTAGCCAAATTCACATTTTGATAATTTAACATAGAGATTTTCTTTTTCCAAAACATCTAGAGTCTACTTTACATGCTTCAAATGTTCTTCCCATGTTTTACTGAAAACAAGAATGTCATCCAAATATACAATTACAAAATCATCAATAAAAGGCTTGAGTACATCATTCATAACTCCCATGAAAGTGGCAGGAGCATTAGTTAAGCCAAAAGGCATAACTAGCCATTCATACAGCCCTTGCTTTGTTTTGAAAGTAGTCTTCCATGCATCTTGCTCTGCTACTCTGACCTGATGGTAACCACTACACAAGTCCAACTTGGAAAAGTAAACAACTTCTTTCAACTGATCCAATAGATCATCAATGCCAGGAAGGGGATAATGATTCTTGATCGTTATTTTATTCAGTTCTCGGTAATCAATGCACATGCTCCATGAACCATCTTTCTTTCTCACCAACACAATTGGAGATCTGCATGGTGATGTGCTTGGTCTTATGAACCCTTTCTCAAGCAGCTCCTATATTTATTTCTTGATCTCTGCATTCTCTAAAGCGGATAACCTATACATTCCGATGTTAGGAAATGGAGCATCTTGCTGCAAATTAATATCATGTACAATTTCCCTTTTGGGTGGCAGACCTTTAGGTTCTTGAAATATTATATCTTATTCTAAAATAACTTTTTCTAAATCAGCTTGTTGTTTAGCATCACAGCCCTCAAATACATTGGTTTTATCAGGTTTCTTTTCCTTTACAACCATTAGTAAAAATGGCTTGCATGAATTTACAATCCTTTTCATCTGCCTTGACTTTATGAGAGTATAATTATTCTTGAGTTTATGAGCTCTTACAATATATTTGATTCCATATTTAACAAGTTGATACTTATGTTCAGCTCTATAGAAAATGGCCTTTCTATCATACAAGTAAGGACTTCTTAAAACAATCCCACATATATCCAAGGGGATGATATCTAACTCAACCTCATCTACAAATGTTGACCCAAAAGAAAACCTAAGTTTACATTGTCTAGTCACTTGCAGCTTTACTTTATCACATACCCAACCTAATGGATATGGCTTCTTGTGAGGTGTGGTTAATAGTCCCAATTTCTTTACAATTTCTTCAGAAATCAAGTTTACTTGCTTGGAAATAACTCTAATATGAAAAAGCTCATGTCTTTTCCTCTCATTTTCTTCACTATCAATAGTTTGTGCAAAATTACTAGTAGATGCTTCAGAATTTTTACCTTTTATACCTGTGGTTGCAATTGTTGTTTCATCACCTGAGTCTGACCCCAAATCTTTCTATATAGTAGCAACAATCTTCTTCTTCTTGCCATCGAACTTCTTGGGTTTCAGCTCCGGATGCAAAGGCCGACAATGTCAATCATCATGTCCATCCTTCTTGCAATGAGTGCATGAAGGTTTGGTTTTCTGTACAGAATTTTCCTTCTTCTCTTTCCATTTCTGCTTCCTCTTTTCCTTGTTCTTGCTTTCAATGGGTTTTGATGATCCCCCAATATCTGGGTTCACATTCTTGCCTCTAGGCTCTATATGTGTAGCCTGAACAGATACCTCATCTATGCTAGTAGGGTTAAACATGAGAATGGTGTGCCTCAGATAACTATGCAGACCACCTATATACTTTAGCAAAGTTTTAGGTGAGTCTAAAGAAATTCCTAGAACCAAAGCTCCTTTTCTAAATTCTTGGGTGTAGCTTTGTACACTTTGCCCTTTTAATTGGCGAAGAGTTTGCCAACTCATCATAGCTTGCTGCATATAAGCTAGTGGATAGAATTGTTTTTTAATTGCAGAAACAAATTCACTCTAGACAGAAAGAATTTTACCATGCTTCTTCAAGTCAGCTTGTGTCCTACCTTCCCACCATACCAAGGCAGTTCCTCCAAGGTGTAGGTTGGCCAGCTGAATTTTACTTATGTCTGAATCAATGTTCTACACCCTGCAATACACATCAATCTGTCTAATCCAGTTATCTAGCTTCTCTACATTTAACTCTCCATCATATATTGGCAAATCAAATTTAACATCTAATTTAATCAAAGATGTTTTCTTTTTATTTTCAGGGCTATCAGGAGGTGTGGATAGAGGAGCCTCTTTTCCTTTCCCTTTGCCTTCAGAATGGCCATCTCGAAGAGATTCTTCTATTCCTTTATCTTGTTTGGAGGTTGAAGAATCTTCACCTCTACCTTTATTAAATTCTCAATACATCTCTTTTACCATGGCTCTCATGGTCATGAAGCTGTCCATGAACTGAGAGTCTGATTCCAAGGGAGTTTCTTTTGCCATTTTCCTCCTAGGGTAGACTCTTCCTATTTCTGGGTTAGCTTCAACCAGTTCCCCTTCTCCTAATTTGAGCTTTGACCTAATTAACATTCACCAATCCAGCACAAGCTTGTCTAACCTTAGCAACCTAAAGCTCTGATACCACTTGATCTGATAATGAGATCTAAGACAATTAATAAGGTATTACAGACTCATGTGCTTGGATGTGACTATGTTATTTTATGCAATGGATTGATCAGATTGCGAAATACGTAGACTATGAAGCAGGAAAAGACTATAATAGACAAACACATAAAAAAACAACAATTTTAATAAGGAGTTCACCCAATACTCTTGGGCTACATCTCCTAGTCTAGCCCTCAGTGGTGGTCTCTCTATTATGTCTACAAGCAGAGTTTTTACAACAATATGAGCTCAATTTGAGACTCAATACACAACAGATATAACAATAAACGTTTTCTTGAACCTCTCAAGCTTTCTCTAAGTACACAGACTCTCTGAATCACTCTTTGTCTTTGTCTTATCTCTGTCTCGGCACTGCTTGCTCTGTCTTCTATTTGCTATGGCTTTAAAGCCAAAACTGTGTTGCATGTTTGTTTCAGCTTCTCGGCTTTCATTCTCCCCAACCTCTGTCGGTTCAGATCCCTTTTGGAGTGTTAGCAATCACTGCTAAATGCTCCCAGGGATGGTGGCCACCTATACTGTAATGGGATAGGTCATTGGCCTTTGAAATCCTTTGAAATCCCAAAACGCAGTAGTTTTCTGTTAACACAAGAAAACACATTCAAACTACAAAATTCCACCAAAACACTATGTATCGAACTTCAAAAGTCCTCACATCCAGTCTATACTCCTATCGCGTCCACCCATAAGTCGTTGTCACATATCACAATGGCCTTGCTCCTGTGTATTTTTAAAAATATGTTAAAACTATGAAAATGCATTAAAATGGCTTATGGCGGATCTGAAATAATATATAATAGCCTTAAGGAACCCTTTTGGGTCCGGCTTATCACATCGGTGCTTCACCCCTTGTATTTCGTTTAATAAATGAAATACACAAAATACATTAAGAATTCCTTTTCTGTGGATCTCAAATCTTATGAAATAATATTTATATCACCGTCGGGTCCGGTTCATCGGGTTGCAAATGTGTATGTGTACATGCCCGCTCCTCTGTGTAGCCCCGATTGTGATATCACGATGCGATTAATTGCAATCGCACATCGCGGTAACCCTGGGCCGTTGTAAGTGCTCTTGTAATCTCCAATAGCGATCCTGCGATGCAACATGGGCCGTCGATCTGTGCGCTTGATCGACGGTCCTAGTTGACTCCGTCGGTCATCGTCGCAAGTGTTATGTAGTATACGCCGATATCCGCTGATTTCCACCGCCGATGTGATCTGCCAATCAGATCTGGATCATTGATCAGCCAGATCTAATGGCTACTATGCATTCCCTTGTTTAGACCTCCAATACTCTGTTTTTCGCTGCTTTCACATGTTTTTGGTTCCCAATTGCGTTTTCCGTTGTTTTGTGAAGGTTAGATTATGTGATAATTTTGATCTTTGGCATGATTTTAAGAGGTTTTGAAGACTTTAGAGAGTGTTCTTGGATCCAATTGGATCAAGAAACAAGAATAATAACACCAAAATTTACTTACAACGTTATAGATTATATCCAACCATAATTTTGTTTACAAGACAAAGCTCCAAGACAAGATAAATAACCCAAATCCATACATCAAAATTCATCCATCTCCAAAAATTCTCCTCCAAGGAAAAAATGTGAAGTTCTCTATGATTAAAGAGATCCCAAGTCAAGTGATGATACAAATGAATGTATCTAACATCAATATATAGCCTTCGAAGGAGTTTGAATTAGCCTATGGGCCTACATTATCCCCTAATGTTAAAATAATGTGCAAAAAAACCCCCTATTGGTGACAAGCCCACCAAACTAGCTCATAATTGTAAAAACAAGCCTCACAAGCAAGGATAATTTTAGGGGCGAATGTTCGCCCTTTGGCGAAATTAAGGGGTTTTAAATTTTTAGTGGGCGAATATTTTGTATCATAGTACATTTTTACAAATCACCTCAAATAGCCCACCTTATTTTAAGGGAGAGGGTAAAAAAGGTAAATTTAGCCCTTGAAATTAGGACTTACAACCTTCCATTCGCCCATTTTCAAGAATAGGTTTTATTTAAGTAAATCCATTCGCCCATTTTCAAGAATAGGTTTTATTTAAGTGAATCCTATGGGCCAAATACCATATTTATAAAAGAGGTATGGTAAATTAATAAAAATATAAATAAATGAGAGGTATGGTAAATAAATAAAACATTTTTTATATTTACTCCATAAGTCACCTTATATACATGTAACGGTGTAAACAAATAAAAATATAAGTAAAGTGGGGGTATGGTAAATAAATAAAACGTCTTTTTATACTTACTCAAATGGTATGGTCAATAAATAAAAATATAAATAAACTAGACGTATCATAAATAAATAAAACCTCTTTTTATATTTATTCCATAACCCTTGTTCTATTTATGAAGGCTCGAGAAAGAGGTTTTATTTAAGTGAATCCTATGGGCCAAATACCATATTTGTAAAAGAGGTATGGTAAATTAATAAAAATATAAATAAACGAGAGGTATGGTAAACAAATAAAACATTTTTTTAATATTTACTCCATAAGTCACCTTATATTTATGAACACTCAAAAAATGGGTTATATTTAGGTGAAACCTATGGCCAAAATACTATGGGACAAATACCATGGACTAGATTGTTATTAATACCATGCAAAAAACCATTATTAACCCTAATATTAAAATTAATAAAAATAAAAATGGCACATGGTATTGACCCATGGTATTCACCAAAATGGCACATGGTATTGACCCATGGTATTCACCTGGAATGTAGCCTATCTAAACGGGGGAATTAAACCAGCATGTAGCCTGTGCTAAGATTCACTAGGACTTTACAAAGTTTTATTATTTAGTGAAAGACTCGCCAAGATCTTACAAGATTTTATAATTGAGTAAAATATTCGCCATGCCTGGTGAGAGATTCGCCAAAAAATTATATATACATATTATATTATTGATAAAATCGCCTTCCATTTTTCCTATATACCATGGAGATTCGCCCATTTATTATATTTATAAATTTAGGGGGGGTTCTTAAAATTTTCCCTGCTCACAAGGGGCCAAATAATAATGTGTACATGTCATGGGGCCCTCCAAAGGCATAATAATATCCTGAAGTGCCATATTTAGGAATAAATTCCTCGGAATATGATGGACAACGGGGTGGCCCCTTATTCTCCAAGTAGTAGACCCATGATGCTCCCAGTGGGTCTAAGGGCACATAAATGACCCCATGGGTCTCCATATGAGTCATAGATGCCTGTAGATCCTCTACAAGGGTCTAAGTGGTGGAATGAATATTTCCATGACATTGTAAAATTTCTGGGACACTTGCCAAGAGTGTGGACTCCTCTGGGGGCTTGTTGGGCACAATATACCAAACATATCACTATCATCCTAATCTCTGAGCATCCATGAAGATCCATGGAGTGTTTTCTACTATTGTGGAGGCCAATGGCTCCGTATGCACACACTACATGTGCCAATGTATACCTCTGGGCGTTAGGATCCCATATAGGGAGACCAAACCCAAATGGAAACCACTTGTAATCCTGCATAAGATCATTAAAATAATTGGGTAAAAGAGCTTACAAATCATGGATAACAAAGTGGGCACTTCATAATGGCATTCCCTTCCGTAGTGGGCTTTGGCATGTGCTAGTGTCTCCAAGATCCAAAGGGGGTTATCCAAATAACTTATTAAGCAGTTCCATCCCTTAAAGGGGATAGCATATCCAAGGTATATCCCTCTAATGGGGGTGGCAAGTGATAAATAAGTGGAATTGAGTAGGGAATTAGAGGGGAAATCATGGGCCACGTATTGGGGCATAGGGGTAGCATGATAAGACGAAGCCCACACCTGGGTATGTAATGTATAGGAGGCAGAAATTGTGGTACATGAGGTGACCTGACCTTGATTTTTCCACCCTTATTTATATGAATTTTTCCTTTTATGAATTTTCTTTAATTAACTTCTCGGGGCTCAAAGGAAAATAACACATTGTGTAAGATGTGGCAGTGGTTACCCCTTTTAGGTAGGGTGGTTCATTGCCCTCTAGGGGCTGGGACAATCATGGGTTCCTGAATGATAGAGGAGGCTCATCTAGGGCCTATGGAACTAGGGTGATGTCCATGGATTAGGGTATATCTCATGTAATGGCTTTTTCCCACGTGATAATTATTTTTTTTCCTGGCCATATTTTGCATTTTGTGGTACAATTTCCTGTTAAATGTGGCTAATTATGATTTTTATTTTTCTTTTAATTGCTTCAACCTTCGAGTCATCATTCTAGTCCTGACCCAAGGTGGGGGTGAGGGGATAGGGAGGCTAGCCCTATGTGGACCCAGAATGGGAATGCTGACCTGGGTGGGAGAAATGACTAATGGGGTATAGTGAGTGGAACGGGAGTAACATGTGCAGGTGAAGGAGCGGGCCCACACACCAAATTTGGGGTTTCCAAAGTAGTACCACCTTAGAACCAAATGGTCAATAAAGGACATCCCACGGGACTAAGATCTAAGGGTAACAACCAAAAGAGATCAAGGGGACAAAAGAACAAACTAGCCCCACTCTTTCCACCAAATCCCCCCATCAATCCACACCTAGAAGTATCCATGATAAGTAAACCCAATACTCAATCACCAAATGACAAGACATACCTTTAGATTCGAGAGGCCCACCCTCAAACAAACGATCAACAAAGGTGGGTGAGGGACCACATGGCTAGCTCAGATGGTAGAGAAATAGCACAATGAGCTAGTTAGAGGCATCAAGGGGCTGTTGACTACCGGCTAAGGCTCATCATGGAGAAAAATTTCTCCAGGGGATACCACCCACAAAGTGGTGGGTAACACACTCCACAAAATAAAAGAGGTAGGTGTATGATAGAAGTGTTCAGAAGGGGAAATTTTATGTTCCTTGTTACACACACCCATTCCCCCACACAACACTTCTTTCTCATACACATTACAAAGACACTTCATTTAATATTGGATAATAACTATTTAATTGACAAATGTCAAATCACAAATGCACTTAATCGCATGCTCCACTCACTGAAGAAACTAGATTTCTCAAACTTTCCACTTTCTTCTATGATTTCAATGAACATATGAATTTTGGTTGTGAAATCCGAAAAGCATTTTCTCATTTCTAACTATTTTTAGCAAAATGAGCAGAAAAAACATTTTCTTGCAATTGTCTTTGGATTGAAATATATATTGGAAGAATTTTTTAGTGTCTTGAACCTGTCACATACGCATTATTTGTAAAACAATACATCTAAATTGTATAAGAGATATACAATAACTTGCTAGCAATGAAACATTTAAATAAATCTAAGCTTACTATTTCCCTGTCATAATTTTCATTACTTCCTTTGATTTCTAGTACATATTGCATCCTTGTATGTGTTGTTTAAATTGCAATGGCATCGATTGTGCCAAATGGAAATGTGTCTTGACTATGGGAAATATTTGGGAAAAATTGGTACCCTCTTAAAACATGACAAATGTTTTCCACAATGCTAAAACAATGTAGTGAAATAGTTTTCTCATAGTCACCACTATCATATTTGTGATTTGGAATTATTTCAAAAAAAAATAATGGAAACATCAACATTTGCAATAAGTTTTGCCTCATGTTGTTTGATAAATTGTGTTGGCACAAGAAATTTTATTGTCATTTTGGCCTTCTTATGTGTCAAATTTGCACGGAGTACTGATCTCATCTTACTTTCTTTGTCCAAAAAATTTCCATATTTAACTAACATAACGCCATGGAAAATGCTTCATGTTATGTTGTTATTGTTATATTTGATTGATAAGGGCATAGACTCAATATTTTTTTTTCCTAGTCATGAGCATTGAATTGAAATTAATTCAAGAAAACAAAAGCAAATGTTATAGACAATTAGCTAAACTAGGGAATAACTACCTTTTGTCTTTGTTTCTTGTCTTTTTTCTACTCCTTTCATTGTGTCTCCTCCAATATATGCTTCTATAATTGTGCTCGCATTATTTTAATAATGAAATGGTTATGTCTCACATTGCAATTTTCATAGTGCAAAGATGCAGGAGTGTAGAGGAAACAAAATAAAAGCTTCCTCCGCACTCTACACATATCATTAAGGTTTTTTGGGTTTTCCCAAAAATTTAATAATACAATTTATCAAACTATTTATTTCTTTAATTAAATAAATTGATTTAAGATAGTGAAATAAATATGTTTTTAAAACTATTTATGCATTTGTTCACACATTTCAGCATTCCTTCCAATTTGCCAAAAGCCAAGGATTTATCATTGAACCTCTAGAAGGAACCCTACATTTTATCATGGTGTTGTGCAATATGCTAAATAAAAATCCTTTTGATGCATCTAAGTAATCACTCATGATCAATAAAGTGTAAATCATAAGTTATTAAAGAGTAAAAATGAATACCAATACATGGGGATTGAATACCTTGTCCTAAAGAAACAAAACAATCATCTCATCAAATTTGAAAAAAAATATGAATTACAAATAAAGAAAAAACAATATTTGGATGCCATAGTAGGAAAAAGAAAACCTTGAACACTCAACAACGTTGGAAGCATTTGTAAATGATGTATAAAATTGATAGAAATTGCAACTACTCAATATTTTGAACTGAAAAACAAGAGACACAATTCTACTCTACTGATCTATGAAATGGAAATCACAATTTAGACAACATGCATATACATGCAATAAGAAAAACCACAAATACATAATTATTTCTAGGGGAACCCAACTGGGAAAAATCCCTCAAGCCTCGTTGCATTAATTAGTTGAATAGAGAAACTATTACAATTGCTAGCTCCTGCTCTGAGCTCAACTTGCAAAAGAGTAATTGTTCTCTGTGCTCAATGAGAAACTCTGGCCAACACTTACCCAATTATTTTCTCACCAAACCTCTTATTTCCTTGTGAAAATCCTAAGGAAATTAGCCCCTAAAAAATAGTAATTTCCTCAAAATTAATTTCTCAATTCCCAAGGATTGATCTCCTGACTCATGCAACACCTGTACTCTCAAAACTAGTATACAATTGATGTTACATGCCTTTCCATCTCCACTTTAACTAAGGAACTTGAATTCCTTGCATGCACTAGCTATCTTAGGTTGATTGATCAGTTAACTGGAAAATATCTGAGTTAGACTGTTGTCCCACTGCACAACTGACCCGCAACTGACTCTATCGATAGTTAGAGGTTAGTGAACTGAATACAACTAATAATAACTAAACTAAATTACTAAAATATAGAAATCATACATGCATAACTGAAATCCAAGCCCTCTATAACTTGAATTTACTAACCTAACTGAGTGACAAGATCCATGTCACACTAGTTAACTGCCTCCAAGTTGTCTTATTGATGTGGAAATTCGATTTACTCAATTTGACTAAGGCTAAAGTCAAATTGAGCCTTTCTTGCTACATTTTTTCAACACTCCCTCTTAGCAAGAAAGGGATTTTTCACCACCCCTATCCTGCACCTGTGGAATTCGAATTTACCTCTTGAAAATTCCTTTTTCAAGATGTCAGCATCTTGCTCCTTAGTTGGAATGTATTGTAGCAACATAATTCTCCTCTACACACAATCTCGCAAATGATGATATTGAATATCAATGTGCTTAGACTTGTCCTGAAATAATGGATTCTCAGAGAGCTTAATGAAACTATGATTATCACAATATATCATTGTCGAGTCCATCTCCTGACTGAAAAGTCCCACAAATATTTTGCCCATCCATATAGCCTCACATGTTGCTTGACTTGCATCCATGTATTTAGCCTCTATTGAGTTGAGCGCCACTTACCTTTGATTCTTGTTGTACTAAGAAATAGTAGTGGACCCAACAATGAAGATAGAAGTTGAAGTACTTTTCTTATTTGATGGACTCCCTACCCAATCTACATCGTTGAAGCCTTGAAGCTTCACTTTGTCTATCCTCATGTACCATAATCCATACTTGTTAGTGCCTCTGAGGTACCATAAGAAATGTTTTATTGCCTTCTAATACAGCTTGGTAGGCCTCACCATAGCTTGAATCAGGTATTTCACTGCATAGGACATGTCAGGTCTTGTGTTCATAAGATATATCAAAGACCCCACCAATTGCCTGTAAATGGTAGCATCAACCTCTTCACCTGAAGTGGCATTCTCCTTCCTCCAGTTTGTAGTTGGAGGTGTATCCATGGCTTACAATTCTCCATGTGAAATATATGAAGTATTTCAGAGGAATACTTCCCCTAAGATACAAACAATTCACCATCACCTTTCCATACTTCTAGCCTAAGGAAGTAATGCTTGAGTCCCATGTCTTTCATCTCAAATTCCCTTACAAGATCCTCTTTTCAAGGTTGGATCAGTTGTTCATCACCTGCCAATATTAAATCAACAACATAGAAAACAAGAATAAGCAACTTACCATCTATCACAATGTGATAGAGGTTCACATCTACTTCACTTTTGGTGAAGCCCAATCCACTAAGATAACTGTTGATCCAAATGTAGCATGCTCGAGGTGCATGTTTGAGACCATGCAATGCTCTCTTGAGTCTTCACACATGTGACTCTTGATCGTATGTCTCAAATCCTTCTGGATTCTCTATGTAAATTTCCTCCTTAACAACACTGTTGAGAAAAGCGGTCTTCACATACATCTGGTGGAGTTTCCATCCCATTTGCACATCCAATGTTAGAATGGATCTGATTGAGGAATATCTTGCAACTGGTGAAATTTTTTCCTCATAATCCATTCCCTCTACCTGTGTTAGGTCCCTATAATACTAGTGATTACCCTATTACTATTGTAGTTGTATCCCCTATTAATATTGTTCAGCCCTTATTGTCCCCATATTTTTATTACTGTACCCCATAGAATCCCTCTATTGTTATTTTTGTGGCTTTATATTATTATTGTTAGGTCGGCTGGGTTATATTGTGACTCCATAGACTCCTATATATAGAAAGGAGGTTTTTTCATCTGAATCATTGAAGAATTGTTCATTTGTGTAATGTAAAGGAGGTTGCCCCCTCGAAGAGGCTGAATTCTAAGGCGTTGATCTCTATTTTCTATCTTTTTGTGAGCTAGTTTCATAACATTTGGTATCAGAGCTTTGGATTCTAGGGTTTCGCTGCTCCAAATAGGTCATCATGGAATTTTCGCTATAACTTTTTTTCTGCGACATTTCAGAAGAAAAAAAAAACCATTTGAGACGAAAGCGCACTGAACCTTGGGTCTTAATTTCAGAGCTTTTCATGCTATATTTGCGGAGGTATGATCTGAGGAAGTTGGCCTTTTTGCAGACTCCTGAATTACATTCCAAACAGGTGACCTGGGGAAAATCGTCATAACATTCTCTCTGAGCATCGGATTGAAATTTTTTAAGAAGGTATAGAAAGAGGATGGACTATAGTTTATTGTTTATATTTTTCAGTGCCATAGGTTGAAACAGTGCCATAGGTTGAAAAAGTTCTATAATCAGGTCATCTTGGGAGATTGTGCATAACTCTTTCTTGGAGAATCCAATTTGGATCAGACTGGTGGCATTGGAAAGAGGACGCAGAGGGCTACTATAGATCACAATTTCAGAACTGGATGATCCAAAATTACAGAGATACATCAGATTCAATATCAAGATCCTACAAAGTGAAAAAAGGTGTGTAGTTTTTTTAAATTTTTGCTTAAGCTTGGTTTGAAAAATTAGTTTGAAGGAATTCAAAGGGCATAGTAAAGCATTATTATTGGTAATTGATGCCCCGAGGAAAGAAAATGCAAACACCTAGTAAGCAACCTAAAAGATATAGCATGACTCATGAAGAAGAGGAAGAAATGCAACATGATATATCAAAATTACGAGACCAAGTGCAACAAGTGTCACTTGCACAAAAAGCAACAAAATCTAAGATGAAAGATGTAGAAGCTAAGATGGATGGTTTAAAAAAAGGTGTAGAAGCTAAGATGGATTGTTTAAAGAAAGGTGTAGAAGCTAAGATGCATGGCATGGACACTAAAATGGATGGCATGGATGATAAGATGGAAGAATTGAAGATAAATATGAATAAGTTGCTACAAGAAATGGTCACTAATGGTAAAAGGGTAGTAAAGGAAACTCATGATGAGAACAAAAAAAATGTTAATCATGATTCCATAGACTCTAATGTTGGATCGAAGACCCACCATATTCCAAAAATCAATATGAGGAATTTTGATGGCAAGGATCCCACAACATGGATATTACAGATGGAGCAATTTTTTGATCTCAATAACATGCAAAACACACAAAAGGTACGTATTGCAACTTTATATTTGGAACCAAATCAGTTTGTATGGTATCAATGGCTTTGCTCTCGTAAACAAATTATCACTTGGGAAATTTTTACGGAAGAATTGATAGCACATTATGAGGATACAAAAAGCAACACTTTTTTTAGCCAATTGATAAGTCTCAAACAAATGGGCTCAATAATGGAGCATATTGAGGAGTTCAAAAAATTGAACATAAGGGTAAAAAATATTCCAGAGGAGCATAGGATTAATGTGTTCATAGCGACTTTAAAGCATAATATCCAACATGATGTTCGCCTTTGGGAACCTGATTCATTAGAGAAGGCTTTCAGGTTAGCAAGAAAAATGGAAAGCAAAATTATGGCAACCAGGAAGCATACCAGTCATAACTATACAGATGGAAGTGTTGTTACCCCTAGCCTTCCACAACCTATAATGTTGACACCACAACAATTGGAAGAAAAAAGAGCAAAAGGGCTTCGTTACAGTTGTGATAGCAAATACACTAAAGGTCATAAGTGTGCTGAGAAGAAATTATTCTACATAGATTGTGAAGAGGAAGAAGAAAAGGAGCAAGAAAGGTTAAAGGAAGAGGATATACTCCAGGAACAAAGCCTAGATAAAGAAGAAATGAATCTGACCATATCTTGTAATGCATTGGCTGGAATTACCACTCCTAAAACCATCAAGATAGAAGGAAAAGTCAAGAAGAAAAAGGTAATAGTGCTGATTGATTCAGGAAGTACCCACAATTTTATTCATTGTAAGGTAGCAAAAGAATTGAATTGCTTCCTATATCTAGTACCAAAGTGTCAAGTGATGATTGCAAATGGAGGAATGATAAATTGCTCTGGAAAGTGCCATAATATCAAGCTATCCATGGGAGAATATGTATTGACTAGCCCAATGCTTTCCATTCCAATGGGAGGTGCTGATGTTGTACTAGGAGTCCAATAGCTACAATCCTTGGGTACAATAGCTTCTAATTTTCAAGAACTTTTCATGAAATTTTATGCTGAAGGAAAGGAAGTTGAATTAAGGGGTATTACAGGGAAATCGAGAAAGATAATCAGCTCTAACGGTATGACAAAGCTTCTAAAAAAGGAACAAAGAGGTGTACTTGCTCATTTATGTTCGCTAGATGTTTCCACATCAAAATCATCTATTTCTCTAGATCTCCAAAAAGTATTGGACAATCATTCCAAGGTATTTGAGACTCCCAAAGGTCTCCCACCTATTCGTGATCATGATCATGCTATTCATTCGATTCCAGGAAGTGTTCCTCCAAACATCAGGCCGTATAGATATCCCTATGCCCAAAAGAGTGAAATTGAACGTATGGTTGCAAAAATGCTAGAGGCTGGTATAATTCAACCTAGTCAAAGTTCTTTCTCTACTCCAGTAGTATTGGTGCACAAGAAGGATGGATCATGGTGCATGTGTCTGGATTATAGGGAGCTCAACAAGCTCACTATTAAAGATAAGTTTCCCATTCCTGTCATTGATGAATTACTGGATGAATTGCATGGATCAATTTACTTCACCAAGTTGGATCTTCGTTCAGGGTATCATCAAATCAGAATGAAGACTGAAGACATTCCAAAAACAACATTTAGAACTCATGAGGATCATTATGAATGCACCTTCTACATTTCAACGTTTGATGAATTCCATTTTCAAACCCTTCCTTATAAAATTTGAGTTAGTATTTTTTGATGATATACTAATCTATAGCAAGTCTTGGAAGAATCATGTTGAACATGTTGACAGGGTGCTACAACTATTGGAGGAGAAACAATTATATGCAAAAAGATCCAAATGTTTCTTTGGAGTACAAGAGGTGGAATATCTGGATCATATTGTATCTCATGAAGGAGTTAAGGTAGACCCTAGCAAAATTAAAGCCATTAAGGAATGGAAAATCCCCACATCCATAAAGCATCTGTGAGGATTTCTCGGGTTGATAGGGTATTATCGCAAGTTTGTTAAGAATTATGGGAGAATAGCAGCACCTCTAACAACATTATTGAAGAAAGATTCATTTTCATAGACTCCAGAAGCAACAAAGGTCTTCGAACATCTTAAAGAGGCAATGTGCCAAGCACCGGTCTTAGCTACACCAGACTTGACAAAAACCTTTATTGTGGAATGTGATGCTACAGGAAATGGAATTGGTGTTGTTTTAATGCAAGATGAAAGACCCATTGCTTTTGAAAGTCGTCCAATCAAGGGAAAGTTTTCACACAAAGCTATTTATGAGAAGGAAATGTTGGCAATACTACACACACTTAAGAAATGGCGACCCTACCTAATGGGAAGACACTTCAAGATAAAAACGGATCATGATAGCCTTAAATGCATTTTAGAACAAAGATTATCCTCTTAAGAGCAAAAAAAGTGGGTCACAAAGATGTTGGGTTATGACTTTGAAATCATCTACAAAAAAGGGAAGCAAAATGTGGTGGCAGATGCACTCTCAAGAAAGGATGAAGATGTGGAAGCATTGTTGTGCGCCATTTCTATTATCCAACCAGATTGGATAAATAAAGCAAGGGAGGAATGGAAGAATGATGAAGAAGTATGGGAACTTATTTGAAAGTTACAACAAGATTCCAGTACATCTGATACATTTAGCTGGAAAAATGATTCATTATGGTACAAAGATCGCATATACCTCTGTAAGAATTCACAACTCAAACAAAAAATTCTTATGGAATTACACACTTCTCCCTTAGGAGGGCACTCAGGATTTTTAAAAACATACCACAGGGTTAAGAAGGAATTTTTTTGTGATGGTCTTAAATTGGATATTCAAAAGTTTGTGGTGGAATGTTTGGTTTGCCAACAAAATAAAGTTGAAACAATTAAGACCCCGGGTCTATTACAACCTTTATCCATTCCAAGCCAACATTGGGAGGAGGTTTCAATGGATTTTATCACAGGTTTACCCAAATCTAAGGGAAAGAGTGTCATCATGGTGGTAGTTGATAGACTTATCAAGTATGCACACTTTTGTGCATTATCACATCCATTTAAAGCCAGTACAGTTTCTACTACATTTATGGAAACAATTCAAAAGCTACATGGAAACCCAAAGATTATTGTAAGTGACAGAGATACCATTTTCACTGGAAATTTTTGGACAGAATTATTTTCTTGTCTTGGTACTCAGTTAGCGCATAGCTCATCTTATCATCCTCAATCTGATGGGCAAACTGAGATAGTAAAAAAATGTTTGGAAGGATATATTCGTTGCTTTGTCTATGATGAACAGACACAATGGGTCAAATGGTTGCCTCTGGCTGAATGGTGGTATAACACTTCCTTCCATACAGCAACAAAAATGACCCCATTTATGGCACTTTATGGATATCAGCCACCATCCATAACATCATATTTAAGAGAAAATTCTAAGGTTCAAGCAGTGGAACATCACATCGAACATCAACAATGAGTCCTCCAACTCTTAAAGGATAACCTCATGTTGGCATAGAATAGAATGAAACAACAGGCATATCAACATCACAGCGAAAGAAGTTTTGATGTAGGTGATTAGGTATTCCTACGACTACAACCATATAAACAAATGTCCCTCAAGAAAGCTAAGAAGGATAATAAATTATCACCAAAGTATTATGGTCCGTACAAGGTGTTGCAAAAGATTGGTACTATGGCATACAAATTGGAGCTTCCTGTAGCGTCTCGAGTGCACCCAGTTTTCCATGTTTCATGTTTAAAGAAGGTTATAGGCGACAAGCTCCCAATTCAAACAATATTGCCAGAACTTGATGAGAAAGGAAAAATTATATTGGAATCGGAAGCAGTCACAGAAACAAGAACTCGACAGCAACGAAATCAATCAATTTTGAAGTATCTCATCAAGTGGAAGAGCTTATTTGCTGAAGATTCCACATGGGAGGATGAGAATTTTATACAGAAGCATCCAGAACCACTCAAGCGTTGAGGACAACACTTTTTTGAAGGAGAGGGGCATGTTAGGTCCCTATAATACTAGTGATTACCCCATTACTATTGTAGTTGTATCCCTTTTTAATATTGTTGAGCCCCTTTTGTCCCCATATTTTTATTATTGTACCCCATAGAATCCCTCTATTGTTATTTTTGTGGCTTTATATTATTATTGTTAGGTCGGCTGGGTTATATTGTGACTCCATAGACTCCTATATATAGAAAGGAGGTTTTTTCATTTGAATCATCGAAGAATTGTTCATTTGTGTAATGTAAAGGAGGTTGCCCCCTCAAAGAGGTTGAATTCTAAGGTGTTGATCTCTCTTTTCTATCTTTTTGTGAGCTAGTTTCATAACAACCTAAGAGAATCCTTTGGCCACAAATTTGGCCTTGTACTTCTTGATGCTCCCATTAGCTACATGCTTCACTTTGTAGATCCATCTAGAATCAACCATTGATTTCCCTTCTGGTCTCGACACCACCTCCCATACACTTTTCTTCATGATGGATTCATATTTTCCACCTTGGCATCAACCCAAACATGTTAAGAAACTACTTCCTCAAGTGAGGAAGGTTCTGTCTCAATGAGCTATGTCATGAGAGCCATGTACCCATTGTACCTAGCAGGTGACCTCTTTTTCCTGCACTGAGATCTGGGGTCTCCCACATTCTCTCCGGCATCCTACAACAATCTATCAGCTTCTCTAGTTCTCTTCCTCCCCTATCTTGAAGATTCTTGTTGATTGGGTGCCTCCACTCTGCCTTATGTCTGCTCATGTGCATGTGGCTACTCCACAACCTCTTGAAGCTCATCCTGAAGCTCCTCCTTTGGAGCTAAAATCTCCTGATCTGATGGGATACTCAACTCTCGTTCTAGAGAGCATCTCATAGCTTTCTCCTCATTGAACTTGACATCTCTCCTCACAATTTTCATCCTCAGTGAAGGCAAATACACTCATTAATTGTGTGGAGTTTCGGTGTATCCTACAAAAACTCCCAAATTTTTTGTAGCCTCAAGTTTCTTCCTTGAATCCTTGGAGACATGGCAATAAATTGAAGCTCCAAAATTATAAAATGAGACACATCAGGCTTTCTCCTAGAGAAAACTTCCTTCGGTATGATCATTCCAAGTATTCTATGAGGACTCTGGTTCTACAAGTAGACTATTTTGTTGCATGATTTTTCCCACTAATGCAATGGCAGCCCCTGATCATTCAACATGGCCCTTGTTGCTCCCACTATGTTCATGCTATTCCTCTCAACTACCCCATTATGTTGTGGGTTATGGGGTGCTATCAGTTCCCTTCGAATACCTTCCTTCACACATAAATCCTTGAAGGCACTTGAAAAAAAATCACCTCCAATGTCACTCCTGAGAGCATTCACCTTCTTTTGCGTCCCCTTCTCAACCAATGCCTTGAATTCAACAAACTTTGAGAAAACTTCAGCCTTCTTCCACATGAAGAAGATCAAACATTTTGTTGAGAAATCATTAATAAAAATAACATAGTACTTATGTTTTGCAGTGAAGGATGTAGAAACATGTCCACAAACATTAGAGTGGACTCGCTCCACGATTGCATCTGCTCTACTATCTCGGCCATGGAATGTATATTTGACATATTTCCCCAATGTGCAACCTTTGCAAACATCCTTCTGGTCAAGGGAGCCTTTAGGGAGACTGGTGGTAATTTGATGCATGAGTTTTAAGGAACCATCATATAGATAACCCAATATATTGTGCTATATTTCTCTAACATCTCGACTCTGCACTTTTTCATCCTTACTTCTCAATGTAGTGCAATCTCCCACCTCAAGTTTGTATAGGTTCTTCACTCAAACCCCAATTTTATTCACTTTCCTAGTAGCTATGTGTCTCAAAAAGGATTTCCCTTTACTGAAAATAACATCATAGCCACAATCCTCTAATGTTGCTATAAAGATCAGGTTCTTATTCAGCCCAAGTACAAACATAACATCTTCGAGCCAAAGAGGAGAGGTTTTCTCCCTCTAAGAGGTGATAGTACCAATTCTTGTAGAATTGCACCTCCGATCATCCTCCATTTTGGTATGATTCTGGAGATCCTTCTCCTCTAGGGTACTAAAAAACTCCTTGCACCCTATCATATAGAACAAGGCACCAGAATCAAGGTACCACACACTCCCCATAATAGTGTTGGTCATGCATGCTATTAGGGTGAATTGTAATTCGAATCGTGAAGCCAGTGATTCACCTCCTGCTCCTCCTAAAGGATCTTTGTAGACTTATTACGTGGACATTTTGTTGCATGGTACCTAAATTTGTGACAATGGAAGCATTTATCTTACTCAAGTCTTTCTTCTTGCGATTATTTTGGATGGATACATATTTTCTCTAGGTCTTCTTCCCTTTTCCCTTCTTCCCCTTTCCAACCAAGGAAAAATTCTCTTCATCCTAAGCTTTGGATGATGTTCCATCTCTGTTATTTATCCGGGACTCTTCTTGAACCAAATCAAACCACAACCTTTCCCAATTCACTAATTTTTCCCTTCCATTCACAGAGTCCTGGTAGTTGTGCCATGATTTTGGAAGGTCTAGAAGAGCTAGGCTCAGCAAGTCATCTTCTGCAGCATTCACCCCAACCCCTCCAATCTCATTTCGAACTTGTGTAAACCTAGAGAGACATTGTGGAATAGTATCATTATTTTGCATTCCAATGTTCAAAGTTTTTCTTTCAAGGCCAATTTTATATGGTCATGGTTATTTTCGAATAGCTCAGTCCGTGTCTTCCACATACCAAATGGTGTGTCTTTTCCATGAAGATTTGAGACCACATGGTCTCTCACACCTTCCAGAAGAATTCTCTTGGACTTTGCAACATCCTTCTTCCATTGGGATAATTGTTGTGCATCAAATTGTTTGGGTTTTGCAATGTCAGTTTTAACATATTCTACCACGTCATTGTCATCAAGCATTGCTTCCATTCGATCCTTCCAGGCTATGAAATTTGAGCTACTCTCCAGGACATACTCCAATTGCATTCCGTTGAAAGACGCTCTCTCGATCCTGAAGAAAAACTGATGCACTGAAGCTGCTAAATCATAATTCCTGAGAGACAAGTTCGAAATATTGGTTCTAATTTGATTTTAGGGCTCTAATACCATGTATAAAATTTATAGAAATTGCAACTTCTCAAGATTTTGAACTGAAAAACAAGAGATACAATTCTACTCTACTAATTTGCAAAGTGGAAATCAGAATTTCAAACAAAATGCATAGACATGAATAAGAAAAACCAAAAATACACAGTGGTTCTAGGGGAACCCAATTGGGAAAATTCGCTAAGACTATTTGCATTAATCAATTGAATAGAGAAACTATTACAAGTGCTAGTTCATGCTCTAAGCTCAACCTGCAACAGAATAATTGTTCTCTATGCTCAATGAGGAACTCTAGCCAACACTTACGCAATTATTTTCTCACCAAACCTCTTATTTCCTTGCGCAAATAATAAGGAAATTAGCCCCTAAAAAATAGGAATTTCCTACAAATTTATTTCACAATTCCGAAGGATTGATCTCCTGACTCATGCAACACCTGTACACTCAAAACCATTCTACAACTGATGTTACACCGCCTTGGCATCTCCACTTTAGATGAGGACACAAATTCCTTGCATGCACTAGCTATTTTGGGTTGATTGATCAGTTAATTGATAGATCTCTGAGTTAGGTTGTTGTCCCACTGCACAACTAACCTTCAACTAACTCTATCAATAGTTAGAGGTTAGTTAACTTAATAAAACTTAAAATAATTGAACTGGATTACTAAAATTTAGCAATCACACAGGCATAACTAATCTCCAAGCCATCTAACTCGAATTTACTTAGCTAACTGAGTGACAAGATCCATGTCACACTAGTTAACTACCTCCAAGTTGTCTTTTTTATTTAGAAATTTGATTTACTCAATTTGACTAAGGTTAAATTCAAATTGAGCCTTTCTTGCTACATTTTTTCAACAAATGAAGCTAACTATCAGTTGTTTTGAACAAGCTTATTAAAGACTGATATAGTATGTTAGTAATTAAGGTTTTGGTGTTGGTTTCTATCTAATGTGTGGATAAATTTATTAAAATTTTAAAATACACATTGTGTGGAGTGTGGATGAGGAGGAAAGTTTGACTCAACATAGTCGATGCTCTTTAACAAACTCACCCATACACAATTCCTCTGCACACCCTTTCTCCTACACTTCCAGCACACCCTTTTCCCCGCACAGCAAAACAATAGTTTGATATTAAATTCATATATAAAATATTCCTTCGCGTATTTTTTCATTCCCCATACCCCCTCACTTATGTAAAGGACTTGGAACCCCGTCAGTTATGGCATTGTTAGGCACAAAAAAAGCAATGACAGGAATAATAGTGTCAGAGCACCCACTAACAGAATGACCACTCACAAAATTAGCCTTTTTTTATTTTAAATTGATTTGTCAAACATTGACAAATATCAAAAATAAATCGCGCTCCACCAGAGGTGTTATGTTGCATCAAGGCTTGCTCAACCAATGGAAAATTAGAAATAAGATTTCCAGAAATTAGAAAATTATTTTTAATTATGGGAAAATAGAACTATTCAACATTTTCCCTAAACTTTGGTTAAAATTGCAAAGACTTGGCAAAACAATCGAGAGTCAATGAACTTTTACAATGAAGTGAATGCTATAGTCCCTAAAAAGGCAGGGACTGATAACACCAAATATTACTTCCTTATAAAAAAAGACATTAAATATTAGAATATAAATGGTAATACTAAACTGGTAATTGTTCCAATATCTCTATCAATAAACCAACAAAGCTTTCAAGCTATCTCCATCATGAAATTGAATAGAATTCATTAATAAAATTTCAATAGACATAATAAATATTTGGAATGAAGACTTATTTTATAATTCATGTTTGTGAGGTAGCTTAGTTTTATTAATAATATTTATAAAAAAAAATTCTAATAAATTTAAATTTTTTATAATACTTATTTTATGGATGAAATTTTTAAGGTAAGTAAATATTTATTCAAAAGTATGTGATATACGCAAAGTTACGAATATGTAGATCCTTCAACCTAGTAGCTTTCGTTCTCAAAGGGGTTTATTATCCAATGTTTATGGTGTTGCTATGAATATGCCTTGTCGCATGTGGGATTTTCTAGAACTTATGGACAGGGGGGAATGTTTACGGAGGTGATGCCATTTCCATGGTGATTTTACTGCTAATTTTTATGATTCGGAGCCTGTCTATCCTCATTCCTGGGTCAGAGGAAACCCGGGTTTTCATGGGTGCTACGTTTGTGAATGGTGCCTGGCATGGAGTAAATCGAGGGCCAAATATAGAAGACATTTAATAGGGTGAATTAGCAATACGCTCTGAACCTATCCTCCACATTGAGATTGGTTGTTGATACACAAACTCTTTGTTTGCAACTAAAGTGAGTGGCAGCGTGGGATGTGTTCTTAGTGGTAAACTTTGTATCTGTTAGCTTGCATTCTACCATTTTTAAATTTCATTTAATGGTTCTCAACTCATGTTTGTGGTTAGTTGGTATCCGAAAATTCATCCTATGGAGGTAGAATCAAAACTCGTTCTTTCATCTAACTCACTAACCTCCTTTTACCTTATTAATCTTTAGTTGTGGTGGATTTTGTTGGGTGAGCATGTTTAGGGTGCTCCACTTTTTCAAGTTTAATCTATCAGTGTTCTATTTTTATCCTAAATTCTCCCTCTATAACAAGTGGTGGAAAAGGTCCTCATCGTAGACCTCATGCCTAGGTCTAGGCAGAGGAGGCCACAACCATATACAATTTGGCTACTCTCTCAAAAAAAATTAATCTTGAATCCTTATCTCTTGTTGATCGGAAAGCCTTCTCATATTCAACACCATTGATGAGGTTTCCTAATGGGTTCCTAACCCTAGCCATACTAGGGGAATACATAAGCAATACTTAAACTCTATAACTTTGCATTGGTAGTTAAAAACCATCCTAGGTCGAATCCTGGAAGAAAAACAAGAAGAACAGTACAACATCTTTATAGCCCTGGGGGATATCGAGCATGCTCAGTGGTATTAGTGCTTTTTCTTGGAGAATTTATATGTCATGCCACAGCTCACATGGAAAGACACCTTTAGTGTAAGGAGAAACATACAACCCATATGGGCTCCAAATCTAAAAATCTTGCCCTGGTGACTTCATCTGAATGATGTTTTCTACTATATATTCCTATGATAGTTTTATAATTAGTAAATATGTTTTATATAGAATTTCTCATTTCCAAAAGATGTTACGTTTTTCTCAAACTTTATCACTAATAAGTGATCAATATATTTGGTTTTCCAGGTGGCAGATTGAGATCACCTATAACAAGCTCAGTTTGACCATGATTATCTGATAGATGTATTGATATTTTGATCATATGAAACAATATAAAATTAATTCAATATATATATAGTATTACTCTTCTTCACAAAATGAGATATTAGATGAGCAAAAGAAACATGAGGTCTTTCACTTTTTCACTCATCAACCTTGATGTACATATGCCACTTGAATTTTCAAATAAAAATAAACTCCATGTAATTATTCATATATATATGGAAAAAGTATTACTCTTCTTGAAAAATGAGATATTAGATTAGCAAAAGAAACATGAGGTCTTTCACTTTTTCACTCATCAACATTGACGTACATATGGCACTTGAATTTACAAATAAAAGTAAACTCCATGTACTTATTCATTATCCAGTTTTTAGACCACCAACTATATTACAGTTTTGCAAAAATAGACTTGGTTTCTAATGTCAAATATCATCATAAAACCATAGAAATTATCATAATGTGTCAATTTTATAGCTTCTTGGTCAATGGAGCGGTTTGTGAATCAAGACTTTTTTGTTTTGTGATCGGTTCTGGTCTTTTCTATTTTTGCAATCGCTTCCTAGGTATATCTTTTCGTTTTATGGCTTTGGGCCATATGGTCTACTTCTTGTTTCTTTATGGTCTACTTTTCGTTTTATGGCTTTGGGCCATATGGCTTCCCTCTGTGATCATGGTGTTATTTTACTGTAGGGGCTACTGTTTATTGGTCCTCTCATTGGATTTTTGTTTTCTTGTATGGACTTTTGGGTCTGATTTTTGGTTTCATTTTTTTGGTACTCTTTTTTCGGGAGGTTCATGATCCTTTGACTATGTAATGAATTTTGTTTTTAATTAAAGTGGTTAGTTTTTTGCCCTGAGAAAAAAAATCCCTATCTTACTCACTCCATTAACCAAGTCAAATCCTAGTTATCAAGCCATAGAAGTTATCATAATTTCTGCAAAAAATTTAAAATCTCCAACCCAATTAGATATTTTTCATATATGAATGAGATCTCTTCATGAATACATCCTCCTATTGTTGCTATGATAAATATCTATGCTTCTTGTGGTAATAACAATTACTTAAATAATTTGTTTATTGTCTCATTTAGTTCTTTGAAACATGCTAGAAAGATATGCCTTCATACAAGTTTTTCTTCCTTATTTGATCTTTTCCATTATAGTATTTTAACATGGGTTATCGGTTTTCTATTTTGTTGACTTTTATTAGCCCATTTAATCACTAGCTTCAAATATCCCTACATATGTGTGCGTGATACTTCTTTTCCCAAACCTACATTTAATAGGCTCTCATATATGATACTTGGGTCATAAAAGTTGAAGTTTTTTCTTTTGTCTTCCAACACAACATGGTTGTGACAAAAACCTATCTAAATTTTAATAAGAATTCTCTACTAGTAGACATCCTCAACTTTTAAAAACCCAATCCCAAGAGTCCATAGACTAAGTTGAAGTTTTTCCTTTTGTCTTCCAACACAACACGGTTGTGACAAAAACCTATCTAATTTTTAATAAGAATTCTCTACTAGTAGACATCCTCAACTTTTAACAACCCAATCCCAAGAGTCCATAGACTCCAATAATAATTTCCCTGCCATCCTATAATCAACAATCCAAAAGAAATTACATTTTATTATTTATTTTTATAGGTATGGATAGCTTTTTTATTAGAAAGGTTGTAAACAAACAGTTTTGTAATACAAAAAATAAATATTGTTTGAGGGTAAATATTAAAAAAATAGTGTTACATTTCTAAGTTTCTTACTATTTTAATAGTCCTATTAATACTAGTTATCATTTATCAACATTCATATTTCCATGCAAACTAACTAAGAAAAAATAAAACCTAGCAAACTTAAAATACTATAACAAAAATAACTTTTTTACCAACCCATAATGGGGTTTTGCTTTCATGTAAACTAGATTGACAATGTCTAGTTTTTCTCCATGTAGATACTTTCCCGAAATGGTGATATGGAGTCTCTCACATGTGTTCTCAAGTGAGCCCATGGGTTCATATTTCTATTGTCTCTTGGCTATCTTTGAGGCTAAAGTTTCATCATGGCTAGGGATATCTTCTTTATAATTAGAGTTCTCCTTGTGAAGAGGGTGAACTAGAGCTTCGTAGGGAATACCAATAAAGTGAACTAAATTTTCAAGAGACTACTAAATAAAGTTTACCTTCATATTGAGCTCTAATAATTTGCACCATTGAATAATCATCTTGGCATAAAAAAAAATTCCCACTCACGAATCATCAAAACATTTTTTATTGAGTCTATCACATGCTTTTCTCTAGTCTTGTCAATGATAATGGAATAAACCATTATTATCAAGTTCTTTTCTATTTGTACATCCATGATTCCACTAAAGAGCACTTTTGTTAGCCCTTGCTTGTTTGTGTCATTGGCCACTACCACCCTACCCACTAGCCAAGGACTAGAAGCGATTCAACTTAGATTTATTTTTATCACATCATCATTGGTTTCGCTCTCTACATCACCAGTGAACTTCACAAAAAAGGATATCCCAACAAAGTATGGTGAATTCCAAGTTAGGATAATGTTAGGTCCCTATAATACTAGTGTATCCCCCTTATTTTTATTGTTGTGCCTATGTAGCCCCCATACTGTTATTATTGTGCCCCTAAAAGCCCATTATTGTTATTCTTTGCCCTTAAATTATTATTGTTATGTAGGCTCTAATTATATTGTGACCCCTTAGACTCCTATATATACAAAGGAGGTCTTGTCATTCGTATCATCCAAGAATTGTTCATTTATGTAATTTGAAGGAGACTTCTCCTTGAATAAGATAGTTTTTAATTTGGTGATCTATCTATTTGTGAGTTGGTTGCATAACATTTGGTATCAGAGCTTTGGATTCTAGGGTATCACTGCTTCAAACAAGTCATCATGGAATGTCCGCTATAAAATAATTTCTACGAAGCTTAAGAATCTAAAAGATTAACCATGTGGATCTGAAACCTTGGTGAAATTTGTGTCATAATTTTCGATCTTGGTTAGCTATATTTTCTGAGATATGGTCTGAAGAAGTTAGGGTTTTTTCATGCTCCATAATTCAGTCTCAAACAGGTGACCTAGGGAAAATCACCATAACTTTTGATTCAGGAATCAGAATTGAATTATGTAAAAATTGGTTGAAAGATAATGGAAATTAGTTTTATCTATCTCAATTTCAGGGCCTGATGTTAAAACAGTGACACTTGGCATCCCTTACAACTTCACTCTATTGAACTAGTCCATAATCAAGCCATCGTGGGAGAGTTGGCATAACTATATATTAAATAATCCAATATTGGTCTAACTTGTGGCATTATAAATAAGATTCATATGGCTATCATAGAACCGAATTTTGGAACTCGGAGATCCTAAATTACAGAGTTACAACCATTTCAAGATCGAGCTCCTAAAAGCAAGAAAAACGGTGTGTAAGTTTTTTAAAAATTGCATAAGTTTTTCTTGAAAAATTAGTTTGAAGTGATTCCAAGGGCATATTGAAGCATATATATCAGTATTGGGTTATAAAATTCCTCCCAAGAAAAATAATTCTACACCCATTAAACCCTCAGAAATCTCTACTATGATGCATGAAGAGGAAGAATTGTAGCATGATATATCAAAATTACGGGACCAAGTGCAACAAATTTCGCTCTCACAAAGAGAAACCAAAGATGAACTAAAATGATACATGGATGGTTTAATGTAATAAATAAAATATGACATGGATGGTTTAAAAGGTGACATTAATGGTTTAAAAGTAGGCATGAAAGGTTTGACAAAGTTGTTTCAAGAAAGGCTTCCCGGTGGTGACAAGGTAATCCATAAAAATCATGATGAGGAGAAAAGGAATATGAATTATGATTTTAGAGACTCTAATGTAGGGTTTAAGAACCACCAAATTCCAAAGATATATATGAATAATTTTTATGGAAAGGATCTGGTAACATGGATATTATAGATGGATCAATATTTTGATCTATAGGATGTGTAACCCTCACAAAAGGTATGTATTGCATATTGATATTTAGAACCCAATCAGTTTGTATGGTATAGATGGCTTTCTTCTTGTAAACCACTTTTCACCTAGTCAATTTTTGTGGAGGAAATGATAGCACATTTTGAATATACAAAGAGAAACACCTTCCTTAGACAATTGATAAATCTCAAAAAAAAGGGTTCAATGGCAGAGCACATTCAAGACTTCAAAAAAATTGAATATTAGGGTAACCGGTATTCCAGAGGAGCATAGGATTGATGCCTTCATATGGAATTTAAAAGATAGCATCCAACATGAGGTTCGCCTTTGGGAAGCTGATTCATTGGAGAAGGAATTCAGGGTGGAAAGAAAAGTTGAAAGAAAATTATGGCATGACAAGGAAGTCTACCACCCACAACTATAAAGATAGAAGTGTTGTTGCTCATAGTCTTCCACAACCTACAAGGTTGACACCACAAAAATTGGAGGAAAAAAGAGAAAAAGGGATTTGTTACAATTGTGATAACAAATACACTAAAGGTCATAAGTATCCTGAGAAGAAATTATTCTACATATATTGTGAAGAGGATGAAGAAAAGGAACAAGAAACATCAAAAGAGGAGGATATACACAAGGAAAAAACATCAGAGAAAGAAGAAATGAGTCTGGACATATCTTGTAATGCATTGGAAGGAATTACCACTCCTCCAACTCTCAAGATAGAAGGATATATCAAGAAGAAAAAAGTTAATAGTGTTGATTGATTCGTGTAGTACCCATAAGTTTATTCATTGTAAGCTAGCGAAGGAATTGAATTGCTTCCTATATCCAGCACCAGAGTTTCAAGTGATGGTTGCAAATGGAGGAACTATAAATTTCTTTGGAAAGTGTCATAATATAAATCTAACCATGGGGTAGTATGTATTTAATAGTCCAATTCTTTCCATTCTAATGGGTGGTGTTGATGTTGTACTAGGAGTCCAATGGTTGCAATATTTGGGGATGATAGCTTTCAACTTTTAAGAACGTTTCTTGAAATTATTTTTGAAAGGAAATGAAATTGAATTAAGGGGTATCACAAGGAAACCAGGAAAGGTAATCATCTCTAATGGCATGAAAAATCTTATGACAAAATAACAAGGGGGTGTAATTTCATAGTTATTCTCACTAAAGGTTCAAACAATGAAATCATATATTTCCCCTTATCTCCAAAAAGTATTGGACAATAATTCCAATGTATTTGAGACTACCAAAGTCCACCCACCTGTTCGTGATCATGATCATGCTATTCACTTCATTCTAGGAAGTGTTCCTCCAAACATCAGGCCTTATATATATCCTTATTCCCAAAAGAGTGAAATTGAATGTATGGTTGCAGAAATGCTAGAGGCTGGTATAATTAAACCTTGTCAAAGTTCTTTCTATGTTCCAGTAGTATTGGTGGACAAGAAGGATGGATCATAGCGTATGTGTCTAGATTATAGGGAGCTCAACAAGCTCACTATTAAAGATAAATTTCCCATTCCTGTCATTGATGAATTTTTGGATGAATTACATGGTGAAATTTACTTCACCAAGTTGGATCTTTGTTCAGGATATCCTCAAATTAGAATGAAGATTAAAGATATTCTAAAAACAACATTTAGAATTCATGAGGGTCATTATGAATTTTTGGTCATGCCTTTTGGCCTTACTAGTGCACCTTCCACATTTCAAGGCTTGATGAATTCAATTTTCAAACCCTTCCTTATAAAAATTTTGTTAGTATTTTTTTATGATATACTAATCTACAACAAGTCTTGGAAGGATCATGTTGACAGGGTGCTCAAACTATTGGAGGATAAACAATTATATGAGAAAACCTCCAAAGGTTTATTTGGAGTACAAGAGGTGGAATATTTGGGTCATATTGTATCTCGTGAGGGTGTTAAGGTAGACCCTAACCAAATTAAATCCATTAAGGAATGGAAGATCCCTAGAACCATAAAACATCGTCAAGGATTTCTCAGGTTGATAGGATATTATCGCAAGTTTTTTAAGAATTATGGGAGAATAGTGGTACCTCTAACATCATTACTGAAGAAAGATGCATTTTCTTGGACTCCAGAAGTAACAAAGGCCTTGGAACATCTTTTTATCACCTAGATTGACCTCAGGCTGAAGGGAGGCAATTCCATGGTAACCACAAACCAAGCTTAACCTTGTAGCTAGCCCTACAAGACCGGGAGAGGGCTCTCTCCTTTAGAATCTCAGTTGAGATGATTGAATCAAGTAAGGATTTTAGGCTAGGTATAGTAGCTCAAAAGGTTTTGATTGAATTTGTTGGTGTTTTTTTCCAGATCAGGAGGGGCTGGGAAATTTGGGTCTGGGAAATTAAGTCAAAATTGTAGGGGATTCTATGGGGCAAGGTAGGTATGAGCTTTAACACCTTAGGGTTGATGGGGTGAAATTATAGATTGGTGAGGAGCTAAGAAGGGCATAAGACAATCATGGATCCTTCTCAAACAGTAGAAAACATAAAATATTGAATGATTTCCCAAGGTAGAGCATTGTAACAATGGATTCTACCTATCTAACTTGATAACATTCAATAAGAAGCAATTATATGAAAGTGGAATACATAAATAACATGAAAACATAATAAAATAAGAAGAAACGCATGCTAAAGGCCATACCACAGGGATCCCATAAAAATAGCTACAACTTTATTAGTTTCTTGCCAAAACTGCTACAAAGTAATATGTGTTTAGTACATGAGCATCCAATTGAATCAAACCCTTGCCAATGACAAAGAAAATATATGATATAGACATTTAAAACACTCATCCTAACCATCAGGGGTTGAAACCATGAGTAGAGGAGTTGTTTCAAGCATTTCTAAACAAGGATCAAGAATCTAGGCAGTCAAACAACTCGCCTCTAAAAGAGGGGAAACTGATTCATTACCCTCAAAACAACTTTTTATCTAATGAATCTACCATCTACTAGTGTTTGACTATTACATTTACAAACCATGGCATTAATTACATCAGAAAATTCACCTCCATGAGAGAGAAAACAAGAAAATGGTCGAAATTTAGCAAAACAGTCATCCTAAGTAAAAATGCCCTATAGGCAGCGCCACTGGTCCTACGCGTAGCGCAACTTTGAGGCCACTTTTGGAGGCCACCCCATCATCAAAATTGAGCCCATGATAGCTCATTGGAAAGGTATTGAAGTCTAGTTTCTAGAACACCTAGAATTTCTAGATTTGGAGCTCATTTGCCCCCTCAAAACCTGATTCTCCCAAGGTTGCTTCTGTGTGTCCAAAAACTAGCAGAAAGGTCAAATTTTGAGTGTTTTTGGACCTTTTGGTGGACTAAATCTGCTCCAAAAATTCTGAAAATTGCTAGGGTACATGTCCTTGATGCCCTGAATCCAAAAATGCAAACCATTTGTGAATTGGGTTCCCCTAGAAAAAGCGCAGCGCCACAAGGCAGATTTTTTGTGTATTGAATTTCCAAAATTCAAAAATGACAAAATTTCCTCAAAAACTGCCCAAAATTGGTATGAGGCACCACCATCAACTGCTTTGATTAGTCAAGGAGGCTTCAGCCAACATATTTAATCTATCCTCCTCCTTTTTGCTTTCTAAATCCCTCCTTAACCTAGCCTTCAACTTTCTGATCCTCATGTTACAAATTTTATTGCGAGCCATGTGTCTAAGCATTTTCTTGTCCCTGTTGGCCTTTTCAATGAGCCCTTCAAGATGTAGGTTGACTCTCTCAAGCCAAGTCTCCCTATCGTTTTCAATCTCCTGCTCAATAGGAGTCAGTGTGACTTGTGTCTCTTTGCCAATTTGCCTTTTTGCTTTGAGCACTTCCAGCTCCATGAGGACTTGTTTGTCACTCAATTGTTTGTTCTCCTGCTCCAAGTATGTGATGACATACTTGGCTCTCTCTAGGTTGTTCGCCAAAGCTTGTATTTGAGCTTCCCTTTCCTATATGATGATGTCTTTGATGGTTTCTTGATCCTGAGTCTCTAAATCAATGGTCTGAGTATCATGCTACTCAAACTCATCATGCTTTGCTAATTCAAACTCCCTTTCTTGCTCATCATTCAAATCATCCTCCTGTACCTTTTCCTTCCCTTTGTTCAGCTGCTCAACCTGTACCTATTTTGTTGATGTAGAAGGCAAAGCCCCTTCCACACCCTGTGGAGATAACATTTTCCTATGAACTGATGAAGAAGTTGTGGAGAAAACACTTGCCTAGTAGCTACAAGTAACTTCCTTGTACCTCTCTAATATGTCAAGAATACTGGCACCTCAGCAGTTTTTGTCTCTTTGTGTTCCTCTCTTGTTTTCACATGAGTAGAGGTCCCACCTATTTCTTGCACCATGGATGGAGGAATCTGAGGTCTCCTGAACATGTCATGAGTAATGAAAGTCTCCCAATGGATATTTAGAAGACTGATATGGTGAAGAACAATAATCTTGATCAAGGAGTAATGATATATTTTATTCATCTGCTGAGGTTATGGCTTCTTCTGCACAAGGTAAGCCATCTTATCAATGTTTCTAAACAAAAAGTAGGGGAGGTTCAACATCTTCACCCTTGTAAAGTGTATGAGGAGCCTAATATGGTAAGTATACAACATGGAAAATCTGCCCTCACAAGTGAAATATTTGATGATAATCCTCATCAAGGGGACATACCTATTCTCCAAAAATTTGAAGGGGAAAATCCTCTTCACCTGACTTCTGTACTGATGGTTAATGTAAGGCTCATAATAATGCTCATCAAGGTCCTAAGCCTTATACCAGTTCTCACCAATATCAGGGATTCTGGTGGCCTCTGAAATAATAGATGGTGACACTATGAAAGTCACCCCAGTAAGACTCACTTCATTGTTATGCAAGTTGGCTACAAAGAGTCTAGCCATTTCATGATGAAACTAAACTCTCTCCACTAGTTCATAGAATTCATAACATTGAAGGTGTCTGAAACAAGAAACTGCTAATGGGGAGGCCTGTAGTTCTGCTAGGTTGGTTGGCTCTTCTTTGGTAATTTTACCTCCCTTATGAGGCTTTCTCTGTTGCCTTCTCCTCTCAACTGAACTATCACTTGTTGTATCCTCCTCATCATAATCAGAGTCACCTCTATTCATGTTTAACTAGCCTTCTTAGTTTGCACAATTTTAGACAATTAAAGGGAATGAAGGATACTCTAGGGTTTATAGGGATGAGTTTGAGTGAGCTTAAGTAGTTATGGAAAAACCATGAAAGTGAGGGGAGGGTTTAGGGAATGAGTGATAGATGGTGAAATGTAGATGAGGGTGAAGGGAATGATGGGTAAGGGGTTTAGTTATGAAACTAGGCAATGGGAAAAACCAAAATGATTAGGGTTTATAGTGAAACACTAGGGTTTTATATTAGGAATGAAAAATTGCCTAAAACTTCACATCTGCAAGCCAATCATCAAGCAAGGTGATAGTACTTGTACAAGGTGAAATTTGGAGGAAATTTGGAAAAAATATGAAGATTGGAGCATTTTTATGGTTTGTTGCCCTACGCGCAGCGCTCCTGCACAGACGCACAACGCCCGTTGAAAATTACACTGTGAAAAAATGCCCTATGCGCAGAGCAAGGCCCTAAGTGCAGTGTACTCCTCCATATGCGCAGCGCCGGGCAAAATACCTCTAGAAGCGCAGCGCCACCCCTGTTTTGCTAGAAATTGCTTTTTTCTTCTCTCCTTTGGTTTCTTTGACTTGCAAAATAACATAATGAAATAAAAGTAGGATGAGAGGGTTTACATATGGGCACCATTTTGATTTTTACTTTTTGAAAACCCACTTTTCCAATGTTCTTTGCCTTTTTGAAAACCCTGTTTTTAATGCTTGTTTCACTTTTTCTTTTGCAGGTGGATTAGCTCATGCTGACTTGATTTTTTGCAGTGTTTGTAGCTAGGCAGTATGGATTGATGCTTAGGAGTAGTTGGGAATCAATATTACATATAGGAACATGAAATTACATAAGAAATGATAATAAAAACAAAATACTTTGTTTTCACCTCAAAACATGTTTTGAGGTGAAAATTACATTAAGCTTTAAAAAGAATAACTTTTGACTTTCCAGATACTATGCTTGAGTTTATTTGGCATCCTCATGTCCTTGCTGATCTTTATTGGCATTTAACCATCAAATTTGACTATGTGGAAACCCTAAAACCTAATGAGACCAAACCCTATGACCTAATGAAATAGAACTGCAGAATGAAAATGAACCATGACTGAAGACAATAGAAAAAGGATCAGCAAGTATATTTTATGAGGGAAAACTGAAGTGACCTCAACCATCAGTAGATTCATGACCTAATGGAGTGATGAAAATTTACAGTATGGGACTCCTATTATGAAAATGCAAAAGATCATATTTTGATCACTAATGGCAGTATGACAAGACTGACACTAACATTGGCTCCAATGGGGATGGTAGCTCCTTGGAGGTGCCAAGAACACTGTAGACCTAGTAGCCTTATCCATTAGGCAACGAAGTCAAAAATCTTCAAAAACTGAAAACTGACACAATGCAAATTGAAACTGACTCATGACTCAAACTGTGACTGTAAACTAAATCAAAACTGGCAAACCTTACACATATCATTCAAACTTTATAGCCTTCACTTCGGGCCCCAAGCTAGAATGACTATGTACTTTAAAATATTGCAATGAAAGGGAAAATGGTATGTACAATGATCATGTCATAATTTCATAAATCACTTCAAAAGTAGTAATGCTTCAGGAGCGCACCATTAACTAGTCCTCCTGGGCACTCTTGATCATCCATCTCCTTGAGGAAAAAAGAATTTTGTCCTTTGTATTCGGCAATATTATAGGGTCCTTTCCATAAGTTCTCGAACTTACCGTGCTTTCCTTTGTCTTCATTCCGAGCATCCCACCGCAACACTACATCCTCTAGCTGAAATTTGTCTGCTTTAGTTTTCCGATCATAGATATTCTTGATCTTTTCCTGTAATCTGAAAGTGTTTTGGAAAACTTCATCCCTTGTTTGCTGCAGATGAATCATCTGATTGATTCTTCACTAAAAGTCATCCTCTTCACTGCTAGCTTCCTGTAATAGTCTCATAACCGGAACTGCAAGAGATGTTGGAAAGACTGTGTCAATGCCATAAACTAACTCAAATGGAGACATAACTATGGATTTCTTGTGGCTCACTCTGTCAGCCCATAAGGCATTAACCAACTTTCTGTGCCAATTTTTCTTATTTATTTCCAACATCTTCTTAATGATGTTCACCAAAGACTTATTTGATGATTTAGCCAAACCATTTCCCTGTGGGTAATATGCTGTAGAATGTCCCAAAGTAATGTTATACTGGCTGCAAAATTTGATCATCCTCTTTGATTTGAATGCGGCTACATTATCTGTGATGATTTTATTAGGAAAAATGAAACAAGATAAAATATTTGACTCTAGAAATTGGATGATTACCATATTTGTGGCTTGTCTAGTTGGAATAGCTTCAATCCACTTGGTGAAATAGTCGGTTGTTGTTAGGATCCATTTGTGTTGTGCCAACGATGTTGGATGGATTTCCCCGATGAAATTGAGTCCCCACTACTGAAATGGTGCATTGACCTCGACAGGTTTCAGAGGAAGAGGCAGCAATTTTCTTTTCCCTTGAAAGACTTGACATTCATGACAGCTCACGACTGTCTTATATACATCTGAAAATAGAGTCGGCCAGTAATAACCTGCTCTCAAAACTTTATTTGTCATTGTATTCCAGAACAAATGACCACCACAATCACCTTTATGAAAGTCATACATTACCTGCTGAGCTTCATCTTCAACCAAACAGTTAAGTAAAACACCTCCCAGATCTTTCCAATAAAGGGCATTATTTAAAATACAAAATTTGGAAGCTTTGAGTTTGAGTGATCTACCTTTGCTTCTAGACATTCTCGGAGGTGACAAAAGATGTTGAAGTACATACATTATGTCTGAATACCATTGTGATTAAAGAAACATTTCAGACACCTGAATGAGAGAGTCTTCTTCTTCATCTTCTGACATGGCTGTGATGAGATTGATATCTAAAGCATGCATATTTGATTAAGCCATTAGTCTCGCCAAGCCTTGTCCTTTGATCAGCTTTGTGGGTTTAATCTCCAAATCATATTCCAACATTACTGCAATCCACTTCCCTCTTCTTCGTTTCGAATCAGTTTGTATCAGCACATCCTTAACTGCTACATTGGGAACATATGCTATAATGTGTGGGTGCAGAATATACACTCTGAAATCGTCCAATGCTTTTACAAGAGCAAGTGCCTATTTTTAAATTATATTATACCGCAAGGCAGCATCTCGAATAGTCCTACTGAAAAAGGCAATGGGCTTCTCTAGCTGATCTCTCTTTTGCATTAATACTGTAGCCATGGTATGCTCAGATGAAAATGAAAATATAATGAAATCTTGAGTGTAATCAGGACTAATTAAGACTAGAGCTGTAGATAAAGCATACTTTACCAGATTAAATGACTTCATGGCATCCTCCATCCATTTTACCATGCTGTCCTTTTTCAACATGTTAGTCATTTCTCTTAAATGTTCAACTAAATTGGGTATGAATTTGCATAAGAAATACATCTTACCATTAAAATCTTGTATCAATGCAAATACCTTCTTTTGAGATAATATGACCAAGCAACTTTCCCTCATCCATGGCAAAAAGACTCTTCTTTGGATTAAGAGATATCCCGAACTTCCTACATCTCTGAAAAACAATCTTTAAATGGTGTAGATTCTCATCATTGAAACCTGAAAACATTGTCAAATCATCTAAATAAACAACCAAAAATACATCCTTCTCATTAGAAAAAGCGATGTCCATTTCTCGCTGAAATGTGGCTCCAACATTCTTCAAACCAAATGGAATTTTAGCATAATGAAAGGTTCCCCAAGGTGTTGTAAATGCAGTTTTGTCTCGATCCTTTTCATGCACCAGGATCTGATTATAACCTGAATACCTATCAAGTAGTGACATGCGCGATGCTCCAACCACTTTTTGCAGGATATGATCCATCTTTGGAAGTGGGTAATTGTCCTTCAAAGATACCTTGTTAAGGTTCCAGAAATCTATACACAATTTTATTTCTCTGGTCTTCTTTCATATCGAAACCAAATTCGAAATCCAATCAGAAAATCTGATTGGGATAATTATACTATCTTTAAATAATCCGTTTACCTTTTTCTTGATGGAAGGAAACAGCTTTGGGTTGATTCTTCTCAACTTCTGTCTAAATGGCTTTTGATATGGCTTGATGGGAATAGTGTGCTGAATTATATCTTTGTCATACACCTTCACATCTGAATAATCCCAAGCAAACACATCAGAAAATTCAGATAACAATCTAACATACTTAGTCTTTACCTTGGGAGACAATGCTTTGGACAATTTTACAAACTTGGGCTTGTCCGCTATTCCAAGATTGACATCCTCAACTCCTTTATCTGTAGGCACCAAGCTCGACTTTCTTGCAACATCATCTTGATCAAAAAGCTCCTCTAAAGGTATGAGACCTCTAGGAATAATATTATCTTTCAGCTACAATACCTCCATCTGATTCACTTCAATCTCTTGTTCATCAGTATCATAATCATCATCTATGGAAGCATCCTTGAATTTTCCTTCATTCTGCAAAAAGGTATTGATTTCATTATCATCCCAAAACACTTGCCAATACCTTAAATTATCCGGAACAGTAGGCCGGTGTTTGACATGAATTTCAAACTTGTTGTTGGAGTTCATTGGGATCTTCAAATTGCTTGCAGCAGTGGCGAGTGAATCTGCAATAATATTTTGAGTCTGGGGTACAACTGTCAAAGTATAATCAAGAAACATTCGCAAGATGTCTAGGACTACATTTCTGTAGGCTCTCATCCGTGGATGCTTTGCTTGATACTCTCCCTTTACCTGTTTGATTACCAGCTCTGAATCTCCATAGACTGAAATCCTTTTTGCATTTAATTTCTTCAAAATTTTCAAACCTGCAATCAAAGCTTCATACTCCACTTCATTGTTAGAGTAGTCAAAATCCAACTTGTAAGAATACACTCTAACATTGCTAGGAACTCTGTCAGGCTGGAAAGCAGGGCTCCGAATCCAAATTCCTATGCTATCACCGTCCTTACCAACAGCTCCGTCAAAATCGATGCTCCAAATACCTGCCTCTTCTTCTAGATGCTAGAATTTTGTTTCCTTCTCTAACTTACCCTGACTGATCACTTCATTTTTCTGTTGTTCAGTGACCTTTTGCTGCTGATATGTGGACTGCTTGGAAGAACTTGTTAATTTCTTTCTTTCTTGATCAAGGGATGTTCTAAAATTTTCTGAAATCTCTGGTACATCATCTACCTATATTAATTGGCTATTTACATCATTCAAACCACTATTTGAGTATAGTACAAATGATTCTAAATCTGTATGTACAACATTTATTGGATGATTAAGTGGCTTCTCTTTACTAGTGATCATGTATTTCATTTTCTTCTCCATGTATAGTTTTCTCAATTGGCCAAACACGGGAATGGTAGCATAAGAGAAATCAAGTTGTAAAGTTCCTTTAAGTTTTGTACCCCACGATCTGGACAAAAACATACCAAACCATGGTGGAATGTCAGCAACAACCACATCCATCAAAACATTCTTGGCTAGGTTTTGGTCTAATGATACCACCAAGTCTTTGATAAGGCCAATACAATGGACCCTTCAAAATCAAAAGAATACAGGTCATGATATTTTCGAGTAATGTCAAGGCCCAGTTTCTCAGATTATGAGAAGCTCCGGAGTCAAACATGGCATTATGGAGAACATACTCATGTAATCTAAGGCTTATATAAAATGGAGGAACTTCACTATCTTCGGACTGACCTTCTAAGGTAGGGCCAAAAATGAGCTCAGGCTGATCATCTTCTACATTGACCATGTCTGATAAAGGATCTACTTGCAAAATTTGAGACATGTGGTTTCTATAACTATTGTTCTTTACCAGCTCAGTCAAAGGAATTAAAACTTTTAATTTAGCAATTTCATTTTCTAAACTAAAAGTTGAAACTTTCTCTACCTCTTTGACAAGAAGGTCCTTCTTTTCTTCTCTTTCTTTTGCTGCACTTTGTTGATTGTTCTTCTCATTTGCAACGTTATTTGTTGATGGTCCTTTGCTAGAACTTGGATCAACAGGGTCTTTCCCTTTCTTTTGAATTCCTGAAGAAACATTTTTAGATTGTGCTTCCTTCCTTTTTTGAATTGGACTGACTAGTACATCCCTGTTTCTCAATGAATATTTCTTCTGTTTTGCTATCAAGGCATTCATATATCCACGTTGATAACCATCTGAATCATCCTCCAAAACTTCCTCATTTGCTAGTATGTAATCTTCATCCCTTTGGGTGTCTGGAACCTCTGCATATTCTTCATATTCCGTCAGAAAATGGGCATACCATCCGTGGTGAAGAAATGGTTTGCTTCAACCATCGGATCATTGTCCTCTTACTCATCCATTCTATGCACATAGTTCTACTACAAAGGAATTTTGACTTGCTATTGTTGTGCTATTTGATCTTGTGCCTTTTGTTCCCTCTGCTTAATCTATAATTGGGGCTGTTGCTGTCCTCTAAAGTTTGGATTCCTTATTGGTGTTTTAGGTCTATCTGCAACAGTCAGCCAGTCAAACATCTTCTCAACTTTCTGGAGCAAAGTATCCATATTAACATCTGAGGTAGATGCTTCTTCCTTTATAGTCACCTTCTTTTCAGATCTCATTCTCACTCTTTTGGCCAGCAGATTTGCTTCTACACTTACAACATTCTTCTACATATCTTCAAGTGTGGTAGGATCTCTTTCTTGTAACTGATATGCCATATCAGCATTGAAACCATCTGGAAAATTGAGCAAAGCTAACCCCACTGGTGGTTTAATGTCAGCTGGAATAGCATTATATACTGCATTAAACCTTACACAATAATCTTGCACACTTTCACCTGTATTCCTTTTGATATTTTCATACTCAGACAAAATTTGGAGTGGGTTCTTCTTTACCTCCCACCGGTCTAGGAATTTTCTATGCAGAACTGGAAAAGTGGTGATAGAGGTTGTTGGTAAAGCTTTGAACCATTTTCGAACTTCACCTCCAAAGCTTTGGAAAAACAACCTCATAGTCACATTTTCTACCTCTACCTCATGAAAGTCAAAGAAGTCATTCATCCTATCAACATGTTGTTGTGTTGTAATGCTTTGAGTGGGATCAAAAAGAGGTATTTTACTTTGGTAATCAACGGGCATATCATCAAGATTCTGAGGTAAGACAAGGGGTTCATACCGTGCATCCATGACTCAAGGTGGGGGAGGTGGATTTAAAGCAAGATTTTTGGTACTTGATGTATTCAATGGAGTAGTAACAATAGAAGGACTAACAATCTGCACAGATGAAAGCAATGGGTAGGGGATTGTTTGAGTTGCAGTAGATGTAAAAGAGGTATTTCAAAAATCAAAGGATGGCCTGTGTTTCACCCAAGTGTCTACGCTTGAAACAAGATTTTGTAACTAATCAAGAGCATGGATAATCTATGATCCTGGTTTACTTTGGGTAAAAAAATCTTCAGCAGGACTTTCAAGAGATATTCAAGAGTCAAAAACTATGTGATCAAGCCAACTCAAACACTTACTTCAAAACAAATTTTGCTCAAAATTTATATCAAATTCAAGATCCTGCAGAAAATATAACCTATCTAGGAGTGAGTAGAAGCGAGGAATATAAACTTCACTTGATTGTTCAGACAATTTTTCTTTAGCAGCACCAAATTTCTCTGTAGGTTTCCAATGTTTCTTTCCAATCTTATGAGGATCATCGACAATGAATGGTGGATTCATATCTGGATTGGATCTGGTGTACCTTCTCGAAGTCAGTATGCTCAACTTTTGAATTTTTTCTATATTGTTTTACAACTTTTTATTTCAACCTAGCAAATCCTAAAACTCATCATCCAAAGTTCAAGAATTTATATGAAAAATATTACCGGGGTGATTAGTCTTTCATCCCCAGTATGGTTGCCACTATTAGAGTCAGTCCTTTGGCCTTCCTTCAGTGATCAACATGGGCTCTTACTATGTCTAGTTTTGTTAGATGTTTTGCACATGATCTTCAATGTAAAACATGTCTTAAATGTGTTCATCAGGAGCATCTCAGAAAAATATTTCCAGCAGTATATCACACTCCCAAAACCAGCTCCCGGATCAAAAGATATGACTGAATGAATGATTGACTCAAAGATCTCCCCATGCAGCAGAACAGTTTTGTGTATATATACTTACAATTTTTTATCTCACATAGAGGCTTCCTGCTGCATTGTTACATGCTCTTCAAACATTCATCGACTTTCTCTCCATGTTTGAGAACAATGGTGGTAATGGCAGATTCCAAAGGAAGTTATCTTCTTGTAAATGATAAATTTGGATCTAAAGAAGCGGATGGAGATTCCAAGTTCTGCTTGGGATCTAACAAATGTTGTTAATTTGGCATTAGGTTCTATCGAGAGACATAAACATTATGGACAACTTGTGGAGGGCTTATGTTGTAGAGAATATGAGTTCACTCTTTCCTGTATTTTAGAGAATTTGATGCTATGGATTGAGAAAAAACGATGATCAAAGTGGAAACTAGATGAGGATGAGGAAGAATATGATGACCATAGTTCTAGTGTTCCCAAGCACCATTTTTTTGAGTGGTATAGAAAATGGGGATGGATTTAGTGAATTGACTTCATCACTCATCGAGTATTTGAGGCCAGTCCATCAGTAGTGGCATCTGCACTAGCTTCTAGCTAGAGTGAAAAAGGAGGGTTCTTCTGTGCATGAAGTATATCTGGGTCATGGGGGCTTATAGATAAAATCGGAACTGCAAGATGTTGCCTAATTGTATTCATACCTACTCGCTACCTTTTCTTCCTTGAATTCCTTTGGTGGACCTTTGCCTATTCTTAATTTATTAGCTTTCACTCAGGGATTTTTGTCATGATTGTGGGAGTGGTTAGAGAGATTTCTTATTTTCAAGAAATATGGATTTACAAGAGTTCAGAAGCAATTCCAGACCAGTCTAAGTATTGGTGAGAACCAAATTCATGATATAGTTGGCAGAGAAGAGGAAAGTTTGATCAGAAATGTAAGCAATAAATGGGCCTCTACCTTTCTAAGAACGAAAGTGAAGTCTTCAAATGGAGATAACAGTACTGATATGTGTAAAGATAACTCTCTTCAACAATATACTGATAAAGATGATGCATGCACAATATGGGACTTGGAACCTATGAAGAAGGGTCCTCAGGGCATTCCAAAAGATACTTCAACAATGTTACTTCTATTTTGTGTGACTTATTTCCACTTGAGTATGGTTCTTGATGATGAATAATTCAATGAAAAACAGGCTCCATTTACACTGGAACAACAAAGAACAATTGCGGTAATGCTTAATACAATGGTCTACAATGGATTTTTGAATAATTCTAGTCATCATAACAATCTTTTGATGGATGCAGCTGTTAGGTGTTTGTACTTTTTATATGAAAGAGATTGTAGACATAGTTTCTGCCCCCCATCTCTATGGCTTACTCTTGCTGTCAAATATCATCCTCCAATTGCTATAGCAGCTATAGCACATGAAGTTGTGTCAACTTGCTTGAACTTGGGAGACTCATCTGTGCCTTCAACGATGGGTTCTTTGGTCACAACTACTCCACATGTGTTTCCTTTTGCAGAAAGGGTACAAATGGTCCGTGAGTTTGTCAAAGCTGATAAATTGGCTCGAAGAATGACAGGGGAGGTTGTTGGACCTAGGCTAGGATCAATTGAGATAGCAGTGTGTCATGACCATATAGTGGAGGATGGATTTGCACAATTGAATTCCCTTGGGTCAAAATTGAAGTCTTGTGTTAATGTTTCATTTGTTAATGAGTGTGGCCTTCAAGAGGCAGGGTTGGATTACAAAAGTATCTTAAAGGAATTTCTCATGGATTTGGTGAAGTCTGCTTTTGATCCTCGGTATGGACTTTTCATGAAAACTTCAACAGATGAGAGACTACTATTTCCACACCCATCAACAAGAATCCTTGCAAATGAGGTGCAGATGATTGAGTTCCTCAACAGAATTTTTGGAAAATCTTTGTATGAGGGAATTTTACTATATTATTGTTTCTCTCATGTTTTTGTCCAGAAACTGCTAGGCAGATATAGCTTCCTTGATGAGCTTTCTGGCTTTGATCCAGAATTGCGTTGAAATCTTGTGTACCTGAAGAACTATGAAGGGGATGTTAGAGGCCATGCTTTGGATTTCACAGTAACAGAGGAGGTTTTTGGAAATCTAGTAGTCATTGAGCTTAGACCGAGTGGTGCTAATATGACCGTTACAAATGAAAATAGGTTACAGTATGTACATGCAATGGCGGACTATAAACTTAATTGGAAGATCCAGCTACTAATAAATGCATTCAATAGAGGATTATCAGATTTGATTTCACCATCGTGGCTAAGATTATTTAATGCAAGGGAGTTCAATCAACTGCTTTATGGGGGAGAGCATGACTTTGATGTTGATGACCTGAGAAACCTTGCGTATTGGTTCCAAGGATTCTTGTTTGTTTTTTCATGTTTACAATGAGAGCCAAAGGCCCAGCTCAGCACCCCTACATCCACAACACACACAAGGTCAAGAATCGAAAGCTAAAGCCAATCTAGCTATGGCGCTACACTCCTAGTTGTGGCGTTGCGCTTTTAGCTGTGGCACTACACTTCTGGAGTGTGGCCCTACGCGCAGCGCTTACACCTGGGAAACAAACAGAAGCAAAGTTTGCACAGTTAGTTTTCTAAAAACAGTCGTTATCATGATATCCAATTCTTATATTTCATTTTCAAATCTCCAAGCTGCTCATGCTGCATATTATAAGTCACAATACACAAGTCAAAGCCCAGCAACCGATTCTAGTTCCAAGCCCATGAAAATGTTAAAAAAGGCATTGAAAAAAATGTTGAACCCAAGTGTCTGATTGATTAAAATGACAGAGGATTTCATTCTATGGTGTTAAATATTTGATACAGGATTACATTATTAACAAGTGGAGGTCAGTTGTTTAATTACATGTCTGAGTGAAAGCGTAATTTTTTCTTGAAGGATTGAAAATCCAGAATGCACAGTGTTGGAGATAGCTAAAAACATAGGGGATAGTTCAATTTCTGAGGTGCTTGTGATGGAATTTTTGAGTTTATCTCCAGTCAAGAGGTGGTTGATATGGTTGAAAAATTCAATGATCCTCACGATGCTGGTGCTGAAATTGTTAATGAATGGCTGGAGTATGACATTTGCAGTGATGAAATTACAGTTATTGTTGTACAAGTTAATAGTTCGCAGAATTCTAGGTACAAATGGCAATCAGAGAACATCCAAGGAGGAAGGAGAATAGCAGGTTGATCAAACAACTCCAGGATTGGTGCAGGAAGGTGTGGGGTGGCAGTCAAAGGGAAGATTTTTTGGAATATGGTTCCACACTTAAAGGAGTAGATACAATGATATTAATCCACTTGGAAAACCTTCACATAAATTGGGTTTTCAAAAACTATTTCTCATGGTTCTCGAGATAGTTTGGGATTTTAGTTGCAAATTAGTTTATAATAGATTTTTATGATAGGATTTTATTTTTTATTTTTTATTTCCTATGTTGAGGAAATAAAAATAGATTTGTAATTTAGTATATATAGGATTATTTTTAAAAGATAGAGGTTTGATTTTTGCAACAGAAAGAGGCATTTGGACTGTGTAAAGTTTTATTGAATATCATTTTAATAAAGTAGTTTTTGCCCTTTAGACCTAGGATCCATCATGGTGTTAATGTCTAGTATGTTTTTCCTATAATTCACTTACATATTTTTTTTTTCTACCTTATTACAGCATTATCTAAGAGATGTGTTGGGAATTCATCTGTATATGATGCTCCTTTCATGATGATTTTGTTGTTAGATGTAATGGTTGTCTTTGCAGAATTCATCCTCTGTTAGGTGCTCTGTTGAGCAACCTCGTGTTCCTCTTTCTTCTAATGCTACTACTGTAAATCCATCCCATGTTTGATGCCTGCAGGGTAGCGGGCTTTCTCCCATATTCTTCTCACATTTGCAATATTTTATCCAGCTAAACATTGCACTTACTTTGCCCCAAGTTTGCTGGCAGAAACTAGCCCCAAATCCATAGCTCAATAGTCCCTTCTCTTGCCGTCTTTGACCCAAAAACCTTTTAAACAAATCAACGCACTCCATAGATAGCATAAAATTCATTTATTTGCAGCCACATCTTGTTGGCAAAGAGAGAGCCCTCTCTGATCTGGCAGGGCTAGATTCGAGATCGAAAGCTTGGTCTGTGGTTACCTCGGAATTGCCTCTTCTCAGCCTTGAGGTTCATTCTAAGTGCTAACACACCTTAAAGAGGCAATGTGCCAAGCACTAGTCTTAGCTATGCCAGACTTCACAAAAACTTTAATTGTGGAATGTGACGCTTCAGGAAATAGAATTGGTGTTGTTTTAATGCAAGAAGGAAGACCCATTACTTTTGAAATCCATCCAATCAAAGGAAAGTATTGACAAAAACCTATTTATGAGAAGGAAATGTTGGCAATAATACATGCACTAAATCAATGGTGGCCTTACCTAATGGGAAGACACTTCAAGGTAAAAATAGATCATGATAGTCTTAAATAATTTTTGGAACAAATATTATCTTCAGAAGAGCATCAAAAATGGGTGACAAAAATGTTGGGTTATGACTTTGAAATCATCTACAAAAAGGGGAAGCAAAATGTTGTTGCAGATGCACTCTTAAGAAAGGATGAGGATGTGGAAGCATTGTTTCATGCTATTTCTATTATCCAACCTTGGTGGATAACTAAAGCAAGGGATGAATGGAAGAATGATGAAGAGGTGTGGTCACTCATTCAAAATTTGCAACAATATCCCAATACATCAGATACATTTAGCTGGAAAAATGATTCATTATGATACAAATATTTCTTATACCTTTGTAAGAATTCCCAACTCAAACAAAATATTCTTTTGGAGTTGCACACATATCCCTTAGAAGGGCACTCAGGATTTTTAAAAACTTACCATAGGGTAAAAAAGGAATTTTTTTGGGATGGACTTAAATCTGATATTCACAAGTTTGTGGAAAAATGTTTTTTTTTTTTTTTCCAACAAAATAAAGTTGAGACAATTAACACCTCTGGTTTGTTAAAACCGTATCCATTCCTAATCAGCATTGGGAGGAGGTATCAATGGATTTTATCAAGGTTTACCGAAGTCTGGAGGAAAAAGTTTCCTCACGGTGGTAGTTGATAGACATACCAAGTATGCACGCTTTTGTGCATTATCTCATCCTTATAAATCCAATACAGTTGCTACTGCATTTATGGAAACAATTCAAAAGCTTCATGGAAATCCAAAGACTATAGTAAGTGACGTAGATCTCATTTTCACTCGAAATTTTTGGACAGAATTATTTTCTTGTCTTGGTACTCAATTAGCTCATAGCTCATCTTATCATCCTCAATTTGACAGGAAAACTGAGATAGTGAAAAATGTTTGGAAGGATATCTTTGTTGCTTTGTATTTGATAAACAAACACAATGGGTCAAGTGGTTACCACTAGTTGAATGGCGCTATAACACTTCCTTCCACACTATAGCAAAAATGACCCCATTTATGGCACTTTATGGATATCATCCACCATCCATCACATCATATTTAAGAGAAAATTATATGGTTCAAGTAGTGGAAGGCCACATCAAACATCAACAACAAGTTATCCAACTCTTAAACGATAACCTCACTCTAGCGCAGAATCAAATGAAACAACAGGCATATCAACATCGCAGTGAAAGAAGTTTTGATGTAGGTGATTGGGTATTTTTACGACTACAAGCATACAAACAAATGTCTCTCAAGCAAGCTAAGAAGGACAATAAATTATCACCCAAGTACTATGGTCCTTACAAGGTGTTGCAAAAGATTGGTACTATGGTATACAAATTGGAGTTGCCTGCATCTTCCCGAGTACACCTATTTTTCCATGTTTCATGCTTAAAGAAGGTTATCAGTGACAAGCTTCTAGTTCAAATAGTGTTTCCAGATATTGATGAAGAAGGAAAATTCATATTTGATCCTGAAGCAGTCATGAAAACAAGAACCTGACAGCTACAGAATCGATCAATTTCAAAGTATCTCATTAAGTGGAAGAACTTACCCGCTGAAGATTCCACATGGGAGGATGATAATTTTATACAAAAGAATCCATAACTACTCAAGTGCTGAGGAAAACACTTTTTTGAAGGAGAGGGTCATGTTAGGTCTCTATAATACTAGTGTATCCCCCTTATTGTTATTGTCAGGCCCATGTAGCCCCCATATTGTTATGGTTGTGCCCCGTAGAAGCTCACTATTGTTGTTGTTGTATCCTTACATTTTTATTGTTATGTAGGATCTAATTATATTGTGATCCCTTAGACTCCTTTATATAAAAAGGGGGTCTTGTCATTTGTATCATCCAATAATTGTTCATTTATGTAATGTAAAGGAGGCTTCCACCTCGAAGAGGATAATTTTTAAGTCATTAATCTATCTATTTGTGAGTTGGTTGAATAACATAAAAGAATGTAAGGCCAAGGTTCTAGTAATAAGTTATTACCTACTATTTTCCCTTGAATTCTAGTGTCAAAAGTGGCATTAACTCCTTCCTATTATAAATCCCAACAAAGATAATCCTACACTTCTTCCCTACCAATACCATTGTACAATACATCATCTCCCATAACATATCAATGTTATGTTGGGGTGGCGATATGTATTTGTATTAATATTTTTAAATGTTTATTACATATTTAAATTTGAGTATTATTTGGTGGGACACACTCCATAAATTCACTATTCATTAGTAGGTGACAATAAGGAGATCCTATTGTTGATTACATAAGTTTCTTCAATAGTCGAGGCCTTAACTTTGTTTGGGTATTAGCTAACTTATTTTGTCCCTTCAACATATGAAAACTATATGGACTCAAAATTATAGAACCCTATGGGTATTGGTGGCCCTCTATCTAGCAACAACGATGTTGTAACTACCAAGTGTCTCAGCTTTAATTGTCAACCAAAGGTTTGTACAAACTTAAGAGGGGATGGAACTATATGTGCAGTACACACTATCTCTTTCTCTTGTTGATTTAAGTAGATCAAAATACTGAAATGAAAGATAGATGTACAAAGACCAAGTTATGCTGCAAGAAATTTGTAATTTCAAGAAATAACTTGTTGAAAGGGAGATAACACACAAACCTAGGTTACATGAAATAAAGGAAGACACACCTCTACTCTATCTATGATGAAATGAAAGCATACTTTCACACCCTTATGCTATCTTGAAAAGAAAGGAAAACATAATGCTGAAATGAAAGCATGTAAAATTTAAACCCTAATTTGTAGAAAAATCATATTTCTAAAGAAAACCAAACAAGAGCATCAACAAGGTCTCTTGATCTAAGGGATCCAGAAAATGCTCAAAAATAAAAGTGCTCAAATTCTCCTAAAACCAGTACCAAATTATAGAGCTCGTCTTTTTGATTCCAACGATACTTGATCGCCTCAATCCGATATTGTATGAGAAAGTTATCATATTCTCAAGTTTTAGGAAAACAGGTAAAAATTCAAATTTGTAGTTTGACTTGTAGGTGTATGGACTACCACGTGGTAGTGTACAAACATGATACATGGAAATATGGGATTCGTTACAGAAGATCCAACCAGAAGTGGGCACGTGGACCAATCACATGGGGGAAAGTGGTGCTGACATCGTCTATTGACTAGGCGTACGGTTCAATTTGTTGAACAATCATAGACCACCACATGGTCCAATCATAGGGTGCCATGTGGCCCTATGAGAAGCTTCCAAGTGGCCCTACAGTTTGAGTCAAAAAATTTGTAAAACCAACCAGTTGAGCCTCCATAGGAATCATACACATAACGTTTCAACCAACATACCAACACCCAACAATTATGTCATATATTTCTCTTGTTAAATGAATGTATGTGGTTTATATTTATTAACTATTGGTCGAAGAGTTGGGGGTAGTGGGCGGACTGGCAGGCTCGCCTGACTGACTCGTCCCATGATTTAATGTAGAGACAAGACAAATCGTAGAACGCATGCAATTGGGGCACATGGCACATCGCTCGTGGCCATGTGACAACATGGAAGTGGGAACGGAGGAGATGGACCGGGGCTATGGTCTGTTTAGAAAAAAATGTGTTATATATTAAAAAATAATGTCGAGTGTTATGCCTACACCGCCGGATTGAACCCAGTACCTTCAAGTTCCGATTTCAATGTGCCACCAACAGGCCAAAGGCCATTTAATTGCAAAGGGGAAGAATGAATTGTGTTTTTGTTGCAAGGTTTACACACAACCTTGGGAAAAGAGGCATAACTTGCTCATTTTTAGCCTTTTTGAGCTCAAGGAGAGCCTAAATGGGGGTTTTTGAGCATTCTCGACACAATGACAGTGTTATTTTGTATATTGAAGCTTTTTTGTTGATATATTGAGAATTTGAGCATATAATCAAGCGATCACCACTAGAATCTAGGTGCAGAGATGTAGCCCAAGATGGGTGAAATATGTTATCAATTTTCTTGTGTTTTATGTTTCATTTTTGTCCTCTTTTAACTGTTAAATTTCTGCAAATTAACTTAAGTTTGTGTACTTTTTCAACCATGATCCATTTCCTAAAAGACATAAACTAGCTTCAAAATTGTTTATTGAAACCTTCACTTTCATTTTTGGATAAGTTTGGTATCAAAGCATGGTTTTTGTGAAGGTTTGATAGAATTTTCAAGGTTTTTGAATGTTTACAAGGTCTAGATTGAGAAGAGGAGAAGGAGCACTTGAAGAACCTAACCCTCAAATTGGCTCAAGAAGACCACATACTCCACAAGTCATGGCACATGAAGAAGGACAAGGACAAGAATTGATGTATGAGGATAAGAGAGCTTTCAAAAAATATTTCTTCGATATGACTGAGATGGTGAAAGTGTTTTATAATGAAAGAATAGCATGGTTGCAAGGAGACAGTTATAATCAACCAAAAGGTGATGTTAGTAATGGGAAAAATCTTCCACCGCCTCCTCCTCCTCCACCTCCTTATTCCCATCCATCTTGTAGCTTTTAACCCCATACAGAAATTACCTGCATACGGATTCTAAAACACAGAAAATAAACAATGCGAGATCATAACACATAAAACACATATACACAAAGATTCTCCCCTGGATCCCAAAACTGGGACTACCAGCTTGATTTTTCATTATGTTCCTTTCCATGTTACAATACATATTTATACATGCCAAAGCATCCAATACCATGGACCGAAAAACATCGTGTCCAAAACCATGTGCGAAAACCATGCACAAAACCATAGGTAGGTCCGCCCAACCTAATATAGGGCCCAAAAAAAAATTCCTCGGGGTGCTTCCCTAGACCCCGTAGAGGGGGACTACTTGCCCCCCTCAAACCCCTTGTGACCCTCCCGCTGCACAATCGACACAATGAAGCAGGGGCTCTGCCCCCCCGTAAACTACGTAGGCTAGTCATGGAAATAATATAACACAACCCAACACATCCTCACCTCCTTCTTCACATAGACCTACTCCTCCTACATCTCCAAGAGGACATGCTAAGTCTCATTTGCTTAAGCTTGATGTCAAATTTTAATTGCCAATGTATAATGGAGAAGTAAATCTTGAAAAGTTGGGATAATTGGGTACATCAAATTGAAGTTTATTACAGGATTAAAAATATTGATGATGATGTCACAAATATCCATCTTGCTTCTCTTTGTTTGGAAGGCACAACTCTTATCTGGTGGGAGGCTAGAACTCAAGAATATTTGAAGAAAAGTGGTAAATTTATCTCTTCTTGGAATGATTTTATAGCTACATTAAGAAGGAAATTTTATCCATTATCTTAGATGCAAAACAAAAAAATGGATTGGCAAAATTTTAGACAAGCTAAAGGCCAGAGTGCTCAAAGTTACACTCAATAATTTAGAAAAAGAGCATTAATCTTGGGTGTTGATTTGACCTCACAAGATACTCTCCTTAAATATATAGGTGGATTGCATAGTTATTTGAGACATACTATACTTATGTTTAATCCCACCAATCTAGATGAAGTATGTTTTCAGGCTACTCATTTAGAATCAAGAGGCAAGAATGTTCCTCAAGAGTTCAGCAAGAAACCCTTTAAATTTGGAGACAAAGGAAAAGGGAAAGCTAAAGGAAAAGGAAAGAAAATTTCTACAGTCAATAAAGAGGGAGAGAAACTTAATTGAAAACATTGTTCAAAAGATGGCCATGATGAATATCATTGTTGGAAATTACATCCAAAATTTAGACCAAAGAAGTTTAATAACAAGGGGAAGCAAAAGACTATTGCTACAACTCAACAAGATTTGGGATCAGATTCAACTGATGAAACTAGAACCACAACAATGAGAATGAAAGGTATAGCTTCTAACACAAGTATTAGTTATTATAACAATATTTTTGAATATCAAATTGGTAAAGAAAGAAGTGAGCTTTTTCATATCAAGGTCATTAAAAAACATACAAAGGTTGATACATAATTTGATAGTGGATATCAAGTCAATCTCATTTTTGAATAAATTGTCAAGAAACTTAATCTAGAGACCACACCTCATGAAAAACCTTATCTTTTGGGTTGGGTATGTGATGATGTGAAATTAAAAGTAACAAGAAAATGTAAAATCAAATTTGCCATCATTGCTAATTTTATAGATGAGGTTGAGCTTGATGTTGTACCACTTAACATTTGTGGGATTGTCTTAGGGAGTTCATATTTATATGACTGGAAATCCATATTCTATCATCATGAGAACAAGTATCATCTTTTCAAAGATGGAGTTGAGTATATTGTTAGAGAACATTGCAAGAAGATGAACTTATCTCTTGTTAGTGCAGGACAAATGAAAAGGCTTGTGAATGCTAGTAAGAATTTTGTGTTGTTGATGATAAAAGCTAAATATATTGTTGAATTTGAAGCTTTCTCAAGATGTGATTCTAAACTCAAGCATGAATTGGTTGAATTTTTTAATACTTATGACAAGATGTTTCAAGAACCTGAAGGGTTACCTCCAAAAAGAGGAATCCAACATGAGATACAATTGCAGCAGGATGCACCACTTCTGAATATTGGCATGTATAGAATGTTAGTTTTGGAGAATGTAGAGATCAAGAAGAAAATCCAAGAGTTGCTTGACAAAGGGGTCATTATACCTAGTACATCTCCTTGTGGGTCTCCTATTGTTTTAGTTCCAAAGAAAGATGGTACATGGCGCATGTGTGTGGATTTTCGAGCTTTGAACAAGATCACGGTAAAGAATCATTATCCTCTTCCTCGCATTGATGATTTTCTAGATCAGTTAAAGGATGTTGTTTATTTTAATAAGTTAGACTTGAGATGTAGTTATAATTAGATAAGGATTTTTGAAGATGATATTTGGAAAATTTCTTTTAGGAAAAAACAAGGTATGTTTGAATGGTTACTTATGTCATTTTGGCTTTGTAATGCACCTGCTACATTCATAAGAGTTATGAATGATGTATTGCGACTATTCCTTGATGGTTTTTCATAGTCTACTTAGATGATATTCTGATTTTTAGTAAGACTCGTGAAGAGCATGTCAAACATGTAAAGTAGGTTTTAGATGTCTTGAAAAAGGAAAAGTTGTATTTGAAGATCTCTAAAGGTGAAGGAAAACCTCTTTGGTTTACTTAGGAGATATTGTAGGAGGTGGTTTATTGAAGATTGATCCCTACAAACTTGATGTTATTATGAATTCACCTAAGCCCAATAATGCAACAGAAGTTAGGATTTTTTTGAGAGTAACCCAATATTGGAGAAAAATTATCACTAACTTCTCATCTATTGCAGCACCATTACATACTTTGACAAGTGTGGAGAAGGTATTTTAGTGGGGAGGCAAGCAGTAGAATTTTTTTGACACTTTGAAAGAGAAAATCAATGTATAGCACCAGTTCTATCATTTCCAGATCTCAAGCAGCCATTTGAAATTCAGACCGATGCAAGTGAATATGCTATGGGAGAAGTATTTATGCAACATGGTAAGCCAATATTTTATCATTCTAAGTCCTTTCCTGATGAAATAATTAACTATCCAACTTATGATAAAGATTTTAGTGATTTGGTACAAATCATGAAGAAATGGAAGCATTATTTGATGGGTAAAGAAATAATTATTCATACTGACCATCAACCTCTACAATATCTTCAATCGCAAACAAAGCTAAAACAATCTAGACATTTTAGATGGATGGGATTTCTGTAGCATTTTCATTTGGTCATCTGGTATAGGAAAGGTAATTACAACAAAGTTGTAGATATGTTGCCAAGGCTTATTTTTAATTCATATGTTATTCTTAAGCATAACTCAATCATGCATGAAAGTTACATTGAATAGCATGCTCAAGATGAATATTTTAAAGATGTTTATGAAACTTTGATTCAAGGAAATCATATTGAAGATTTGGATTATCATGTTCATAACAAATTGTATCACCTTGGCACGTTGTGTATTCCACAAGCTCAAATATTTAATGTCATAAAGGAAGTCCGTACTTATCTTATTGTTGGTCACTTTGGTGTAGGAAAAACAGTTGCTCAGCTACAAATATATTGTTATTGGCCTCGTATGAATGAAATTGTATCAAGATATGTAAAAGTATGTTCCAAGTGTGCTACTAGTAAGCCATGTAATAGGAGATTACATTTGTACACTCCACTTCCTATCCCTTCTTGTCATTGGGAAAGTGTTTCTATGGATTTTGTAGGGGGACTATCTATGTCTTGAAAATGTCATGATTATTTATATTTTGTAGTGGATCATTTCAGAAAAAATGTGTGTGTTGATACCTTGTAAGAAATAGGTCACAGTTGAACAAAATGTATAGATGTTCTTCCAAAATGTATGGGTTCACTTTGGGTTACCAACTATCGTTTCTGTTCGAAATTCTTGATTTATTGAGAAGTTTTGGTCAATTTTATGGAAACTCGTGGACACAAAGTTGAATAAGAGCACAACATTTCATCAAAAAACTAATGGCCATACAGAAGTAGTTAACAAAACAGTAGTGCAACTCCTTCGAGGATATTGTGGTAAGCATCCTAAGCTTTGGGATGAGCATTTGTGTTATATCCAGCATGCCTACAATCATGCTAACCATTCATCTACACAAGTATCTTCATTTGCATCTTGTTTGGGTTATTTTCCAAAGTTTCCTTTGGATTTCATATTTTGTAATGATATTGTAGTAGATGGACATAGTGTTGTAGAAAAAGCCAATCATTTAATTGAACAAATCATGTTAGTGCATCAAAGCGTGCAAGAATAGCTGCACAAAATCCAAGCCAAGTACAATGCAAGACATGATAAGCATCTGGTTGATCATGATTTCCAAGTGAGAGATCAAGTTTGGTTGTACATCAGTAAGGAAAGATTGTAAGGTGAGGGTAAAAATCTCAAACTGATCATATATGGTCCTTCCATAAGCTTAGAGAATATTAGTAACGACACTTACTGATAATATTTTCCACCTGTTGTAGCCGCTACAACACCACCCAAAAGTTTTGGTCATATCTAAAATTTTGGGTCCCCCTCCACTCGCCTCACGCCATTGAGGGATGCTCCAATTTTTTATTGGCTAATCCACCCATGGCTTGTTCTTATCATACCTTGTTGATGCACTCACCTATGCAATCATGCGATATATATTACATTCTTTTGTCATGTCTCATCTTACGCATGGACCCTACCATTACATTAGGGTTTTTGAGGTGTGATGTCTTTCCCATGACTTCAGAGATTATCCCTATGTAATATGCCTTTCAATCAGTGGTGGCATCGTGTGTGGGTAGACAAGACTCAAATCTGGATTTCATTATGTTGACGATACTAGGGTTTGGGTAGAACCCCTAAATTGGCAAAAGAATGATTCCCTTCCCGTTTGAACCTAATTTAGATGCCTCTATGGGTGCATTATCATCGGAATCACATGACATCATGGTGAGAGTCATTGTAGAACATATTCCCCTAGGTTCTTGACTATTACTACACCTCAGCATGTGCATTAGGGTTTGCAAGAATTATATATTCCCCTTGCATCATTGTAACCCTAGGTGTATGTGATTGAAGGTCAAACCTTGCCTTGAATTAATCTCCACTCTCTAAGGTGTTTATCATCTTCACCCTACTCATCTTATCTCAAAACATGATCACATCAATAGCATTAGGGTTTATGAGGATACCTCTTTTCAATGACTTCGCCTCACCATCATCCTCACCCTTTCCAAATTCATTAGGTTTTATGTATTGTTATCCACATCATATGTGCCTAAAACCCTGGATGGTTGAATAAATCCACAACTTTGTTTAATTATCGTATCCTCTAGGTGCATTGTCACAAACATGTTATGGCACTAACCGCGCATCATAACATCATCTTGGTATTGTTGGGCCATATTTCTATGACTGCACCATGATTGGAAGGGACTCACTATTTTAGTGATGCATTCGAAGTCTCAGACGACCTCCTGCTTTATTTCTCGACCATGTGCATCATGATGGAATAAAGGCATCTTGCATTGCCTCCAAAGCATCTCCCAATCACGCTAGGGTTTATGAAGCTACCACCCCTCTCATGCATATTTAGGACCCTATGTTATCATGATCAAGGACCTAACCTCACCTTGGATTAACCCTCACCCTATAGAATGCATACTCACAAATGCTTCTAAGAATTTGCACTATAACTGCATCATCACCATGGGAAACACATAATAGAAAAGTCACTTACAATTACTGATTCCATTAAATCATCCATGTTTTAGATTGATCTCCAAATTGAAGCATACTTTTCCCAACCATACGATGTATAACACCGTAATTTGAAATACTTGTGATTCATGTTCCTTTAGTGAATTATTTCCATTATTTGTTTGAGTTCCATGCTTTCACATACAAAATATATGCATGTGTATATCATTTTCATAAAATAATAGGTTTTGTTTCATCTTTTATTTAGGAGAACAAGGGAATGTGGCTTGGATACATATCAAACTGGGCAACGTTATGACAAACTAATGTTGAATTGTGAATTTGATGGGTTTAACAATGAAAATACTTAACGATGGAAGGTTGTTTTGTCTATATATATATATATATATATATATATATATATATATATATATATATATATATATATATATATATATATATATATATATATATATATATATATATATATATATATATATATATATATATATATATATATATATATATATCTATCTATATATATATATAGAGAGAGAGAGAGAGAGAGAGAGAGATATATAGATATAGAGAGAGAGAGAGAGAGAAACAACTCCACCATAGTCTTTACCTCAACCTAAGCACTATTACAAGGAATAAGGAAAGCTCTCATTGTGGAGTAAGCATTAAAATGCCTCTCGTTTAAACAATAGAAGGATACACATCACACTCACGAATGGCAAGAAGGGTTATGGTGGAATCAACATTGGGTTTCTCAAATTATGCACTAGAAAGTGATCTCAAACCATACCTTTAAAGGTTGTTTCAAGCATTACATTGAAGGTATTTTATTTGACCACCAAATTTGACTCTTCAAAATTGCCAAGTCCCAAAGGGAGATTGAGACTCCTGGCATGGGTGTACCATTGTATACAATATTGGAATGGGCACAATATAACCGAGAGTCAACGAAGGTGAAAAGTGGAACACCAAAGACAATGGTTGTCAAGGAAAATGTTGGTCTTATGCAAAAAACATACACTAGAAGAAAGTAATGCCAGCATCGTTAAGGAGAAAACGTGGGATCTACGATCTCCTAAAGTCACAAAATCACATGTTGAATGGACTGCAACCTATTGTAAGATCAAAAGGGTGAATATTCATTCACCATACCATTGCAAAGTAATGTTGAAGACTCCTTAAAAGTGATGTGGAACACAGGGTCAAATACGCTGAGAAAATATGTATGTGTGCAGCATGTTGAATCACGCCAGATCTAAATTTAAATAACATTCGAAGGATAGCGATGATGGGTCAATGGCCCTAAAAGTGGTTTTCAATACAGTGTATGAAGGGTGCACAAGCTGCATGCATCACACACTAGCCAGGACACATATTGGCATGAGTTAAGAAACAACATCCACCCCTGTACATAATTAAGAGACTAACACACACTCCAGGGATACGATGGAGGGATTTAAATTGCACACCAACATTATTTCCTAGGAAAATGTTATGTTGAATCCGATGAGCTCTCTGAAAGTATCCCACTAAGTGCAAAGGCACCAATCAATACAACACCAAAGTTTCAAATCGAATGCATTCTTATGGAGAGCTTGGAAGTCGTCAAGTCACATCAAGAGTCTTAGCTAGAAGTGTGACCAAATTTACTATGACTGAGCAGCCTCCAAGAGGTCGCACTTCTACCCAAGTCACTCATTTTCATTTCAATGCCTAAGGCAAGATTTTAGGGAATGCAACCAACCCTGCCCTACAACTATGTGACCTTCAGTGAGTTGCGCTCTCACCTAGGTCCCAAGATCGAATTTTTATCCCTCATAAGAGCAGCCAAGTGATGAAAATTTGCTAGAGTACGATTATGTGACCTTTCATAAGTCATGAACTACTTCATGGGTCACTATGTCAGTGAAATTCTTTCTTTGAAAGTTCCTTCTTCTGCGTAATTGCACTACATTTCCATATCGATTAGAATTTTGGATGATTGAGCAAATGATATAAACTCTAAGAAAAACTTGGAATGACTCACGATACGACAAAAGGTATGCTCACATAAAATTTGACATGCAAGACCATGCAACAGGTGCCACAATGGATGACGCTGGAAGAAAGAATTAGACATATCTGATTGTAGGACCATACAATGCTCCAACACATGCCACAATTTTCAGAAACAATTTTCATAAAATGATTTGTCAAGATCCAAATTATGGGTAATGTCTCGTGGCGATGTACTCAAAGGAGACAACAAGCTTAGGAATCAACAATAAAAAATGATATACTATAAGGGAGGATGTGTGTGATAAAGGGCATGTTAAGGGATTGAAATATGGAAGAAGGTGACAATTATGCATGTGGATGCTTGATCAAAGTGTTGAAGAAGGAAATCCAAGAATGTAACAAGGACATCATCAAACTCATACAGGAATGATGTAGAGGAAGGAATTTCAGTCCAGAGGAGTGGGTTATTCATCTATGGATTTCCCAAGGAAAAACCATATTGACATATCCCCTTGAATCGAATATGCCTACACAAGCTAGGACAATGAAACTACACTTAACACTCACCCCATGTAGAATAGAAATCCATAGATGAAAACATGTTTGAGGAAGCCTTGGAAGACCCTGCAAGGCCACTTACTCTGAAAATTCCATGGCACAAGAAAGGACTATTCAAGGGTCCAAAGTTGATTTTTGTTCTTCATGAGTATTTTTACATTTATAGTATGGTTATTTTATTACAATTAAGTATAACTTTCTTAATTTACTTGCAGGGTGAAGAAGGACGAGAATCCCAACATACGTATGGTCTTTTCCATAGTAGCTACATGACTAGGCTTTCAACAAGATCGAGACTAGGTCCACACAACCTCCTAAAATATTATGGCAATGTCAAGAGCACAACGGCGGGAGGTGATTGGATGCAAGAAAGGAACAATAGAAAGAATTTAAACCATTCATGTATATCTTCATGTTATCACAACAATGTCGGCAACAATGAACCAACCCCAGGGTTTCTTGAACCTTCTCTCTTCTCCTCACATTCTCTCTTCTATCAATGTACAAATGTTCTCATCATAATATCAATTATTATTGATATCAATTCAGGATACACTAAGAAATAGGCATGAGAGAGCAGTGAGAAAGTTCTAGAGTCATGTGGGGAGGTCAAGGGTCATAGTAGGTAAACATTCACCCCACCCCTATAAATGTGCCCTCTTGTGTCATTAACTTGGGGGGACTTTAGCACTTGAGTTGAAGCTAGGATTAGACAGTTGATTTATGCTTGAGAGCTAAAGGCACTCAACCCTTGGTAGCTAGTAGATGGATCCATAGTTAGGCTAGGGTTTTGCATTGGGTAATGATATGAGCAGCCCATGTTCCATTTTTGGTTTTGACCAAGTGCTAGTTATGCACTTGCAGTTGCAGAAACATCAATAAGATGCTTTCTCTATGGTGGTTGTATTGATTTTTTGATACTTCACTATATTTGTATGTGTGTTGTCATATATTCAATATGTTATCAACTGATTCATAGTGGTTGCATGTGTGTTTTTCTTTCGAATCTATGTTTACTTGTTGCTTGCTATGTTGATGACCTATTGTGAACTAGTTTGCAATTAACTTTTGGAATGTTCTTATTCATATATATCTGATTGCGTTTTGGATCACCAATCCCTCTCATGGTCTACCCCTTTTTATTCCTACTAATGTAGGTTTTAACCCCATATAGAAATTACCTGCATAAGAATTCTAAAACACAAAAAATAAACAATGCGAGAAAATGACACATAAAACACATATACATAGAGATTTTCCCCTAGATCCAAAAATTGAGACTACCAGCTTGATTTTTCATTATGTTCCTTTCAATGTTACAATACATATTTATACATGATGAAGCATCCAATACCATGGACCGAAAACCAACATTCTCCCATTTGTTGTTTTCTTTCCACAGGGGACCAAAAGAAAGCTTACTCATTTATCCAGCCCTGCAACGCCCATTGTTTCTCTACACCAAGAGAACTTTTTAGAGCTCATAGATTTTGTCAATGCATCTGCAATATTCTTCAAAGTGTCCACCTTTACCAGCAACACATTTTTGTCTTCTATCATATCCCTCAAAAAGTGATACTGAACATCAATGTGCTTTGTCTTTGAATGATATGCAGGGTTCTTTGCCAAGAAAATTGCACTTTTGCTGTCAGAGTCTATCCTTATAGCTCCCTATACTAACCCCATACCTGAACACAATCTCTGCAACCAAAATGCTTCCTTCCTTGCATGACTGGCTGCCATGTATTCTGCCTCTGTAGTTGATAGTACGACTACATATTGTTTCTTACTCATCCAACTAATTTCACCTCCAAATAGGTTAAACACATACCCACTTGTAGATATTCTCTGATCCAGATCTCCAGCCCCGTCTACATCAACAAAGCCATGAATATCCAACACTCTATCCAATCCTGGTCTTCCTTGGTAGCACAAACCATAATCACTAGTGCCACACAAGTACCTGAAAACCCACTTCATTGTTGTCTAGTGCTCCTTTCCTGGTTTTGATATAAACCTGCTCAATAGTCCCACTGCATGTGCAATTTCTGGTCTAGTACAAACCATCGCATACATCAGGCTACTGACTGCACTTGAATATGGAACATGGGACATGTCCTCTTCCTCTTCTCGTGTCTTGGGACACTGTTCAGCAAATAACTTTACACCTACAGGAATAGGAACCTTCACCGGTTTACTATCTCGCATATTAAACCTCTGCAGTATTGTCTCGACATACTTCTTCTGGTTTAACCAGAGCTTCCTCTTTGTCTGATCTCTTTTAATTTCCATGCCTAAAATATAGTTTGCAGCACCAAGATCTTTCATGTCAAATTTGGAGGACAAATGGGTCTTCAAATCCTAGATAATTTCTTTGTCATTTCCAACCAGCAACATATCATCCACATACAGGACCAAATAAATAGCACGATCACCAATTAATTTAAAATACACACAGTGATCTTCTTTACTTCTAGTGAAGCCAAGTCCCGGTATAAATGTATCAAATTTTTGATACCACATCCTTGGTGATTGTTTTAACCCATACAGAGACTTCTTTAACTTGCATACGAGTTCTTTCTTACCCTTCACCACAAAACCTTTAGGTTGCTTCATGTAGATCTCCTCTTCCATATCCCCGTGAAGAAATGTTGTCTTCACATCCATCTATTCTACCTCAAAATCAGAAGCAGCAACAATAGATAAAAGTAATCTAATAGAAGTTACCTTGGCAACATGAGAAAAAATATCACCAAAATCAATTCCCGGCACCTGCGAATAACCTTTTGGTACCAACCAAGCTTTGTATTTCTCCACCTTTCCTTTTGAATTTGTCTTCTTCTTGAACACCCATTTGTTGCCAATGGTTTTCCTTCCAGCTGGCAACTCCACCATATCCCAAGCCTCATTTTTGCGCAAAGATGCCATTTCATCAACCATGGCCTCTTTCCAGAGTTTTCCATCCTCTGAATCTATTGCTTCCTCCATAGTTCTGGGATCATCATCAGTAATAGATAAAGCAAAATTTGAACAGATTGCAGATGGACTATACCTTTATGGTTGCCTTCTTTCATGAACTGATCTTCTCACACCCGGAGTTTGTGGCTCTTCATCTTCTGATTCCTCCTCTGCTGTAGAGTCTGATTCTTCCTCCTTTAGCTCAAACTCTATCTTCTTAGGTTCCTTTGGTTGGAATTCATGTTTAATAACATATTTCACCTCTCTGAACACCACATCTCAGTTGTATACAACCTTCCTTGTTACTAGGTTCCAAAGCTTATAACCCTTTAAACCATCTGTCACACGGAATCTGTCAAGGGTGCGGACACGACTGACCTTCCTAGAAGTCTAAGACATTCTAATGACAAACAAGACAAAATGGAGTGATCTTTCTCTAAATACACCTTTTACAACATGAAAACTACAAGTGTTTAGGCTTACCTTATTCCAAAACGCTGTTGTTGAAGTCCGTTCTTGACGATCCGGATGAGCTCCTCCTTCAAGTCAATTCCTGTAACCACAAACAATCAAACAATTACCAAGCACTTGCATTTCATATAATAAAACATATATTCAACATGCAGACCAAGGAACACATGAAATAACTCATTAACACAAGCTATTGAGAAAAATAAACCAGTTTGTATTAATAACGAAACAAAGAAACTCTTACAACCTGGCCTTGGTGTTGTGCAAGTTCCTCCCAGGGTCCATCAAGGGTTTTCCTCTACTTTGACAAAGCTCACCCTCTCCCAAGTAGAATCAAGTGAAGACAATCTCTCCTCACAAAGGCTCTAATGGAAGACCTAAATCCTGCAGCATTTACCCAAAGAAAATGTATAGCTCCAACCTCCCCTCCTTCTGGCTCAATGCCTTTATTTATAGTGCTGTAAAGAGGTTATTCAGGTCCACTATCAATGGGATCATCCCCCTCTTTGGGTGGGATAGCTCCCTTATTGATGGGATAAGTTCCCCCTTAATAGAGATACATGAACCAACTGGAGGCGCATCCATTTCATCAAACCGACCTCTAGAATGTTCTAGAAGTAACCACAAGTAACTTTTTCAAGATAAAACTCGCGCATTTTGCCTTTTACAGAGGGACGCACCTGTCCCTTAACATACAGAGCGTCCATGGACGCAGATTTTGTGAACATGGTCAGCGTCCCCGCAGGTAAGGCTAGAGAGAACCTGCGACCCCAGAGATAAACATGATTTTTACAAGACTTTCTCTCTTCTTTGAGTTTGAGATGGATAACAGAGGCATGAGACTTGCCTAAGAGGGTAGCATGACTGTTGATTTGAGCCATACTAACTGTAAGTAGTCAAGGTGACATTTTTTAGTGTAACAGATTGCCCCCTAAAGTGCGAAGCCTGGAATAGAATAGGGTTTTGTAATTCTAGGAAGGGTGAAGCGCTTTATCATTTCAAGGATTGCCTTGTGGATGGCCTGGTTGGAACCTGCAATTTTCAACACAAAATACATGGATAAGATTATATCATCACTGAGGTAGGCATTCCCATACTCAGATTCAAAACTTTAACTAATGGACTAACTATTCTGATACAGGAATGATCTTGCAGTACATCATTTTTATAGACTTTTGTAGACACAGTATGGACGCAGCCATCTGTTTATGATTAGTCTACATAGATAATGAATACAAAACTCCTCGCAGCCTGGATGGTAGAAACTAGATCCAGGGTCTTCACTTCTACTTCCCGAATTGGTACGATTCTAGCCATGTGATTAAATGATTCGATGTCGAACATGGTAGAAACCACTTGATTACCAGTCAATGATGTAAACTGTTAACAAGCGTGAGAGAAACCACCAGTAATGTCAATGGTTCTCAAAGTACCAAGCACAACCCGTGAAATGTGAATAGATGTTTTGATGTCGAACACTTCACGGAATCCTCTGATCGAAAGTCAATGATGTAAACTGACGTCAAAGGCGAGAAACCTGCCATTGATGCATGCAGACTTCAAGGTACTGTCGATTCCTAAGTCATCTTTCTAGATAATGTGTCGATGTCGATAGAAAGCGACCCGTTGCAGGCAAGCCCGCAACACGAAATCATTGTTCAAGTTGAAGAAATGTTGCTGTAAGGACTGACTCAGGGATGGTCAAATGGATGACAAGTATTTTGCAGATGAAAGTTTTGCTTGCAGACCTCTTGAACACATAACGACACAACAGATGGTTTGGTGACGAATAACTCAAAGTTGATCCCTGAACCCGGTTAAAGATTTTCAAAGTGATTTAGTCAACTGTGAGGTAAAAGATTTCCCAACCCAGGTGAATGAAAAGTGTCGTGTTCAAGAGCGGTAATAAAGTTTCTTCTGAGGCAAAAGGTGACAAATAGGTTCATTCTTCTCTTTTTTCCCCCACCATTTCTGGCAAGTACCTCTTTATTTTTAACAAGCTTGAGGAGGATAACATATGCTTGATTATAAGCTCATCCTTCGGACGAGTCCAACCTAGTTTAAATTCGAACCCTAGGAAGGAGTGGTTCGTTCCTGTTTGTAATTGAACAGGTCCTTTACTGTAAAAGTTTAACGAGCCCAGTATAGGAGAAACTCGGCGTTTTTCATTTTTAGAGAGTCTGAAAAACTTAAGGAAACTCCACGTTGAACTTTTTCGTATATTTGTGTCCCTCAAGCCCGAAAAAGTATAAAATAATACCTGGGGGAACCGCTTGATCTTGCGACCAAGGAGTACTTTCATAATAGTGTCGTTGACCTGAAAAGTAAAAAGCGATCAAAGACACGTCGTTTTATTTCCTTATCGAGTTTGAAACGACAAAAACCCGGCAATCTTTTCCTGATTTTGCGGTCAGAAAAGAGCTAAAAGGGGACCGTCTTTTAATTCCGTTTTAACGAGTGAAAAAGAAACACTCGGCGATCTTTTCATGTTTTAGGAGTCAGAAAAGGGCTTAAAAGATGACTCTGAAATTTTGTTTGTGAAAAATTACAATTTCCCTCGAAATCCCTTCGTCCTGCACAAAAGCGACACATTACTCATACCTGTTTAAAATAGGCAAAAATACATTTGAAAACATCTTTTCATGGTAAAAAATGAACTAATTCATCCAAAAAACCTATAAAAAGACCTTTTACCATGTCATTTTTACCGTTTCACTGTTGAGGTTGAAAAAGGAGCTTTTGACAAGAAACTTCCCGTGGTTGCTGCGGAAAATCTGACCGTCGGAATCGAACGCCGCTTCACCGAGGTATTTTACACATCCCACTCTTCATTTTTATCCGTTTAGTTTTTTGTTTTCGGTCTCTGTTTCATTTTTGGGGGGGTTTTGGGTTCAAAATGCGCCCCTCGGCGGACGCAGGTGCCCTTCGGGTGACCCGCGTCCCCCGACTTTTTCTCACACGGGAAAAAGGTCGGGGACGCAGTCCGCCTTCAGGCGAGCTGCGTCCGGACGCCCTGTGCTACAAAGCCGGGGTGCGTCTTCCGCAAAGGGCGCATTTCAAAACCCTAACTCTCTCAAAAAACCACCAAATTTTCTCAAATTAATTTCTAATTGACTCTTTTGATGTGCAGGGCCTTAAACATGTTAGACTGGAGAGAGAGAGAGCACGTAGAGGACGATGAAGCTGCGATTAACCACCAACCCTCTCTGGATGCCTTAAGAACATGTGGATTGTACAAATATTGGACCATACCGGGCATGAGGGGCCAGGTAAGATTTTTGGAATGGCTGGTTGAGCGATGGAACGTTCAAGATCAATGTTTTTACATTGGAGGGCACCAGCTCGAGATAGAGCCCTCGGATGTATACTTTCTCACTGGCTTGCCAAACAGAGGTGAGCAACTCAACCTTGCGGGGACCAGGCCGGGTGGCCAATCCCTTGATGATCTCCGCGAGGAGTGGTGCAGACCAGGGACTCGCCATAAAAAAGGCGTGGAGATAAAGCACATCGCTCTGGCGGAACTTAGAGTTATTGCATTTACGGTCACTAGGATTTGTGGCGCGGCCGCCTTGCACATTGCTTCCGGATCCCAAATGCGGATGGCAGTTGACTGTTACCAAGGCACCATCTTCAACTGGTGCGAAGCTGTGTCGGCTCATATGAAGAGCCAACTAACCAAGGCAAAGAACGGACGACTAAAGACTTTTGGATATGGGCCTCTAGTCGTGAGCTTTGCCTTGGAGAGAGTTCCTATGCTGATCCCTCAGCAACTCACTGTTGATGACTTGGGTCCTCGGGAGCCAAAGCTTGTTCGATGGGTTGCGGTGATGGCCCGGCATCCTGACGAGGGTGCTGCAGTGGTTCGATTCTCAGACAGTTACTTCGACTGGCTAGAGGGCCAGCTTTTTGTGATACAAGACTTTCCATATGCCGGAATGGATTTCAGAGGTGATCCGGACATGGTTCTTCCACAGGGAGAACAATGGGATGACAGAGGTACTTTCATTTTCACAAGTTTTCTAATTATGTATTTTTTATTTTTCATATATATCGTCTCAAAGTAACAGTAAAATTTTAAAAATGCAGATGTTGGACCACAGCGTCCAGCCAATCTCCGGCCTTACGACAGACGACATCCAGCTGCACCGGCACCGGCCTTACAGGATGCGACAGCAGAAGTACTAGCCGATTTGGAGCATGATCTAGAGCGTCTCACGGCAGATATACCTGAGACTACTATGGATGATATTCCAATGAGGCTTCAGCGCTTCGTGGTCGCGGTCCCTGGACCGTTTAGGAGATTTCTGCGCAAGATAGCCCGCGCAGTGGTGTCGTACAGAGAGCACCACCAGTGATTGACTAGTCACTTTTGTAGTCACATGTGACATTTTTGACTTTTTGTACTATCATTTTGCCGATCATAAGGTGTGTTAAACCTATGATCGAAGACGATGTATATATTTTTGGACACACTTCTATCTATATCTATATATCACTATTACCGGCTTATCTTGTTTAACATGTATGATGAAATGTCTTTAAATTTACTTGCATGATTATTATAAATGTCTGTCCAACACTCGAGAAGCAATTGCATCTGCTAATGTATTCAAAGACCTTGGAATATGTTGATATTCAATGTAATCAAATTCACGTTCCAAGAGACGCACTCTCAAAAACAACCTTAATAACACAGGATTTCTAATGGCATAAACTCTATTAAGCTGTAATACAACAAGTTCAGAATCTAACCTCACTATCAAACGTCGAATTCCAAATGAAATAGATTCGGATAATAATTCAACCACTGCACTGTATTCTGCAATGTTATTCGTTGTTTGACCGAGGCTTACCCCATGCATAGAAACTAACTCGTCAGAGGGCGAATAGATAACCCAAGCTGCGGAAGAGATATTCCGTGTACTACGACAAGCACCATCAGCAAATCCAATGTATGTTTGGAGAGGCGTCGACATCTACAATATCAAGAGTAAAACCAAGATGAGCCAAAATAATGACGAAAAACCACACTTGCTAAGCTAAGCACACTGACTAAACTAACACACTTGCTAGCTAGAAAGGAAATCTAACCTATCTAAAAATTTCTCCATCCATCATTTTAAGCATAATACCTCTTTAGGTAAAGTCCATTTCTGGGTTTGCCCAAAGAGTCCCCATCAAAATCAACTAACTCATAAGCCCCTTTTGCTAGCTTTCGCTTTACAATGTAGGGCCCATGCCACATGGGAACGAATTTTCCAGCACCTAGCTTATCGTTAGCTTGATCATATAATAGTACTAGGTCTCCTTCCGAAAAACTTCGAGGGGTTACATTTTTATCGTACTGAGCTTTCATTCGTTTCGCGTGAGTCTCGATAGCTAAAGTAGCGTCACGTCGAGTCTCATCTAATTTAGCTAAGTATAACAACCGTTTCTCCTCTTCGGAAGTAGCTGGAAGTAATTCGACAGCCATTTGAAGTGATGGGATTTCGCACTCAATAGGTAACACAGCTTCTAAGCCATAAACTAGCTGAAAAGGGGTGAAACCTGTTGAATTTTTCACTGAAGTTCGATATGCCCATAGCGCCGAAAATAACATGTTATGCCAATTCGTTCGATGGATACCAATGATCCGTCGAATCATGACGACTAGAACTTTGTTGATTGACTCAACCAAACCGTTGGCTTGCGGATAATAAGGTGTAGAGCTATCGTGGCGCAAACCAAGCTGGCTTGTAAGTTCAGTCATCATGACATTTCGAAAATGGCTTCCATGGTCCGTAATGATTGCTTGTGGGACACCAAACCTAGTTATGATATGATTGAATACGAAAAGTGCAGCTGTCTTGCCGCTTGCGTCGAATGTAGGCATCGCCTCGGCCCACTTAGTAAAATAATCAACCGCAAGGATGATATACGCATGCCCCCCGGCCGAGTGAGGGTTACAAGTAATAAAGTCAATGCCCCATTTGGCGAATGGACCAGCGGCAATTATAGGGTGGAGAGGAGCAGGTGGAGCGCGCATCTTGCGATCAAACACTTGACAGTTGTGGCATTTTCTGACGGCAAGGATACAATCTTTAAACATAGACGGCCAGAAATAGCCAGCGCGCAACACCTTCTGAGCTGTGGCATACCCAGACATATGACCGCCACATGCTCCAGAGTGACAATCATTCAAAACTCTCTCAGCCTCATCGTGAGTTAAACAACGTCGAAAAACTAAGTCTGCCCCCAGGCGATAAAGTGTATCTCCAATAATTCTGTATTGCTGGGATTGAAACCGAATTTTTCGACGGTTTTCCTTGGAAGCTTCAGGCCGAAAGGTTTGGGTTTGGAGATAGATGATTATATCCCCATACCACGGATCTACAGTGCTAATAAGAAACAAAGATTCGTCCGCAATGGACTCCTCTGCCACAGTCTCTGTGTCAGCACTCGGGAAATCACACATCAATTCCGCGAAGACTAAAGATTTCTTAGACTTGGACTTCTCAAACTCCAAGTCGAACTCTTGCAGGATGACGATCCATTTAGAGTACTTGCCCCCTAGCAGTTGTTTTGTCAAGATATAAATCATAGGGTTGCAATCCGAAATAACAGTAGTTTTGCGGAGAAGAATGTAGTGACGAAAACGCTGGACAGCTTGAACGGCTGCCAGGGCCAATTTCTCCACATGCGAATATTTTAACTCAGTTGGATTTAAGGTTCTGCTAAGGTAATATATCACATGCTCTGCCTTGAATTCATCTTCTTGAACTAACACCATTCCAATGGTGGAATGCGAAGCTGCGAGGTATAAGAAGTAGTCCTGGTTGTAGTTGGGAGGATGCAATAACGGTGCATGGGTCAACGCGTGTTTCAGTGCATCAAAAGATTGTTGAGCAATCTCGTCCCAAAAGAATTGTACGTTCTGTTTCAACAACCGTGTAAAACCTTTAGTGACCTCGGCGTAGTTAGGGATGAATCGGCGTAAAAAGTTCGCTTTCCCTTGCAAACTTTGGAGTTGGCGCAAACTCGAAGGAGGAGGCAATTGGATGATAGCCTCGACTTTCGAGGGATCGACGCGAATGCCGGTTTTGGAAACAACAAATCCCAGCAATCGACCTGTTTCTATACAGAAAACACACTTGTGGGGATTCAACCGAATTCGATAATGCCTACACCTCATAAAGATTGCTCGTAAATGGACAAGGTGATCAGCTCGGTGTAAAGAATGAGCAGGCAAATCATCGAGATAGGGTTGCACAATGTGCTTGATGTCATGAAATGCATAAGACATGGCCCGTTGAAAAGTAGCACCGGCATTCTTAAGGCCAAAAGGTAATTTGCAATAAGCAAATGTCCCCCATGGACAAATGAATGCCGTTTTTGGTTGATCGGCAGGTAGAATATTGATTTGATTATACCTGAGAAACCATCCATGAAGGAAAACATCTCACTTCCGGCACAATCATCAATAATTTGATCGATATAAGGCGTAGGATAGTTGTCTTTTGGACAAGCTCGATTGATATCCCTATAATCGATACAGATTCTTATTGTTCCTTGTTTTTTATTGACGGGAACAATATTCGATACCCAATCCGTTAACGGGATCGGATAAATGAAACCTGCTTTCAACAGCTTTTCGACTTCGGCTTTGATTGCAGCTGCTTTTCGAGGGTGAATCTGACGCAACCGTTGCCGAATGGGTTTAGCATCCGGGTAGGTTTTGATTTCATGAACAACAATGGCAGGATCAATTCCCGGCATTTCTTCGTAAGACCAGGCAAACACGTCGCGGAATTCTTGGAATAGGGCCTTGTAAGTTTGGATTTCTTCTTCAGTACATGCGGCACCTATATGAATGTTCTCCTCGATTCCGGGCTTCACTGAAATATCAATGGGAATAGTACGAGAAATATTCCCTAAATTCAGCTCTGAATCAGAATGTTTCGTTGGATCCTGAGCGTCTTTGACATATTCAGCGGTAAAGATAGATGAAAAATCATTTTCAAATGCATCATCCTTAGGTAAAAACGAAGATCTGTGATGGAGATCTTCCCATGGTAGATCATCTACACTTAGGATTTCGCGAAGTTGTTCGTCAGATGACACTTCTTCGGGAAACGTTATCCGTTCTAAGGGTGAGGTGAAAAGTGACTCTTCACTGACCACATTCATTTGGTCGGTTGAATGAAAGTCGGTAAAAGACATAAGAGCTTCATAAGCAATCTCATACGGACTCAACGGCATAACATCACCGAGTGAGTCTAGCTCAGAGTCAGAGGGAACATACCAAGGATCATCATAAATAATGTTTTCTGACGTGATCATATGAATTGTTGCGAACGAAGGGTCTGCATTGAGTGGAGGGAGAGGAAAAGTTCCCAGTAAACCGGAATCCTTAACTAAACCTACACCAATGTCCCTATAAGGGATTGTCGTTTTACCAACATGCTGGATAGTTTCTAAAGAGGTTGGGTCGGATGAAAAGTATGTCAGCTGATCAATAGTCACGATCTTACCGTTATGTGGAAACTTAATGACTCTGAAGACCGATGAAACGACCGCTGTCATAGCATATGACCAACTTCGACCCAAAAGAAGGTTGTAGTCTAGAGGGGCATCAACCACTTCCACATCCAGACTAACGGTTTTACCTTCGACCCCTATAGGCAATTCTTGTAGAATACCAAACGGACGGAACCCACGGCCATCAAAGGCCTTAAGGATGGTGGGGGATTGGTTCAACGAAGGAGAACCAAGCGATCTCCAACATTGAATCGACATAATACACGTAGAAGCTCCCTCATCAATCACAGTCCGATGAATAGGCCTGTTTTTGACTATCACTGGAATTTGGAAAGCCATTTGATGGGGGAGACGCGGTGTACTACTTTCTAGATCAAAGATCATTAGGTTCGGGTCCTGAACATCGACAGCTCCAATAGCCGACAAAAGCAATTTTCGTTGCGCTGGACATGATTGCAGCACTTCGAGTGCCGACATTGCTGAAGGTGAAACAGCTAAGTCTTCAACAATGTTGTAATTCTGGGCTGCTCTCGCATGTGGATTGAAAGCAGACCTTCGAAGTACACCCTTGGCGGGCGGCTTAATCACTAAGTCTGGGTTAGGTTTTTCGATCTGTAGTGGATCGGAACCAGGAGCTGAGGTTGATGGGTTAGAGTGAGAAGATTCTGCTTCTTTACCATCAACAGGAGCCTTACTACCATAATCTTGCGATCGAGTCGCAATCCTGACATGAGACATCATCAAAATGGGTTCTTCACTGGCATTCGAAGAAGAACCTATCATCTTATTTTCCTGCTCGGGGAATGGATTCTTTAACACAGCAGGAGTCGGAGAACCTTTAACTATTTTCACTACCTCGGCCCGATGAGGGCAGTCTCTCGTAAAATGATCTTCTTCACAAATGAGACAAGGATAACGAGGTTTGCGCTTTTCGTCATTGGTTTCCGACTTTTCCGTTTTCTCCTTTGGAGCCTTGTCTGCTTTAGCCTTCTTCTTTCCTTTCTTCTTTCCACCGTTTTTGGATTTGGCCGTAGATGACTCTACAGCGTGAATGTCGGCGGTAAGTTCAGGAGGAGAAGACTCTCCTGTCGGAGAATCAGGCAAAGTGATAATTGGAGTATTGGAGGTCTTGGAAGACTTCTTCTTACTCTTCGTAGTCACGATACCGATCATACCATCAGCGGCATGAGATCCCGAAGGAGCAGCAGCGATTTGGTTTGACTTTGGAAGATCCGGAATTTTCTCGTGTAACGTACCCGACTGAGTGTAAACTAAGTCAAGGTATTGTGCCTGAGCAATGACTTGCTCCTCAGTAACTACGCCGGCCTTAGCTACATCTTCAGTAATTCTTGGTAATAATGATTTTACAAACCATTCAGCTAAAATTTGGTCCGGGATAAAAACTTTCACTAATCTTCTTCGACGTCTCCACTCATGGATGTGATCAGAAATGTACGTGGATGTCGATTGTTTTAGCGAAGTTAATAATTCCGTACCATTATCGTATCTGACTGGTAACTGAAAATGAGTTAAGAATGAAGTAGCTAACTGGCTAAAGTTGTAAAAAGAAGCCCGTGGCAACTCAATGTACCACTTGGCTGCGAGACCAATGAGTGTACGCTGGAAAAGACGTAAGCGGATAGAATCATCTGAGATGGAATTTGATGCACACCAGAGGTGGTAAGTCATCACGTGATTAGACGGATCCTCTCCAGACTTACCTTCGAACTTGGGTATATCGCTGGGCAACTTATTTGGCATTGGCGGCCAGAACGGAAGATATTGAATTGGATCGTTCGTTAGGCGCGTCAAGTCGGGTAAATCTAAAGTCGCAATAAATGGTAACTGCCGGTTAGGATCTCTGAAACTCTGAGTCACAATACCAGCCCCAGGAGGAGGATATCCAGGATAACTAGGAACAGGATTCGCATTGGGGATATTATATCCTCCTGGAAAACCAGGATTAACCGGACCGTACTGGGGTTGTTGAGGTGGTTGATAAGTGTACCCAGGATACGGTTGATACTGGTAAACCGGTTGTTGGGCAGCTTGCCCAGGTTGATACTGTCCCTGGTACGGAGGTTGAACAAATTGAGGTTGAGTAGTAACAACCGTACTTGTACCAGGTTGACCTGCAGGCATCTGGACTGTGGTTTGAACCGTGGGTCCAGACAACGGTACAGATGTCTGAGGAGCGGTTACAGGGACAGTAGAAACCGGAGCTGCCGATACTCCAGAAGTAAGCATGGTAGATGAAGCGGTAGTTGCTGCAGCCGTGTGAGGTGGAGTACTCGGTGCAATTGGCGGCTGAGTAACTACAGAAGTTACAGGGGTCTGAACACTTGACTGGACAGGTTGCGGTTGCTGGGGTGGACCAGGAACTGCAGGTTGTCCTGCTTGAGGTACCGACTGTATACTTGGTTGCGACATCTGTTGACCCTGTGACGGATCCCATGTTAACATTCCAGGGTATTGACTCGTAACAGGTTGAGGATACTGAGATCCATAGCCGTATTGAGGATAGGGTTGATAACTGTAAGGTGTAGTCCCATATGATTGCCCTTGAGGTGGTTGATAACCTTGACCAGGGTATTGACCCGTAGGTTGATAACCTTGAGGTAAATACGAATACTGGGGTTGACCTTGACCTTGAGGTTGGTATCCTTGAGGTTGATACCCTTGGGGTTGATACCCTTGGGGTTGCCATCCTTGAGGTTGCCATCCTTGAGGTTGATACTGATACTGAGGTTGACTTTGGGGTACATATTGAGGCTGGGGTTGATACCCTTGGGGTTGATACCCTTGAGGTTGCCCCCCAGTCACAAATGAAGTACCTTGAGGTTGCCCCCCAGGCATTAACGAAGGTTGCCCCCCAGGCGGTAATTGGCCACCTTGAGGTTGGTTAATGGGAGTTGAACCTGACATCATATAAACTTCACCTATACTCAATGGTACATTACCACTGTTTCCAACTAATAACCCATGATCAACAGGTTGAGGAGATGCTCCCGCAAAGGTACCAGAAAGTGATTGATACCCAGTAGGAACAGAAGGACCGCCATGTAAAAATGATTCAGGACTTTGTGAAAACACAGATGACTGACCAGACATATTTACAGGAGAATGAATTCCTCTAGGTGGAACCGGAGTACGAGGTGTAGAAAAACCTACTGAGTTGTCTAAAAAATTGGTTAATGCAAGGTACCAAGATTCACTTCTAGGAGGACTGTAAAAGATGGATTCACGCTCCCTTAGATCAAGGGTAATTAGATCTTCAGAATCAGAAACGCCTATTTCTTCCTCTGGAACAAGTTCTTCTATAGCAATTAATCCAACAGGAAGATTTTCGGTGATAATTCTTTCTATTCTTGGTGAATCAGGAACACTAGGAGTTGGAGTAACAGGTTCTGAAATTTCAGGTTCTTCGCCTGTTTCACTGGCAGATGAAAAACTACCAGCAAGCTCGGAAACTGTAACAGCTTCGGGATTGTAACCTGTTTCTAATCTTTGGTAATCTGGATGGACTACCAAGGAAGATTCTCCTTCTTCAGGTGAACCTACTCTACTGCCACTAGGAGGAGTTACAAGGACCTTTAAACCCTCTAAATAACTGGGGTCGTCTCGAGGAGGTGAACCCCTAAGTTCACGGGATCTTCTCAACAATTCGGCCACAGAAACAACTTCAGGAGACTGGCCCGCAATGCGACGGGACCTTCTCGGTAATTCCGCCACAATTAAAGATTTTAACTACAACACACGAAATCAAAGTAAAAAATTTCAAATCAAACCACCTAAAGTCTTCTAAAGAACCAATCAAATTTGAAGCACACGCCTAAATAATCTAGAGCGTCAAACCACACACAAACAGTAGTCTTCCGGACCAAAAGCGCTAGTTGGTGATTAGGCCCAACCTCGCAGGATTCAGTACAGAAATAGTGGGTGGAACAGTTACCCCGGCAACCTGCTTAATGAATAGACTGGACCAAGTTCCTCCACTTTAACCGTCTCGAAGTGAAGCGAACCCCCCAGAAAATCCAAGTGAGTATAACCGACGTCTGCTCCAGGTACAGTGGGACCTTCCCTCCACCGTCACCTTGGGTAGAATCCTAGATATTATGGCCACTAAGGTTACCAATCACAACAATTACACCTGGGGGAACAGTCTAAACTCCGACAGCACGCAAGGGCAGAGTAGCAAGCTCCAATCCCCTTACCGGCTCCTTGACAACAATCCAAGGTTTACCGATAAGTGACCCCTGGCTCCTCGACAATGGTTAATCCGAGGTTTACCGTTTGTAATACGTACTGCCTGGCGTCGTTCCCAACGAGGGAGGAATGATCCCCTCACTGGTTCGGACACGAGCTCGTGTTTCTCCTTTAAGAGGAGCTTTCCCAGAATGTAACTGAAACAATTGGATTTGTTCTACTCAAGATAGACTATCTGTTTGGTTTTGTAGTCTTGGAGAGTTAAGTACTCACCTACTCCAAGACCCTAGCCTAAGCTATGTTGGTGCTTCAGAGCCCTAGAAAAATAAAGATTACTAGATTGATTTTAATTTAAGCGTTACTTTTAAGGTTGTTTCTTAAGTCAAAAGGTGATGGAAGTGAAACTAGTGGTGTGTTGACTCGACTCGAAACCACTACAAAATGCACCTAAAATGATTTATCCACTACTTTACTTTTTCGATGAATTGCTTAACTAAAAAGTTGAGAGAATGCAATCTTTATAAAAGCAACTTCTTAATTGAAGACAATCAAAGAAACAATTCGTTTTTCTTTTCCAAGCATAAAAACATAACTTCTCTTTACATGCACGAAAAAAACTCTTTTCTTCTTTTGAAAACAAAAAGCTACTTGAAACAAGACTTTTTAAGAAGATGTTTTTGTATTTTTCTTTTAATAAAGCAAATAAATCTAATATAACCAAAAATCAATCTTAACAACTCTTAAAATCTATGAAAATGCACTCATAAGCAAACTAAAGGCAAATTTACTCTAAGCAATCTTAACGAGGCCAAAACTAACAATGATTATTTCTAAGGTGTTTTACTTGATCACAATCAAATCAAGGACTAGCTTATTGCAGAACCAAAAACTAGTCAAAACAAAATTCTAATCTTTTTGTCCTTTTTGAAAATGGAAATCAATACTTTAAAAACAAGCAATTCGAAATTTGACCCAAAACAACTCAAATGACAAGTTGCTCAAACAAGGAGACTTTACGACAGGCTCAACTTCTAAGAAGGTTGACTAACCAGAGATATCTAAGGCTGGACAACTTTCTAAGCTCAAAGTCACTACAAAGCCTTTCCAAAAATCAAACCCTAGGTCTAAACTTCGTTGAAAACCACTAAAACACTCAAAGCTCACAAAACGAGTTCAGGTGAGAATTCTTGACAGGGTACTAAAGGATCTGGGCAGAAAACACTAAGAAAAAACAAAATCTAAAAGTAATTTAAGGCAAAAATGGAATTTTCTTAACTTTTACAGGAAGACGCAGGCCACCCGTTGTCACAGGTGCGGCCCCGCACTGTGCAGTCGACAACAGCGCGTCCAAGGACGCACTGTGCAGCACACAGAGACTGCGTCTTTCTGGAAAAAGGAAGAAAAACTAAAGCCAACTAAATCTACAGCTAAGCCACCCAAATACTAATTCTCACAGTCAAAAACCAGAAAATAAAAATGATTTTCTCAAAGCAAAGTTCATATAAAGGAAAAGACTCTCTCATTAATGGATTCCCCAGCGGAGTCGCCAATTTGTCACACGGAATCTGTCAAGGGTGCGGACACGACTGACCTTCCTAGAAGTCTAAGACATTCTAATGACAAACAAGACAAAATGGAGTGATCTTTCTCTAAATACACCTTTTACAACATGAAAACTACAAGTGTTTAGGCTTACCTTATTCCAAAACGCTGTTGTTGAAGTCCGTTCTTGACGATCCGGATGAGCTCCTCCTTCAAGTCAATTCCTGCAACCACAAACAATCAAACAATTACCAAGCACTTGCATTTCATATAATAAAACATATATTCAACATGCAGACCAAGGAACACATGAAATAACTCATTAACACAAGCTATTGAGAAAAATAAACCAGTTTGTATTAATAACGAAACAAAGAAACTCTTACAACCTGGCCTTGGTGTTGTGCAAGTTCCTCCCAGGGTCCATCAAGGGTTTTCCTCTACTTTGACAAAGCTCACCCTCTCCCAAGTAGAATCAAGTGAAGACAATCTCTCCTCACAAAGGCTCTAATGGAAGACCTAAATCCTGCAGCATTTACCCAAAGAAAATGTATAGCTCCAACCTCCCCTCCTTCTGGCTCAATGCCTTTATTTATAGTGCTGTAAAGAGGTTATTCAGGTCCACTATCAATGGGATCATCCCCCTCTTTGGGTGGGATAGCTCCCTTATTGATGGGATAAGTTCCCCCTTAATAGAGATACATGAACCAACTGGAGGCGCATCCATTTCATCAAACCGACCTCTAGAATGTTCTAGAAGTAACCACAAGTAACTTTTTCAAGATAAAACTCGCGCATTTTGCCTTTTACAGAGGGACGCACCTGTCCCTTAACATACAGAGCGTCCATGGACGCAGATTTTGTGAACATGGTCAGCGTCCCCGCAGGTAAGGCTAGAGAGAACCTGCGACCCCAGAGATAAACATGATTTTTACAAGACTTTCTCTCTTCTTTGAGTTTGAGATGGATAACAGAGGCATGAGACTTGCCTAAGAGGGTAGCATGACTTGTTGATTTGAGCCATACTAACTGTAAGTAGTCAAGGTGACATTTTTTAGTGTAACACCATCCTTATACCCAATAAAGATGCACTTTTTAGATTTACTATCCAACTTGGTTCGTTTCTCCTTTGGAACATGTACATATGCATCACATCCAAATACCCTCAGATGTGAAAGAGAGGGTTTCTTACCAGTCCAAACCTCTTGTGGAGTCTTATCCTCCAACACTGATGAAGGTGATCTATTGACTAGGTAACATGCTGTCTCCATCACCTCTACCCAGAATTCCTATCCTAACTCGGCACCACTGAGCATGCTTCTTGCCCTTTCCATCAACGTCTTATTCATTCTTTTTATAACTCCATTTTGTTGAGGTGTATATGGAGTAGTCTTCTGCCATGCTATACCACACTTCTTACAAAATTCTTCAAATTACTTACTGCAAAACTCTCCACCATTATTTGTCATCAACACCTTTATCTTCTTCTCTGTCTCGTTTTCCAACAGAGCCTTAAATTATTTAAACTTGTCAAAGACTTCGAATTTCTTCTTAAGGAAATATATCCATGTATTCCTTGAGAAGTCATCTATAAATGGTACATAGTACACAGACTTACCCAATGATGGAACCTTCACAAGTCCAAACACATCACTGTGCACAAGCTCTAATATATGTTTCACCCTCTTACCACCAGAGGGGAAACTCACCCGATTCTGCTTCCCATAAACATAATTTTCATAGAAATCAAACTCTAGAGAGCTATTACTCATACGTTATACCATACCTTTACCATTAAGTATTCGAAGGACCTTCTCTCCAATATGTCAAAGCCTTTGATGCGACAACATGGTCTTCTCTCCAGAGACCACTAGATTTTCTGCTCCACTTTCAGGAACCACAAAACTGTTGCACCCATCAATAACAGTGCTACCTTTCAGCTTGTACAGAGTTCCAATCTGAACTCCCTACATCAATACCAGTGCTCCCCGAACCATTTTGTAGGTATCCTTCTCAAACACTGTATTTAAACCTACATCATCCAACTTTCTTACGGAAATTAGATTTCTGGTCAATGCAGGAATACGCAGAACACCTGGAAGTGTTCTAACCCTTCCACCTTGCAACTTCAACTTTACCTTTCCACGACCAACGATTCTAGCCTTCCTGTCATCCCCCAAGAAGACTTCACCAACATCATATTTCTCATACTCAGAGAACCACTCTCTATGGGGAGTGAAGTGAAAGGATGCACCTAATTCAATCAACCACGCCTCATGATCTACATTTGTACTTAAAGAAGCCAAGTACACATCCCCACCTTCATCTGAGGTGGTTTTCACCTCTGCAAAAGGAGCCTCATCAGATCCCTTTCCTTTGTAAGGAGCTTTAGATTTACAATCCCTTTTATAGTGCCCTTCCTTTCCCCATTTCCAGAACACCACCTTTACAGGTTTTCCTGAAGATTTAAATCTCCATTTAGATTTATATCTCCCACTCTTGAATTATTTTTGTTTCTGTTCTGGGACCGTCCTCGTACAAACAAGGCATCACCATTCTGGCTCTCCATATTTTTCCATCTCATCTCCTCCATCAGCAAGGATGAGATTATTTCATCAAACTGCAAGGTAGTTGCATTGCTATCTATTGCAATAACCAGACTATCCCACAAATCTAGTAGAGAACACAATAAACTGATGCACTTATCTTCATCTAAAATTTTAATATCAATAGATAATAACTAACTTGCCGCAGTATTAAATGTGTTTAGATGTTCTGTCACTGAGTCTCCATCTTGAATCCTCAGGTTATATAGCTTTTTCCGTAGGAATAGTTTATTCTCCAAAGACTTAGATTGGTACAAACTCCCTAACTTGTCCCACAAAGCCTTCACCATAGCTTCCCCTGATACATTCAACAATACTAAATCTGAGACACACAATCGTATTGTGCTCTTATCATTCCGATCCAAATTCTTCCATTCTTCATTGGACACTCCTATTGGTTTAGTACTTGGATCTACCACGACCCACTGATCTTTATCCACCAACAGATCCTCCATCTTGAGTTTCCATAACTCAAAACTCTTACCATTAAATTTCTTGATCTCTATCTTTCCACTGCTCACCATCCTCTTTCACCACCAAAATCGATCCCATAGATCTCCCATTGAACATGGTCTACCACTGGCCCGAGTGAAACCCCTCAGCAACAAAGGCATCCCCTTGAAGCCAAAATAGCTCTGATGCCAAATGTAGTTTTTAAAACTGTACAGAAATTACCTGCATATGAATTCTAAAACACAAAAAATAAACAATGCGAGAGCATAACACTTAAAACACATATACACAGAGATTTTCCCCTGGATCCCAAAACCGAGACTACCAGCTTGATTTTTCATTATGTTCCTTTCAATGTTACAATACATATTTATACATGTCGAAGCATCCAATACCATGGACGAAAAACCATTGCGTCCAAAACCATGGACCGAAAACCATCGCGTCTAAAACTATGTGTGAAAAATCATCCACAAAACCATAGGTAGGTCTGCCCAACCTAATATAGGGTCCAAAAACAAAATTTTCCAGGGTGCTACCCCGGACCCCATAGAGTGGGGTTACCTGCACCCCTCAAAACCCATATGAACACCCCCCTCACCCGCCCGCTATGCAATCAATGCAACGAAGGGGGGGCTTCGCCCCCCTTCTAACCCCCGGTTAACTACGTGGGCTAGTCGTGGAAAGAAGGTAACACAACTCAACAACTGAGACTTGTTTGTACCCCTATTTGTAGTTTGTCAATCATGGGTCAATTTTTTTTCACTGTTTAGGCATTTCACTCTTTCCCCACTTCGACACCTTATCATTTGACAGCCATGAGCAGAAATTTTCATGGTGGTAGATGGGCCCACATACTGGATGGGGATCCTATCCAAAATGTTGTGAGGTCTAATTGGGACTTCACAGCGAAGAGAACCTATAGTTGTTGATGGTACATTTTAGCCCGTCAACAAATTAGTGCTAGAAGGAGGGCATATGACAAGTTGAGCCCTTGGAGCCTGCAGTTTAGTCTCATATTTGTAAATGGCTTTGTCCCAAATCTCACTCCCAGGGTGCTTCTCTAACTTATCCACTTGTCAATGTTCAATCCTCGATGAGCATCTCTATCACTTGTCTCAGTTAAAGTTTGATGGTGAGGATGGAACATCTATAACCGAGCACATTTTTTATTTCCTTATGTTTTGTGAATCTTATGAGATTGACGATGAAGATTTTTCTTGTATGCTCTTCTCCCCAACCCTTGAAGGCCGCATCAAGAGATGGTGCAATACATTCCAGCAGTGTCCATCCATTCATTCGAACAACTCATCGGTAAGCTCCGACAAGAATTTCATGGGTATCATTTTCAAAATTTGTTTAGAAGGATAAATGAGCTTAGGATGAAACCTGAAGAATCTTTAGAGTATTTTGCGATTATATTTGTCCATGTTTGTTTCGAATTTCATGAAAGAGATATCGACTGGGTATATTTTAGTGAAAATTTTCAACAGTTGGTTTTTATTTCTCTGCAACATATTCAATTTGAAACCAATTCTAATTCTTATGACTATCATGATAATTTTCAAATTACAAAGTGTCTAGGTTTTACCCCTAATATTGTTTTTCCTATCTCTCTGAATCTGGAACAACCTCAAGCCTCCAAGGAGGAAATTACTACTTGTGGGATTTCTCATCCTCCTCCTGATTTGTTACATAATAAGATTTTGGTCGTAAATGGTTTAGATGATGAAAAGTTCTTCAGGGAAATGAATCAAATTGTCTTGCCTCTGAAGCTCTCGTACATCCTTTTGAATTTGAATCTGAAAATTATGTTGATGCAACATCTTTCCCTGTTGATGAAACCCAGCTTGAGCCCGTTAAACATATGCCTAGGTCTATTCTTGGATTTCATTCACTTGTCAGCAATGACTCGAGTCTTGTCTCAAATAAAGTTGACTATCCTATCAAATCCATGGGCCATGAGATGCATGCAAATCCATTTCTCCCTCTGGCTGACACTAATGTGAAAAATGTGAGTTCTAGCCTAATTGGAGCCCCTTCATTTGACCATTTTCATCTGTTATAACTTGATTTATTTCATGGGTCTACTACACCATCAATTTTGACAAATCAAGCAAAACTTTATCCTGCTGGTTTTGGGTGAAGTCATGTACATCAGGGTGATGTTTCATAGTCACAGCATGAGGATCTTGAATTATTTTTTCCTGATCTCTTACATTAGTATTATTTGACGGGTGAAGAAGAAGGCCTTACATCTCAACTGATTCAAGATGGTTCTCTGATTGATTCCTCTTCACTTTCAACCCAAGAAGATCCTTATGTTCCATATGTCCAACTTGATCAAACGGGTAGCTTCGGTGATTGTCATCCTTCCGAAAACATATTCACTTACACCTTTGGTGATTACCATTTATATCCATCTGTTTATCCTACGAAGCCACCGAAATTTGATGAATCATCTTTCGACAGTTTGGGTACTCGTCATGAAGTTGAGGCACTTTAGCTTCCACTGATTGTTATGTCAGGTTCTCACATCCCTGATGAAACCCCTAAACCAAGTCAAATTAGGGTTTTCTCACATCACTCTCCTCTCAACATCATATTTTTGGATGCAAGCACATCTTGGAAACCCTTTGATTCAAGTGAGGTTTCTTCAAACACACATTTCCCTCACCTATCAGCTAATATGCATGACCCTCTATACCTTAAGTTATTTGTTGAAGAGGGTAAACTGACCATTGTCTCAAATATTTTCACCTGTCACCTAGCCGATACAGATTGTGAGCAAGGACAAGCAGGTGATGTCTTTAAATCCACTATATGGGAAGGTGCCAATCGCCTAAACTCTCCTTTGTATGAGACTCTTCTAATTGATTCAATTCATTCTTTGGAATCTAAAGGATATGATATGTTGAACATCCAATCTATCAATATTCAAACATCAGATCCAATCAACAATATTTTCACTGATAGTCATCCTATCACAGCTAATGGTGACCATATGCATTTACCTATCAATCTTGTGAAACTACCGATATTTTATGGCTTGTCATTTGAAGGTTCAAAGGTTTGTCAGGATGGTGAGGCACTTTAGCTTCCTTTGATGGTTATGTCAGAACCTGACACCCTAGACGAAATCCATGGACAACTTCAAATTAGGGTTTCTACACTTGAATCCTCAAGTATCTCAGTTACACCCGGAAAAAACCCCTCTTTTAAGAGTCATCAAGTTGATCATCCTCCGTATCATGATAGGATTGCTGATTGGATTAACTTATCTGGTGGATTTCTCTGCTAGCAGATGATATCTTGTCACACTTAGATTGGATTTAGGGTTAAGCATGAATGGATGTATGTCGTGGATGGATGAATATAAATTTCAAGTTTGTGATTTTTTTTACCAGGATTGGATTGCATTTTGGCTTGAACTTTCTTCTCTGACACATTTTCCTGTAAGTAGACCTGACCCTCTTGCTATGATGCATGTTTTATAGGTGAGCGTTCTGGTTTTTTCACAACTCTTTTCACAAGTTCTAATTGTTGATATCTTTTTTCTTGTAGGTTGGGAGTTGTTGCGATGGCTGCATTGGAAGTTTGATTTCGCATAACCTTACCTCCTCTCTGATTAAATTACTAATTTAGGGTTTAGACTAGTTAGGTTTTAGGTTTTTCTTATTATTTTTCTAATGAGGGTTTGGTTATCAAAGTTTTCTTATTAGGGTTTATCTGTCAAAGTTTGCTTACTATCATTTGCTTCTATGGCTAATATTTAGATATGCTTTGTTGTGTCTTCTTTATCATAGGAACTTAGTTGTTGTATAACATTTTGAATTTAAGCATGCATTTATCTTGTGCATTGAAATATTTTCACATGCATTACATTGGTATTTTATCTATAATTGGTTGATTTCTTCCGCACATTTACATAATGTTATCACCTGGATTGGAACTCAAGCTGAAGGAAGGCAATGCTTAGGTAACCACAAACCGTGCTTAGCCAAGTAGCTAGCCCTACTAAGCCCGGAGAGGGCTCTCTCCATAAGGATCTCAGCCAAGATGAATGGATCAAGAAAATGATATTAGGCCAGGTATAGTAGCACAAGGTTTGATTTTTATTTTGAAAGCTTTTGCTGGATCAGGAGGAGCCAAATAGTTACGGCAAGGAAATTAGGTCAAAATTGCAGGGTGTGCATGGGGCAAGGTAGGCACAAGGTTCAGCACTCTAGGGTTTTGATGGATGAGGTGAAAAGACAGGTGAGGAGTTAGGAAGAGCATGTAAACCTTATGGATTCTTCCTAAACTGAAGAAAACACAAACTGTGAATATTTTCCCAAAAAAGAGCATAAAGATTATGGGTTCTGCATATTAACTTGAAAACATCCACTTAAAGAGTATGAAATGATGAAATGGAGTCAAAAATACATTTTAACACATGAAAACATATGAAAAATTGAACTAAACATCATACCACATGGATCCCAAAGAAATAGATGCAACTTTTCATTAATCTCCTGCTAAAACCTTATACAAAAGTATGTTTACTCAAAGCCCAAGCATCCAACTGAGTCCAACCTATAAAATGACCGAGAAAATACATAATATAGGCCAACAACCAACTCATCCTAGGCATCAGGGGTCAAATCCATGAGTGGAGGAGTAGTTGCAAGAAAGACTGAACTGATAGTTTGAGTGTAGGGTGGTCAAAGTGACTCATCCCTCACTCTAGCAAACTGATTCATTACATGCCACATAGGCCATCTAACTGATGTATCTACCCTAGGTAAAAGTAAAAACATGATAATTACATCAACATTGAATTGCATCATCATCCCTACCTACTACATTACATCATGCATTTGTCTTCTTGCTTGGCATACACTCACCTTGACCTAGCCTGGCATTTCCCTCTATGTTTCATGCCATTACATGAGCCTTCACGAACCTGAAGCCTTCAAATTTTTGGTATTGTGACTACCTATTTTGACGTGCTCAAACCCTAAAGGAAGATTTCCTTGCCTCCTCGCACATGTTGACACCCTCAGATGGTTTCATGGTCATGCTTTCCCTAATATTAAAACCCTAACCCTAATGATCGTGTGTAGTTGTGATGGTTACTCCAAGAGGTAGCTTCTCTTAGAACCAATCATCAAAGTTACATCTTGGATATCTCTCCTATGAGTCTAACTTATTAACAAGAAAAATAAGAATAGATTGCTTGTGGGGAACCCTAATAAGTTTAAATGACCTGTACCCATAAGTTGAACATTTTTCTCAACATGGTCTTGATTGTTTCAATGACTTGTTTTCATTGTTCACTTGTTAACTAGAGATGAGATGTGGAAGCTTGGCATGAGGGAAAACCTAAATCATAATATCTTTTAGTTTATGTCAAACAAGAAACAACCTCTCTTGCTCATAAAATAAGTCAGGATCCCTCATCCTCCCTGGCGCAATGAATGCCCATTAATAAGTGAAAATGCACACATGAACTAAAATTAAATGAAATGAAATTAAATGAAGAGTAAAGGATCAAGAAAGGCTTCCGACGCAGAGAGGTAATGCAATGACTTCACCAGGCTACTGACCAGGATCGCTGGCAGCGGAGCAATGTCTGTGATTTCTTGAAGTGAACCTTTTGGGGTATTGTCCAGGCCTATTGGAAATGGAGCAACACAAGAAACATATTTAAAAAAAAATGAACGCAACAAGCCCTCTACCTCACTGTTTGCATCATCATCAACTACTGGCATGCGTGAAATTCTAATTGGGTGTTTACTAACTAGAAGGACCTAGCTGAGACATAAAGGGAAGGCGTATTTGTAAATTTCAATGGTAACGCAAGAGGTACCCATAGTGACTCTTTAATATTCCCTTGCATCATTATCCAGACTCGAACTATTATAGGATGTTGGCAGAGATACATAATTCTACCAGTGATTCACTCATTTTTGTAGCCGCTACAACACCGCCCAAAATGTTTAGGCATATCTAAAATTTTCGGTCCCTCTCTACTCACCTCAAGCCATTAAGGGATGCTTTAGCTGTTGATTGGCTACCCTATTGATGCACTCACTTGTGAAATCGTGCAATATATATATTGCATTCTTTTTTCACGTCTCATCTCACGTATTGACCCTACCATTTCATTAGGTTTTTGGAGGTGTGATGTATTTCCCCTAACTTTGGAGATTATTCCAATGTAATATGACTTTCAATCAGTGGTGGCACCATGTGTGGGCAGAAAAGGCTCAAATTTGGCTTTCATTACGTTGACCATAGTAGGGTTTGGGGAGAAACCCTAAATTGGAAAAAGAATGACCCCCTTCCTATTTTAACCTAATTCGCATGCCTCTAGGTGTTCATTCTCATTCACATCGCATGACATGGTGAGAGTCATTGCAGAAAATATTCCCCTAGGTTCTTGACTATTCCTACACCTCAACATGTGAATTAGGGTTTGTGATAATTATATCTTCCCCTTGTGTCCTTGTAATGTTAGGCGTATGTGATTGAAGGTCCAACCTTGCCTTGAATTAATATCCACTCTCTAAGGTGTTTATCATCTTCACCCTACTCATCTTATCTCGAAACATGATAACATCAATAAAATTAGGGTTTATGGGGATAACTCTTGTCGATGACTTCACCTCACCATCATCCTCATCCTTTCCAAATTCATTAGGGTTTATGTATTGTTATCTGCATCATAAGTTCCTGAAACCCTGGATGGTTGAATAAATCAAAAACCTTTTTTAACATTATCTTATCCTCTAGTTTCATTGTCACAAACATGTTATGCCACCAACCTCGCATCATAACATCATCTTGGCATTGTTGGGATTATTTCTATGAATGCACCAAGGTTGGAAGGGACTCATTATTTTAGTGATGCATTTGAAGTCTGAGATGACCTCTAGCTTTATTTCTCGACCATGTGCATCGTGACGGAATAAATGCATCTTTCATTGCTTCCAAATCATCTCTAAATCGTGTTAGGATTTATGAATTTACCTCTCCTCTCATGCATCTTTAGAATCCTATGTTGTCATGATCAAGGACCCAACCTCACCTTGTATTAACCCTCACCCTATAGGATGCATACTCAATAATGCTTCTAAGAATTTGTGCTATGACTACATCATCACTATGGGAAACACATGTTAGAAAAGCCACTAACAATTACTAGTTCCACTAAAGCATCCATGTTTTAGATTGATCTCCAAATTGAAGCATGATTTTCCCAAGAATACGATGTATAACACCTTAATTTGGAATACTTGTGATTCATGTTCCTTTAGTGAATTATTTCCATTATTTTTTTGAGTTCCATGCTTTCACATACAAAATATATACATGTGTATATCATTTTGGTAAACTGATTGGTTTTGTTTCATCTTCTATTCAGGAGATCAGGGGAAGGTGGCTTGGATACATATCAAAATAGGCAACTTTATGACAAACTAATGTCGAATTGTGAACATGAAAGGTTTAACAATGAGCTTACTTAAGGATGGAAGGTTGTTTTGTCAATATATATGTGTGTGTGTGTGTAGAAAAGACTCCACCATAGTCTTTCCCTCAACCTAAGCACTATTACAAGGAATAAGGAAAGCACTCATTGTGGAGTAAGCATTAAAATTCCTCTCATTTAAGTAGTACAAGGATACACATCACACTCAAGGATGACAAGAAGGGTTATGGTGGTCTCAATGTCAAGTTGCTCAAATGATGCACTGGAAAGTGATATCAAACCATACCTTTAAAGGGTGTTTCAAGCATTGCGTTGAAGATATTTTCTTTGACCACCAAATTTGACTCTTCAAAATTGCCAAGTCATTAAAGGAAGATTGAGATTCTTGGCATAAGTGTACCATTTCATACAATCTTGGAATGGGCACGATGTAACCGAGAGTTAGCAAATGTGAAAAGAGGGACACCAAGGACAATGGATATCGAGGAAAATGTTGGGCTTATGTGGAAAACATACACTGGAAGAAAATAATGCCAACATCGTTAAGGAGAAAATGTGGGATCTACAATCTTCTCGAGTTGCAAAATCGCATCTCGAATGGACTGCAACCTATTGTAAGATCAAAAGGGTGAATATTCATTCACCATACCATTGGAAAGTAACGTTCAAGACTCCTTAAAAGAAATGTGGAACACAAGGTCAAATATGCTGAGAAAATATGTGTGTGTGCAACATGTTGACTCATGCTAGAGCCAAATTTAAATAACATTCGAAGTATAGTGATGATGGGTCAATGGCCCTAAAAGTGGTTTTTAGTGAAACATATGAAGGGTCAATAAGCTGCCTACATCACACGCTATCCAGGACACATATTGACATGAGTTAAGAAACATCATCCACCCATGTACACAATTAAGAGACTAATGCACACTCCAAGGATATGATGGAGGGATTTAGATTGGAAGCCAACATTAGTGCCTAGTAAAATGTTATTTTGAAGCCAACGAGCTCTCTAAAAGTATCCCATTGAGTGAAAAGCCACCAATCAATACAACACCAAAGTTTCAAATCAATCACATTCTTTTAGAGAGCTTGGAAGTCACAAGGTCGCATCTTAGAGTCTCAACTGGAAGTGCAACCAAATTTACTGCGACTGAGCGATCTCGAGGAGCTCGCACTTCTACCTAAGTCACTCAGTCATGTTTCAAATCCTCGAGCGATATTTCAGGGAATATGACCAACCCTTCCCTGTGATTATGCGACCTCCATTCATTCACACTTTCACCTATGTCATGAGATAGCTTACTTATGCCTCAGAAGATCAACCAAGTGATGTGACTTTTCTAGAGTGTGATTATGCGACCTTTCGTAAGTCGTGAACTACTTCATGAGCCGTATGTTAGTGCAATGGTTTCTTTGAAAATTCCTTCTTTTGCGTAATCGCACTACATTTCCAAACGATCATATTGTTTGGATGATTCAAGAAATGATATAAATTCAAGTAAAAACTTGGAGTGGCTCAGTATATGACAAAATGGACGCTCGCATAAAATTTTGCATGAAATACCATGGAACACATACCACAATGGATAATGTAGGAATAAAGCATTACACAGATCAGATTGTAGGACCATACAGTGCTCCAGCACATGTCACGACTTTGGAAATGATTTTAATAAAAGGAGGTGTCAATATCCAAATTATGGGTAATGTCTCATGGCAATGTACTCAAAGTCATGGGCAAGCTGAGGCATCAACAATCAAAAATGATATACTATAAGGGAGGATGTGTGTGATAAAAGGCATGTTAAGGGATTGAAATATAGATGAAGGTGATAGTTATGCATGAGGATGCTCGATCAAAGTGATGATGAAGGAAATCCAAGAATGTAACAAGGACATCATCAAACTCGTAAAGGAATGATGTAGAGGAAGGAATTCTGGTCCAGAGGAGTGGGTTATTCATATATGGATTTCCCAAAGAAAAACCATATTGACATATCCCCTTGAATCGAAGATGTCTAAACAAGCTAGGACAATGAAACTACATTCAACACTCACCCCATGTAGAATAGCAAGCCATAAATGAAAACATGTCTGAGGAATCCTTGGAAGACCCTACAAGGCCACTTACTCTTAAAAGTCCATGGCACAAGAAAGGACTATTCAGGGGTCCAAAGTTGATTTTTGTTCTTCATGAGTATTTTTACATTTATAGTATGGTTCTTTTATTACAAATAAGTATAACTATTGTAATTTACTTGCAGGGTGAAGAAGGATGAGAATGCCAACCTATGTAGGGTTTTTTCTGCAGTAGCTACATGACTAGGGTTTCAATGAGATCGAGATTGGGTCCACTCTGCCTCCTAAAATATGATGGCAATGTTAGGAGCATGACGACAGGAGGTGATTAGATGAAATCAAGGCACAATAGAAATAATTTCAACCATTCATGCAGGTCTTCATGTTGTCACAACAATGTCAGAAACAATGAACCAACCCGAGGGTTTCTTGAAACTCCTCTCTTTTCCTCACAATCTCTCTTCTATCAATGTACAAATGTTTTCATCATAATGTTAGTTGTTATTGAGGTCGATTCAAAATGCACTAATAAATAGGCATGATAGACAAGTGAGGAAGTTCAAGAGTCATGTGGGGGGGTTAAGGATCATAGTAAGTGAACAGTCACCTCACCCCTATAAATGTGCCCTCTTGCCTCATTAACTTGGGTGGGGTGGGGGGCGGGGGAATTTAGAACTTAAGTTGAGGCTAGGATTAGATAGTTGATTTATGCTTGAAAGCTAGAGGCACTCAACCCTTGGCAACTAGTAGATGGAGTTGTAGTCAGGCTAGGGTTTTGCATTGGGAAATGATATGAGCAGTCCATGTTCTACTGTTGGGTTTTTACCAGTTGCTAGTTATCTACTTGAAGTTGCAGCATCATTATTAAGATGTTCTCTCTATTCGACATGGATTCCCATACTTACTCATGGTGGTTGTAATGGTTGTATGATACTTCACTATATTTATGTGTGCATTCTCATATACGCAATAGGTTATGGAATGATTCATAGTGGTTGCATGTATGTTTTTCTTTCGAATTTGTGTTTACTTGTTCCTTGCCATGTTGGTGATCTATTGTGAACTAGTTTGCAATTAACTTTTGGCATGTTCTTATTCATATATATCTGATTGGGTTTTGGCTCACTAATCCCTCTCATGGTCTACCCCTTTTATTGTTGTTGAGACTTGTTTGTATCTATGTTTGTAGTTTGTCAATCTTGGGCCAATTTTGTTTCATTGTCTGGGCATTTCATGCTTTTCGCCACTCTAACACCTTATCATTTGATAGCCAAGAGCAGAAATCTTCATGGTGGCAGTTGAGCCCACATACTGGATGGGGCTCCTATCCAAAATGGTGTGAGGTATAATTGGGACTTCACACCGGGGAAACCCCCTAGTTGTTCACAGTACATTTCAGCCCGTCAACACCACCTTACATGCAAATCTATTATGTTGTGAATGTGGAAAATTTGAGATTGTATGAGCCTCCTATGATCGTTGATAAAGAGGAGAATGTTCAGATTCCATCTATAGAAGATTTTTCTCTTGAATAATTGAATGAGTTGTAGGAAGACATTATTCTTGACAAGAGAATAAGAAATTCACATGGGGGCAATGTGGAGTATCTTCGCATGGGACTCAAAGGTATCAATCCAAGTAAATAAAGGTGGATAGATATCATAAAAGTGAGGGATTTTTACCCTCACTTACTTGTTGAGTAAAAATACTCTTTTGGTATTCCTAAAGCTTCTAGTGGGGATGAGTGATCCAGGGGATCCAGAAAATGCTCAAAAATAAAAACTCTCAAATTCTCCCAAAAATAGTGCCAAATAATATAGCTTGTGACTATGATTTCAACGATGCTTAAATTTCCTCAATCCGACATTGTATGAGAAAGTTATCACATTCTGAAGTTTTGGACAAATACGTAAAAAGTCAAGGAAGCATATAGACCTAACACATTGGAGTACGGGATTCATTAAGGAAGAGCCAACCAAAAGTGGGCACTAGACCAATCACGTGATGGCAAGTGGCAATGACATCATATGTTGACTAGGTGTACGGTTCAATTTTTTGGACCAATCACAGGCCACAACATGGGCCAATCATAGGGCACCACGTGGCCCTATGAGAGGCCATCAGGTGGCCTTACAGTTGGCACCAAAATTTTTGTAAACCGACCATTTGATCCTCCAAAATAATCAAACATGCATTCTTTCAACCAACAAACCAATGCCCAATTGTTACATTGTATATGCCATTCGTTAATTGAATGTCGGTGGTTTATATTTACTAACTACCGATCGAGGATTTGGGGATAGTGTGTGGACCGGCAGGCTCGCCTGACCAACCTGAACCATGGTTTAATGTGGAGATATGAACAATGGAGGATCACACTGGGCTAGGTTGTGTGGCACACTACCCATGGCCAAGCGGTAACACAGAACTGAGAGTAGAGGAGATTAGCAGGGGTTATGACCCATTTAACAAACATTTTATTATATATTATAAAGAAATGCCAAATGCTATCCTACACTGTCGAATTGAACTTGAGACCTCCAATTTCCCATTTCAACGCACCACCAGCATGCCAAAATCCATTCAATTGTATAGGGGGAGAATGAATTGTGTTTTTCTTGCATGGTCTACAGACAACCTTGGGAAAAGAGGCATAACTTGCTCATTTTTTATCCTTTTTGAGCTCTAAAAGCGTCTAGATGGGGGTTCTTGAGCATTTTGGACACAATGGCAATGTTATGTTTGTATATTTAAGCTTGTATGTTGATGTATTGATCATTTGAGCATATAATAAAGCATTCATAATGGGATGTTGGACCTAGAGATGTCGCCCAAGATGGGTGAAATGCGTTATCAATTTGCATCTATTTTATGTTGCATTTTTGTCCTCTTTTAACTGTTATTTTTTTGCAAATTAACTTAATTTTCTGTACTTTTGCAACCACGGTCCATTGCTTAAAATACATAAACTAGCTTGCAAATTGTTTAATGAAACCTTCACTTTCATTTTTGGATCATCTCTCTACCTCTAAGTCCCATTCTCAGGAGTGTTGTAATAAATTAAGGAAGACAAATCATGATTTTATTGCAAATCTAAGCAAGTTTAGAAGGCGGGTTACAAACTGCTATAGGGGTCCTTGTTTTTCTACAGGAGACAATACAACAAGTAGATGACCACGCTAAATGCGAGTTTAGAGGGCAAGGAAGCTAAGGAGAACTTGGAAAATGATAAATATACTTGTCCAAAGCATCAAAACAACTTGTTGTAAGGATAGCGTAGAAAAATGCAAGTCTATGGGGTTTCTTGTAGCTGCAAAACAAGTTACAACACAGGAAATAGTGAACAATGAATAGGAAACGAATAATAAACAAAGGAAATGATTCAAATGCAAAGTGAAAATGTCATTTAACTTATGTAGCTACTGCAACTAATATGACCATGTGCTAAAATAAATTGTAAGAATATATTGTCCATAAAACTATTTAATTAACCATGCATGAATGTTATAAACAAAAGTAACTTTAGAAGTACTTTGCCGAAATAAACAAATGCATGAACAAAAATAATATAAGAGGGGTCTTGAAAACCTAGGTTGGGCCATAACCCAAGGAATATCACAACCCCTAGAAGAAATCCAAACTAGGATTTGAAATCATATATCACTCCCATTAACTAAAAAGCTACCTGTACAAGGTAGAAATACAAAATTTCTTGAAAACATTAATCTAGACATTTTCTCCTATTCTTCACATGCTTCTATATGCCCCTACTGGGCTACTTGAGCCTCTGATGTATACAAATGTGTAGGGGGTAGCCTCCTTGAGGGAAGGACCACATTTCCCTCCAAAATATTGTTAAATAGGGCCTCTTACTTCCCAGGTCATCTCACAAGAGTAGGAAGGAGCATTAAATGCCCTAAGAGAACCAATTTGAGACTCTCCTAGAATAGGGATCAAACCGTATGAATATCTATAACTAGATCTCCTTGAAATATATGAAAAAACTCTTCAAATTCCTACACAATAGCCATGTTAGTCACATAAAGTATGAAAATCCTCATTGACTCTCCTAGGAACTCATTAAGCTAGGAAAGTGTGTCATTAAATGAAAATAGGTAGGTTTAATATAGCCTTTATCTGCCTCGGAGTGGTTAAATGGGACTTATGTTTTTCATATTTGGAAGGCCCATCTACCCCCTTACTGGAACTGTTTCTCACCCTTTAAGAAACTTACTCTGCTTCTTTCCTCTATTCTTTCTTATTCATTTCTCTGAAAACTTGCTTGGCATCTCGAGCTGAGATAGAAGTGGTTGTTTCTACCATGTCTCTAGGAAGGCTTCATTGTACATGTCCAAAAAATTCATCCAAGGGATGGGATGTCGAAGGTTTTGCAAGGAATCAATGACTAACAACTTAATTAGCCCATCATGGGTTAAGTAATTCTGCTTGCTTTCCTCGACTTTGGTGCTCATCTCCTTAAGGGATTGAAGAAGGAAGTATGGGATACTCAATGGGTCTTGAGTTGGGAGGTGAGCCTGGAATATCAATTGATAAATAAATTTGAATCAATAGGCATATAGTATGGTCAACCTACCCTCACAGGAAAATTATTTGATAATATGGTATGCTACCTCATCCTAGGTTAAGGTGGGTCTCACTTCTAATCTAGGCTCTCACTTATAATTCCATTATTATCTTGATTAGGGTTTTCATTGGGGAGGAATAATCCTCTCTTGGCATTAATAGCCTCTTGTCTCTCTTCTTTGTTCCAACGCATCCCTCTAGGGAGAGTGGTGACTCTATTGATGGAATATTCATTAACATGGATCATTATTCCCTTGACTATAGTGATCAATTCTTCGCCTTCAGGGTTTTGCAAGTTCATTGCAAATTCCAAAGCACCCTCATCATCGAACCCTGTAATCTTTTCAAAGAATCCTAACCATTTATAGTTCTCCAAGATAACAACATTAGGATTCTTGTTGTATCAGTTGGATCCCTTCTTTTAAATCTATCCCCTGTGGTGTATCACAAAGTCTCCAAAGGTATGGAGCTTGATTAAAGAAGTTTTTAGGAAAGAAAGAACATTGTTCCTATGTTGCTACATGATACAGAGTTTCCCGTGGCAATGGCAGACCTTTTTTTTTTCTTAACAACTATAAACTTACACAGTCTCAACTAAAATTGCAAAAACATCACAACTTATTATCTCTCCACAGTCAAACTACGAAATATGTATATAAATTGATAGATATATGGTGTACTATATCCCTTCCCTTAATTCATCATTCTAACATAGAAATTCTGAAGAATTTACTGACAGTTTAAACAATTATCCAATAGGTTGATGTCAAATGTAAGACGAGGTAATGGAAAGAGTTTACATGAATTTTTTGTAGATTTTTATTTTGGGTTGTGATATATTCTTTCCATGACTAGCCCATGTAGTTAACCGATGGGTTAGAAGCGGGGTGGAGCCCCCCTTTGTTGCGCCGACTGCGTAGCTGGGGGGTCACAGGGGTTTTGAGGGGTGTAGGTAACCCCACTCTATGGGGACCGGGGAAGCGCCCCGGAAAATTTTGTTTTTGGACCCTATATTAGGTTGGGCAGACCTACATATGGTTTTGTGCATGATTTTTTGCACATGGTTTTGGACATGATGGTTTTCGATCCATGGTTTTGGAAGCGATGGTTTTCGGTCCATGGTATTGGATGCTTCAGCATGTATAAATATGTATTGTAACATTGAAAGGAACATAATGAAAAATTAACTTGGTAGTCCTAGTTTTAGGATCCAGGGGAAAATCTCTATGTATATGTGTTTTATGTGTTATGCTCTCGCATTTTTTAATTTTTGTTTAGAATTTGTATGCAAGTAATTTTTGTACGGGGTTAAAACCTACATTTGGTATTAGAGTTGTTTTGGCTTCAAGGGGATGCCTTTGTTGTTGAGGGGTTTCACTCAGGCGTGTGGTAGACCTTGTTCAGTGGGAGATATGCGAGATTGATTCTGGTGGTGAAAGAATATGGCAAGCAGTGGAAAGATAGAGATCAGGAAATTTAATGGTCAGAGTTTTGAGTTGTGGAAACTCAAGATGGAGGATCTATTGGTGGATAAAGATCAATGGATCGTGGTAAATCCGAGTAATAAACCAACGGGAGTGTTCGATGAAGAATGGAAGAATTTGGATCGGAAGGCAAAGAGCACAATACGATTGTGTGTCTTAGATTCAATATTGTTGAATGTATCAGGGGAAGCTACAGTGAAGGATTTTTGGGACAAGTTAGAGAATTTGTACCAATCTAAGTCTTTGGTGAATAAATTGTTCGTATAGAAAAAGTTGTATAACATAAGGATGAAATATGGACACTCAATGACAGAGCATTTGATGCATTTAATACGGTGGTAAGTTAGTTATTATCTATTGATATTAAAATTTCAGATGAAGATAAGTGCATCAGTTATTGTGTTCTCTACTAGATTCATGGGATAGTCTGGTTATTGCAATAGGTAGTAATACAACTGCCATGCACTTTGATGAAATAGTCTCATCCTTGCTAATGGAGGAGATGATATGGAAAAATATGGAGATCCAGAATGGTGATGCCTTTTCTGTATGAGAAAGGGTCCCAGAACAGAAACAAAAATAAGTCATCGAGTGGGAGATCTAAATCTAGATGGAGATCTAAATCTCCAAGAAAACCTGTCAAGGTGGTGTGCTGGAAATGCGGAAAGGAAGGGAACTACAAAAGGGACTGTAAATCTAAAGCTCCTGATAAAGGAAAGGGATCTGATGATGCTCCTTCTGCAGAGGCGAAAACCACCTCAGATGAAGGTGGGGATGTGTACTTGGATTCTTCAAGTACACATGTGGATCATGAGGCATGGTTGATTGACTCAGGTGCATCTTTTCACTTCACTCCCCATAGAGAGTGGTTCTGCAAGTATGAGAAATATGATGGTGGTGATGTCTTCTTGGGGGACGACAAGAAGGCTAGAATTGTTGGTCGCGGAAAAGTAAAGTTGAAGTTTCAAGGTGGAAGGGTTAGAACACTTCTGGGTGTTTTACATATTCCTGCATTAGCCAAAAATCTAATTTTTGTAAGCAAGCTAGATGATGTAGGTGTAAAAACAGTGTTCGAGAAGGATATCTAAAAAATGGTTCAGGGAGCACCGGTATTGATGCGAGGAGCTCATATTGGAACTCTATACAAGCTGCAAGGTAGCACTGTTATTGATGGGTGCAATAGTTATGTGGTTCCTGAAAGTGTAGCAGAAAATCTAGTGGTCTCTAGAGAGAAGACCATGTTGTGGCATCAAAGGCTTGGACATATTGGAGAGAAGGGCCTTTGAATACTTCATGGTAAAGGTATGGTAGAAGGTATGAGTAATAGCTCTCTAGATTTTGATTTCTATGAAAATTGTGTATATGGGAAGCAGAATCGGGTGAGTTTCCCCTCTAGTGGTAAGAGGGCGAAAAATATATTAGAGCTTGTGCACAATGATGTGTTTGGACCTGTGAAAGTTCCATCACTGGGTAAGTCTGTGTACTATGTATCATTTATATATGACTTCTGAAGGAATATACAGATATATTTCCTTAAGAAGAAATCTGAAGTCTTTGATAGGTTTAAAGAATTTAAGGCTCTGGTGGAAAACCAGATAGAGAAGAAGATAAAGGTGCTGAGGACAGATAACAATGGAGAGTTTTGTAGTAAGGAATTTGAAGAATTCTGTAAGAAGTGTGGTATAGCACAGTAGAAGACTACTCCATATACACCTTAGCAAAATGGAGTTGCAAAAAGAATGAACAAGATGTTGATGGAAAGGGCAAGAAGCATGCTCAGTGGTGCCAGGTTAGGACAAGAATTCTAGGCAGAGGCGGTGGAGACTGCATGTTACCTGGTCAATAGATCACCTTCATCAGTGTTGGAGGATAAGACTCCACAAGAGGTATGGACCGGTAAGAAACCCTCTCTTTCACATCTGATGGTATTTGGATGTGATGCATATGTACATGTTCCAAAGGAGAAAAGAACAAAGTTGGATAGTAAATATGAAAAGTGCATATTTATTTGGTATAAGGATGGTTTAAAGGGTTATAAGCTTTGGAACCTAGTAACAAGGAAGGTTGTGTACAGCCGAGATGTGTTGTTTAGAGAGATAAAATATGTTATTAAACATGAAGTCCAACCAAAGGAACCTGATAAGATATAGTTTGAGCTAAAGGAGGAAGATTCAGACTCTACAGTAGAGGAGGAATCAGAAGATGAAGAGCCACAAACTTCGGGCGTGAGAAGATCAGTTTGAGAAAGAAGGCAGCCAAAAAGGTATAGTCCATCTGCTTTCTGTTCAAATTTTTCTTTATCTATTACTGATGATGATCCCAGAATTGTGAAGGAAGTAGTAGATTGAGAGGATGGAAAACTCTGGAAAGAGGCCATGGTTGATGAAATGGCATCTTTGCACAAAAATGAGGCTTGGGATCTAGTGGAGTTACCGGCTGGAAGGAAACCCATTGGCAGCAAATGGATGTTCAAGAAGAAGACAAATGCAGAAGGAAAGGTGGAGAAATACAAATCTTGGTTGGTAGCAAAAGGTTATTCCCAGGTGTCGGGAATTGATTTTGGTGATATTTTTTCTCTTGTTGCCAAGGTAACTTCTATTAGATTACTTTTATCTGTTGCTGCTGCTTTTTGTTTTGAGGTAGAACAAATAGATGTGAAGACAACATTTCTTCACAGGGATCTGGAAGAGGAGATATACATGAAGCAACCTGAAGGTTTTGCGGTGAAGGGTAAGAAAGAACTCGTATGCAAGTTAAAGAATTATTTGTATGGGTTAAAACAGTCACCAGGGATGTGGTCTCAAAAATTTGATACATTTATATGGGGACTTGGATTCACCAGAAGCAAAGCAGATCACTGTGTGTATTTTAAATTAATTGGTGATCGTGTTAGTTATCTGGTCTTGTATGTGGATGATATGTTGCTGGTTGGAAATGACAAAGAAATTATCTAGGATTTGAAGACCCATTTGTCCTTCAAATTCGACATGAAAGATCTTGGTGTTGCAAACTATATTTTGGGCATGGAAATTAAAAGAGATCAGACAAAGAGGAAGCTTTGGTTAAACTAGAGGAAGTATGTTGAGACAATATTGCAGAGGTTTAATATGCAGGATAGTAAACCGGTGAAGGTTCCTATTCCTATAGGTGTAAAGTTATCTATTGAACAGTGTCCCAAGACACAAGAAGAGGAAGAGGACATGTCCTATGTTCCATATGCAAGTGCAGTCGATAGCCTAATGTATGCGATGGTCCGTACTAGACCAAACATTGCACATGGAGTGGTAGTATTGAGCAAGTTTATGTCAAAACCAATGAAGGAGCACTGGACAACAGTGAAGCAAGTTTTTAGGTATTTGCGTGGCACTAGTGATTATGGTTTGTGCTACCAAGGAATACCAGGATTGGACAGAGTGTTGGATATTCATGGCTTTGTTGATGCAGACTAGGCTGGAGATCTGGATCAAAGAAGATCTACAAGTGGGTTTGTGTTTAACCTATTTGGAGGTGCAGTCAGTTGGCTGAGTAATAAACAATCTGTAGTGGCACTATCAACTACAGAGGCAGAATACATGTCAGTCACTCATGCAAGCAAGGAAGTAGTTTGGTTTCAGAGATTTTGTTCAAGTATGGGGTTAGTATAGTGAGCTATAAGGATAGACTGTGACAACCAAAGTGCAATTTTCTTGGCAAAGAATCCTGCATATCATTCAAAGACAAAGCACATTGATGTTTAGTATCACTTTGTGAGGGATATAATAGAAAACAAAAAGGTGTTGCTCGTAAAGGTGGATACTTTGAAGAATATTGCAGATGCATTGACAAAATCTGTGAGCTCTGAGAAGTTCTTTTGGTGTAGAGAAACAATGGGTGTTGCAGGATTGGATAAATGACTAATATCTCTTGTGGCCCCTTGTGGAAAGAAAACAGCAAGTGGGAGAATGTTCAGTTGTGTTATATTCTTTCCACGACTAGCCCACGTTGTTAACCGGGGGCTCTTCCCCCCCTTTGTTGCGTCAATTGCATAGCGGGGGGATTCACAGGGGGTTTAAGGGGTGCAAGTAACCCCACTCTATGGGGTCCAGGGCATCGCCCCAGAAAAGTTTGTTTTTGGGCCCTATATTAGGTTGGGCGGACCTACCTATGGTTTTTTGCATGATTTCTTGCACATGGTTTGGGATGTGATGGTTTTCGGTCCATGGCTTTGGACGTGATGGTTTGCAGTCCATGGTATTGGATGCTTCAGCATGTATAAATATGTATTGTAACATTGAAAGGAGCATAATGAAAAATTAAGCTGGTAGTCCCGGTTTTGGGATCCAGGGGAAAATCTCTGTGTATATGTGTTTGATGTGTTATGCTCTCTCATTGTTTATTTTCTGTGTTTTAGAATTCATACGCAGGCAATTTTTTTGTATGGGGTTAAAACCTACATTTTACTTGTAGATTCAATAGCTTATGTGATATGTTAAAACATAAGGCAAGAATCTACTCTACTCATCAAAAAACAAACAAAAAATTGATCGATGAAAACACTAAGAAGAAAAGGAATAATTTCAATCACACATAACACAATATTTCTCTGGGGAAAGAAAATGCTCAAAACCCTGACTATCTATATTGCATTAACTAGAGAATATTAAAAGAAAATACAATGCTTTTTCAACCCAAAAAATTCCTTGCACAAGTACAATCTCTCTCTCTCTACTTCCTAAGCAAGCCTTGGATGAATACAATATGCTTTGCTCAACCTTGAACTCAACCTGCACAAGTATTTTCTATCCTCTTCCTGACTGACTTCCTTTGGAAATTACTTAGCCAAATTCCTAGCCTTCCAAGCTCCTACTTCCTTATGTAATTCCTGGGAGAATTAACCCATATTTAATTGTGAAAATCCCTCATCGCAACTGCGCAATCCATCATAGGTCTTCTACTGACTACATGCACCATATGTACAACTAGGAAAATTATACAATTGATAATACACTGTCCCTAAACTCTAATCTCAACTGGGTCTTCTTCTGAATTGACATGCATGAATTATTTATGAGTGAATCTTCAGTTAACTGGTGGAGTAGTGAATGTTCACTAAAGTTGCTCCCCACTACTATGTTGGAAATAATACTGAGAGGGGGGGTGAATCAGTATTATGAGACCAATTATTTTTCATTTCACAATCAGATTTGTATACGCTACTTCAACTAGTAAAATCCGCGTATGTATGCAACTGCAGTTAAGGAAACTAGCGTATAACCAGTAAACTTGTAAATTAAATTATTCTTCAGATATTGATCATTAATCTGTGCATCAACCCATATAGATAATAACCAGGAACAGAAAAATAGAACAAGCAGTCACACATAGGAACACAAGATATAAAGTGGAAACCCAATGTGGGTGAAAACCACCTGCTGCAATTTGTCTCTATCTTTTTAATTAGAAACTTCTTTTTACAATGTATTTGTACTAGTGCAGTCTTATACCAGTACGCAGGCTTCTACCTACAGAAGGCTACAACCTTCTCTCGTTCTCCAGCTTCTCCTGGAAGGGAGCTACAACCCCCTTAGCTCTTGTACTAACTCAGGTACTAGTACGTAGGTGCTGACCTACAGAAGGCTACAACCTTCTTTTTTTCTTCCAGGGACCATGTTTCATAAATTTTTTAGACTAGATCCATGAATAACATCAATCAAACATCAAGTATATCTTCATCAACCAATCTCCTTTGCACCAAACAAACTGAATCAAATAGTCACTTCTCTGAATGTTGTACCCAAAAAATAGTAACAGTAACCATACACCAATTCTGAACCCAGAACACTGCAACAATAAACAAGTAGCCAAAACATATTTCAAGAGATGTACGCTACTTCAATATGTACAACCTGCATGCATACGCTTATGAATTAAGGCCAACCTACATATATGCTATTTTGAATTATAGAACCAGCGTGTATACGCGCCTTTGATTCGCTGAACCTACATACAAATATATAAAAGATAATTCATTCTTTCAAATATTCAGACATCAGTTATACCCAGATTATCAGATTTATAGATCAAGTCATGCACCAAATATAACAGATCAAAATCACACAAAGATACTACTATTCAAGTCTTGAGTTTTGACCCATCAATAGAACTTATCCATCTTCTTGCGCTCAGGTTCCTCCTTGATTCAGATTCAGCTATGCACCATAAACCAATCACCAGTATTCCAGATCTTGCTCTTCATAAGATATTCAATACTTTAGTCAATACCTTTGCCAAATGATCTCCTCCTTTTTATAGTCTTATGCCTTACTCAAACCATGGTCCAAAACCATAGAGAACCAATACTAGGGACCCAATACCTGGGTTCAATACTTCAGACGCAATACCAAGGTCCAAAACCATAGGTCCAAATACCATGGACCCAAAAATAAGCTTTCCCACATGTATGTGCGTTTCCGTGCATGAAAGTGTGTGTATACGCATACGCATCTTTTGATCATCAATACCACGTGTATACGCGACGTGGTTAAGAGGAACCTGCGTATATGTATTTTTCTTCCATTCTGAGAGCTTGAACTGAGATCTGCCATCTGAGTGAGTTGCCATCAAGGACAACACCTGTACCATAGTGCCAAACCTGTGTCATAATGCCAACAATCTCCCCCTTTGGACTTGATGGCAACCAAATCATTCAAATTCATTCTCCCCCTTTGACATCAAGGGCAAATGGTTATGCTCCCCCTGGTTACATGCTGTGCTATCCATGCTCCTCTTGACTGTAGGCAAGGCCTACAAAAAAATGATCTATAAGAAAGACCACGACTCTATACATCATAAGCGACCTTCCTATCACCAAAGACTCATACATACATCCATCTGCCAACCAAGTGGGGATACACCAAAAGTTTACACAAGACAAAACAAGACCATTACATCAACCATCCCAGGCATAGTGGGGATATCAAATAAGGTCGTTGCATGACCTTGATAAGAAAAGAAATACATGACATAGAGACGAAATATCTTTAATAAGATTATGATAGTTATCAACAACTATCATCAGCAACATCTGTCAATCATTATTCAGGTCAGCAACCATGTTCTCCCTCTACATCTGTTCCACCTGAAACCAAAAACAACTATGAAATTGAACCAAGATCTTCTGAGATAATGCCAAAAATGCATTATTAGAAGAATATATTGAACCTGTGCCAGAAGGTCTCTGACAAACCCATATCAGACTCTTTTCATCCAGAGCCTGGCCCACTGATTGTCTTCACCCAACATATACGTGACTTTACCCACATAAACTAGCGTATGTACACGGATCCTCCTCATGAAACTCACGTACAACCACTTTTCTCTAAAACAGACAAGTTTCAATAGTAAGATGATGCATCGACTACTCCCAGCTTCTGTCTGAGGTATTCAAATGTCTCCCTGGGTAGTGGTTTGGTGAGTATATCAACAACTTGTTCTTTGGAGGGGACATACTCCAATTTAACCTTTTGTTCGAGCACTTGTTCCCAGAGAAAATGATATTCGATAGGTATGTGCTTGGTCTTCAAATGCATGGCTGGATTCTTTGAAATACTGATTGCACTTGTATTATCACAAAAAATGGAGATAGGTGGAGTACAAGTGATTTGAATGTCTTGCAAAGTTTGCATCATCCAAAGGAGTTGTGTGCAGCAAGATGCAGCAGCTAGATATTCTGCTTCAACTATAGATAATTCAATTGAACTTTGTTTCTTGCTGAACCAAGATACTAATCTAGAACCCATGAAGAATGCACCACCACTAGTGCTTTTCCTGTCATCCATGCTTGCTGCCCAATCTGCATCAGTATATGCATGAAGTGTGAGATTTGTACCTCTAGGATACCATAAGCCATAGTTTTGAGTTCCTTGAAGATACTTGAAAATTCTCTTAACTGCTTGAAGATGAGTTTCCTTTGCATTTGCCTGAAACCTTCCAACTATTCCCACTGCATGCATAATGTCTAGTCAGTTACTTGTTAGATAAAGCAGACTACCAATCATGGATCTATAGGTTCGTTGATGTACTGTTGTTGATTCATCATTTGCGCTAAGGCTGCATCCTGTTACCATAGGGGTACATACTGGTTTTGAATTCTCCATCACATATTTCTTCAAGATCTGCTTGAGATACTTGGTTTGTGATAGAAAAATACCGTCTTTGTTTTGTTGGACTTATAAACCAAGAAAATATGTGAGCTCACCAAGCAGGGACATTTCAAATTCTTTTTGCATCACCAAAGCAAAGTTTTGACTCATGTCTTCTTCATTGCTACCAAAGATGATATCATCAACATACACAACAAGTATTAGCAACGTATCATTCTCAATTTTTATATATAGGTTGCTACTTGTTGATCCTTTTGTAAAACCTTGTTGATAGATATACTTATCCAAACAATAATACCAAGCCCTTGGAGCCTGTTTAAGGCCATAGAGAGCCTTTTTGAGTTTGCATACAAGTTTTGGATCATTTCCAAGGATAAACCCATCTGGTTGCTCAATATACACTTCTTCATCCAAGTCTCCATTCAAAAAGGCAAATTTCATGTCCATTTGAAATACTTTGAACTTCTGAAAGCTAGAAAGAGCAAGGAACATTCTTATGGCCTCAAGTCTAGAAACTAGTGCAAAAGTTTCTTCAAAGTCTATACCTTCTTATTGTGCATACCCTTTACAAACAAGTCTAGCCTTGTTTCTAAAAACATCTCCATTTTCATTCAGCTTGTTTTTGAATATCCATTTTGTCCCTATGACATTCTTATCGTTTGGTCTAGGGACCAACTCCCAAGTGTTATTCTTTTCAATCTGCTCCAGTTCTTCATTCATGGCCTTGACCCAGCATTCATCTTTGCATGCCTCACTTACATTTTGTGGTTCAATGGAGGAGGGAAATGCTAGATAGCATGAAGCTTCTGAAATGGTTCTTCTTGTTTGTACACCTGCCTCTTTCTGCCCCAAAATTTGAGTTTCTGGATGATTCTTCTGAACGTACCTAGATGGAGTCTTTTATTCTATCCTTATCTATTCTTCTGGTGCCTCATGAGTTTCTTCTTCATCATAAGTCTGATTTGATGTTGAAGGATAGTCCTCATCATCTTTGAAATCTTCGGATTTTACCCGCTTAGGAATGTTTCCTTCTTCATCAACGACTACATCAATGCTTTCAACAATTTTTCCAAGTCTTTTATTGTAACACTTATATGCTTTGTTGTGGGGAGAGTAACCAAGGAGAATGACTTCATCTGCTCTAGGTTCAAATTTTCCAAGGTTTTCATCAGTCTTTTTGATGTAGCATTTGCTTCCAAAAATTTTGAAGTATTTTATTGTGGGAGTCTTACCATACCAAAGTTCATGAGGAGTTTGAGTGTTGTTTACCTGGACGTTTGTCTTATTGAGAATAGTAACTGCAGAAAATGCAGCTTCACCCCAGAAGGTTGCGGGAGTTCCAGATTCATCAAGCATAGCACGAGCCATTTGTTGAACCATTTTGTCCATCCTTTTCACTACTCCATTTTGCTGAGGAGTCATTGCAGTAGAGAATTCCCTTCTTATTCCATGTTCTTCACAAAAATCGAAAAATTCATCCAATGTAAATTCCCCTCCTCGATCAGATCTGAGGCATTTGATTCTGCGATCTGATTCGTTTTCAACCAAGGCTTTGAATGCTTTGAGCTTTTCGAAAGCTTCATCTTTATGTTTCAGAAGTCCTATCCAACACATCCTGGAAAATCCATCAATGAACAATATAAAATATTCTTCTCCTCGAGGTGACCATTTCCTAGATGGACCACATACATCAGTATGGACAAGTCCAAGTGGCATGTTAGTTGATCCTTCCTTCTCAGGAAAATTAGTTTTGGTTTTCTTACCAAACTGACATGATTTGCATATTGTATTGTCTGGAATTCTGATGTCAGGGAGATCACGAACTGCCCTATATTTGCATGCTTTCCTTATCTGAGAGAAGCGTAGATGCCCCAATCTTCCGTGCCATAGCCAGTGTTCATCATTCTTGCTTAGATAGCATTGTTGTTGTCCTCCCTTGAGTATGTATAAATTATTGGGAGTTCTTATGCCTTTGATCATTGTTTCTCTTGTATCAAGCTCACGAACAATACATCCATTTAATCGAAATATTACTTCATTTCCTTGATCACACATTTGATTGACACTCAATAGATTATGATTTAGTCCATCAACATATATAACATTTCCAGCTTTGACCTTTTCTTTCAAAAGAACAGAACCTTTACCTTTTATGAGTGCAGGGGTGTCATTTCCAAATGAGATCTTCCTTTCCTTTTCTAAGGCAGTATATGACTAAAGCTTTTCTTTATCACCTGTCATATGTTTCGAGCATCCACTGTCGATGTACCACTGATTTTCCTGTCCTTCTGCATATAAGGCTATCCCACATCTTTCTAGTTGTGGTTCTTTCTTTCTCCATGTTTTGGGACTCAATGAAGCTTTCTCCTTCTGAGTTGTTTGCCGAAACCTACTCCTGCATTCAAAATCTTCATGACCAAAGTTGTTACAAATAGAACATTCTATTTCATTCTCAAGAGCAGAAAAGTTATTGTAGGTCCTTTTCATGATCCCAGTCATACTCCTTTGTTTTTTAGCTTCTCTAGTCATGATGGTCTTGTAGGCAACACATTGAGCAGCTTTGTGACCAAAGTTATGACAAGAGAAACATTTGCCATTGAAGAAATTCCTGCGATTTTCAAACCTACCGACCAAATGATTGTAGTTTCCATTGACATCCATTCTTGAGTCAAATTGAGGATGATTTACCTGTGGTTGGGTGTAGCTTCTGTTCATCCTTGAAGTATATTTCCCCCGATTTACCTGGTAATCTTTGTTCATTCTTGAAGTAAATTTTCCCTGATTTACCTGGTGATCTGCATTATGCTTTTGCTGTCGATTGTCAACCTGTTCACTTCTCCTTGCTGCATCAAGATAACTTTTGGAGGTGGATGGCTTCTGTGCTTGAGATGCTTCTTCAGTATATCCAAGACCTGTCTTGATTAGAGGAGAATGCTACACTTTGATAATCTCATCTAAAGTTTCAAATCCTTTAGCAAATTTAAGATTGAGAGCTTTTGATTTCTCAATATCTTTTGTAAGTCCCACAACTTCACATTCTAACTTTTCATTGTGTTTTTCTCTTTCAGCAAGTTGGAATGTCAGAGTATCTATAATCATATTCTTTTCCTCTAAACAAATTTTAAGTTTAGAAATTTCTTCATAAAGACCTTCTTCATCTATAGCATCCAAGAAATCATCATCTTCAAAGGCCATCAAAAGTCTATAATCATTACATTGTTCATCTTCATCACTATTTGAAAATCCATCACTGTCTTCATGTGTATAATAGCTCTTCTTACTTACATTCTGTTTTATGTTCCATCTAACTGGTTCCTTACCTTTGTCAAGCTTATCTTTATGAGGACACTTGGCAGCATAGTGACCGACTCTTCCACAAGCAAAGCATTTGAAAGGTAGCTTAACTCTAAATCTTCCAGTACCCCGTTGAAGGTTCTTGACAAAGTTTGATTCTTCCTCTCTTTCTGACATATGTCCTGACTCATTGTAATCTCCTTTTCCTGAGGCTTTGAATGCAGCTTCTCTCCTGTCTGCTAGTCCCCCTTTTCTCATTTCGTAAGCAGTCAGGATTCCGTGCAACTGTGATATGGTAATGCTCTGTAGATTCTACTTTTCTTCTATGGCAGAAACTTTTGAATCAAACTTAGGAGACAAAGATCTTAGAACCTTTTCAACCAAAATAACTTCTTTTATTTCTTCACCCAAGTTTTTAATACAGTTAACAATCTCATCTATACATAAGAAATAGTTAGCCACACTTTCATCATTGTGCATTTTGAGATTTTCATACTGAATTCTAAGAGTTTGTGGTTTTTCTCATTTTACCTGATCATCTCCTTCATAGCTCAGAATGATCTTGTCCCATATTTCTTTTGCGGTTTTGAGTTGCATAACCTTGATGAATTCTAATTGAGATAGACTCCCTAATAGAGTATTGACAACCTTTGCATTTGTTTCATACTACTTCTTACCAGCCGTATCTGTAGGAGTTGCTGATGGAAATGTGTATCCTGTTTCCACAATATCCCAAACTTCTGTACCAAGATACTGAAGATAAGCAGTGATTCTTACCTTCCAATAGACGAAGTTACTCCCATCAAAAATTGGTGGCCTGATCGATGCTTCTTTTTCGTAGTTGCTCATGATGATAGATCTTCCTTCAAGCGATCAAGCTTCTTCTGAAGGACCTGCTCTGATTCCAATTGTTGGAAATAATCCTGAGAGGGGGGGTGAATCAGTGTTATCAGGTCAATTATTTTTTATTTCACAATCATATTTGTATACGCTACTTCAACTAGTAAAATCAACGTATGTACACAACTGCAGTTAAGGAAACTAGCGCATAACCAGCAGACTTGTAAATTAAATTATTCTTCAGATATTGATCATTAATCTGTGCATCAACCCATATAGATAGTAACTAGGAACAGAAAAACAGAACAAGCAGTCACACACAGGAAGACAAGATATAAGGTTGAAACCCAATGTCGGTGAAAACCGCCTGCTGCAATTCATCTCTATCTTTTTAATTAGAAACTTCTTTTTACAATGTATCTATACTGGTGCATTCTTATACTAGTATGCAGGCTTCTACCTGCAGAAGGCTACAACCTTCTCTCGTTCTCCAGCTTCTCCTAGAAGGGAGCTATAACCCCCTTAGCTCTTGTACTAGCTGAGGTACTAGTATGTAGGTGCTAACCTACAGAAGGCTACAACCTTCTCTTTTTCTTCCAGGGACCATGTTTCATAAATTTTCAGACTAGATCCATGAATAAAATCAATCAAACATCAAGTATATCTTCATCAACCAATCTCCTTTGCACCAAACAAACTGAATCAAATAGTCACTTCTCTGAATGTTGTACCCAGAAAATAGTAACAGTAACCAGACACCGATTATGAACCCAGAAAACTGCAACAATAAACAAGTAGCTAAAAAATATTTCAAGAGACGTACGCTACTTCAATATGTACAACCTGCATGCATACGCTTCTGAATTAAGGCCAACCTGCGTATACGCTATTCTGAATTACAGAACCAACATGTATATGCGCCTTTGCTTCGCTAAACCTGTGTACAGATCTATAAAAGATAATTCATTATTTCAAATATTCAGACATCAGTTATACCCAGATTATCAGATTTATAGATCAAGTCATGCACCAAATATAACAGATCAAAATCACACAAAGATACTACTATTCAAGTCTTGATTTTTGACCCATCAATAGAACTTATCCATCTTCTTGCGGTCAGGGTCCTCCTTAATTCAGATTCAGCTATGCACCATAAACCAATCACCAATATTCCAGATCTTTCTCTTCATAAGATATTCAATACTTTAGTCAATACCTTTGCCAAATGATCTCCTGCTTTTTATAGTCTTTAGGCCTTACTCAAACCATGGTCCAAAACCATAAAGAACCAATACTATGGACCCAATACCTGGGTCCAGTACTTCGGACGCAATACCAAGGTCCAAAACCATAGGTCCAAATACCATGGACCCAAAAATAAGCTTTCCCACATGTACGCGCTTTTCTGTGCATGAAAGTGCGTGTATACGCATACGCGACTTTTGATCATCAATACCACATCTATACACGACCTGGTTAAGAGGAACCTGCGTATATGTATTTTTCTTCCATTCTGAGAGCTTGAACTGAGATCTACCATCTGAGTGAGTTGCCATCAAGGACAACACCCATGCCATAGTGCCAAACCTGTGTCATAATGCCAACATACTATACCTCCTACTAGTTCCTCTAACTGTTTGAACTAGTTTAGTTGACTTTAACTCAATTAGATTGAGTTAATTAATTACAACTCAAAAGAACTCAACCTGGACCCCTTAAATTTAGGAATCACCCTACATGAATCTAGATAACTTCCAACTCGAATTTACTAAGCTAACTAAGTCAACTTATCTTAGTTAACTATTACAAGTTTCTATGAGAATAGAATTTCAATTTAATTCCTAATTTAATTCAAGGAAAAATTAAATTAGAATTTCTAGATGATATTTTTAACATTTCTTGTTGTTATTTTCAACACTCCCTCTCAACAAGAAATTAATTCAACTATATCCCAATCTGGTACCTTTGGAATGCTCTGTATGCAACACTTGTCTCTATTGTTGTTGATACTACAACTTCTAAAACTAAAAAAACATCCAAACTAAAACAGTATGATGCATGTGTCACCAGAGTCTCTGACTACAACTAGCTACTACATTGTCCACTGAAAAATTTGTGTTGTTGTTGACTCTGCACCATGCCATCTTCACTGCTACAAACTCTGCTCTATGCTTCCTAGGATCTGGTTGTTGCTAGTCTTTTCCTCTATCACTCTGGCATATGACTGCATCAACCGCCATTGATCCATCCTACTACTATGTACTGTGGGCTCCCGTAGCAAGGTAATGATCCATGAGACAAAACATATCAATGGACCCTTCCCAAATTTCTATAATATTGGACTATTATTTCACATTGCCCCACCTCTCACCTAGAGGTATGGCTGCATATCTCCCTCTGCCAACTTGGCTCAAAATTTCCCCCTACTAGAGGTCTCTGCTTGAATGGATGCCTCCACTCAGTCTCCTATCTGCTTCTCTAATTGTGGATAATTCACAACTTTCTAAGGCTTCTTCTGAGGCTACTTCTGGGGCAGCATTTGAGGCTACATGTTGAGAGGTAATTCACGCTCCCTCTCAACCACCAAGCCTTTAACCTTTGCCTTTCTCCTCAAATATTTGCATGCATCTTCGACCTCGAGAGGATATAGGTTCTTGACTCACACACCGATTTGTCTCATCTGTCTCATGGCAATGTGTCTAAGGAAAACATTTCCTTTGCTAAATATCACATCGTCTTGGCACTCTAGAAACTCATATTTGTGTTGTAACTGTCCTGCCATCACAAAATTTTCTGAAAAAAGAGTTGAATTTAAATCAGTGATATCTCCCTCATCCAAACTCCGATTCAACCATTTTTTTTTGAATTTGGGTATTTTTTGCAAGGAATCTAGATCTGCTATTTGTTTTTGAAAAAATTTCACAAAAAAATTCATATCTACTGCAAACTCACCGCGAAAAAAGATCCTTCTCTGATACCATGTATATTTTTACTTGTAGATTCAACAGCTTATGTGATATGCTAAAACATAAGACAAGAATCTCCTCTACTCATTAGCGAAAACAAAAATTGATCAATGAAAACACAAAGTAGAAAAGGAAGAATTTTAATCATACATAACACAATATTTCTATGGGGAAATCAACTTCTCAAAACCTCGATTATCTATATTTCATTAACCAGAAGATCTGAGAAGAAAATACAATTCTTATTCAACCCGAATAATTCCAACACAAGTAAAATCTCTCTCTCTACTTCCTAGGCAAACCTTGGATGAACACAATATGATATGCTCAACCTTGAGCTCAACCAGCACAAGCATTTTCTATCCTCTGCCTGACTGAATTCCTTTGGCCAATACTTAGCCAAATTCCTAGCCTTCCAGGCTCATACTTCCTTGCACAAATCCTGAGAGAATTAAAATATATTTAATTGGGAAAATCCCTCACCACAACTGCACAACCCATTATAGGCCTTCAAATAATTACATTCACCATCTATACAGCTTAGAAAATTATAAAACTAATAGTACACTGCCCCTGAAGTATAATCTCAGTTGGGTCTTCCTCTAAACTGACATGCATGAGTTATTTATGAGTGAATCTTCAGTTAACTGTTTGATCAGTGAAATTGCACTAAAGTTGCTCCCTGCTACTAGACCTCCTACTAGTTCCCCCAACTGTTTGAACTAGTTTAATTGACATTAACTTAGTTAGACTAAGTTAATTAATTACAACTCAAAAGAACTCAACTTGGACCCCTAAAATCTAGGAATCACTCTACATGACTCTAGATAGACTTCCAACTCAAATTTACTGAGCCAACTAAATCAACTTAACTTAGTAAACATTCACAAGTTTCTATGAGAATATAATTTCGATTTAATTCCTAATTTAATTCAAGGAAAAAATAAATTAGAATTTCTAGATGTTATTTTTAACATTTCTTGTTTCTACTTTCAACAATTTTTCTAAGAGAACCAACCTATTTTATCTTGCTCAAGGATCTTTATGGGTGATTTCAATGGCACACTACATTCCTATAGCAAACCCTCTATCTCGTGTAGCTTCCTGCGGTAGATCTCTTGTACCTATGTAATTTTGAGTTTGATAACTTGTAACTTCCTCTTGTATTGATGGAACTATCATCGTGGGTTCTTTAATGTCTATTTACATGCATAGTGTTAAATGGAAACATGTGGTGAGATCGAGCCAACTTTAGGTTTAAGTGGAGATGGTTTTGGGTGGTGGAGAAGGAAGGCTTAGTACGTAGCACTGAGCTAGCCCACCTACCCTCATGGAACTTCATGTAACCCATACATGCACCTCATCCAATCATCAGAAGGTGAAAACAACCACCTTTTTAAAATATAGTCAATTTTTCTAATTCATTTTTACACACATGGGAAGAAATTTAGATAAAGTAAAGTTTGACTACCAAAATATCTGAGACTTTTGCTAATTTGGTTATCTATTAAACCAATCCATTTTTGCACAAACAATGTTTTCCTATGCTTCGAATGAATTCACGGGGTGAGTGTCAAATATTTTCATACCTTATGCTTACCTTTCATGGTGTTGGAGGGTGACATTTTTCCACTTGCAAGTGTATTCATTGCATTTTTGGTGTATCAGGAAAGTCCTGTAGCAGCCTATAAGAGATCCTAGAGCTACTCAGGCCTCATTGTCAAAGCTAGAATGAGTGTTTTACTGATGTTGTTGACTTGGAGTTGTTGATCTTTGTTGGAGTGTATGGTAATCTTCAAGAGTACATCTTTTTTCTTGGAACCTGAGCCTATAGGATTTATGCAGGCTGCTACAAGAATGTGAAGTCTCATGTACCAATCATAGAGGTCCTTCATTCTTACTAAAAGATCCTTCTAAAGTGGTAGCTAGGCTTGGTAATTCATGAAGAAACAAATGATGTTGATGGATAGTTCTTATGTTGTGGTTGTGGTGAAAAAATGAAGAAATTGAGTTGTTGTAGGGTAAAACATGGCCAACAGAGGGGGAGAAAGAAAGTGATGAAGCATGATGATGAAAAAGTTAAGTGTTAGGGTGCTTCAAGTGTCTTTATCTAGCACAAATTCCAAACCTTTCCTTAACCAATATCTTTTTATGAAAATTAGATCTTACTGTAGCATTACAATACTTTCTTGTAGCAGTTCAGGGAAGCTAAAAAAACGTACGGGAAGGAACTGGCGATGAAGGTTTTATGTGGTGGATGATGAAATAAGGTGAAAAATGGTGAAGGGATGTCATCTAGACCCTCTTGGAGTGCTTGAACCAATGTCTTGGACTAATGATGAAGGATGAAATATTCAACCTATCTTGTTGTTTTTCTTAGTGGTACCTACACATGAATCAAGGTGAGACAAAAATATTTCCGTTTTCTTTTTTTCCCTTTTTTTCTTTTTCATAATTTTTTTCTTTTATTTTTTATTTCTCTCTTTTTTCCTTTTAGAGGTTTACTAGCTACCTCATGGAGGTTTTCAACGGGTGAGCCTACCCCAAGTGCCTCAAAGGAGGTTTTTGCTTGAGGTTATTGTTTTATTTTTTTCTCTTTTTTCTTTTTTCTCTTTACTAATCAAGGAATAAATGGATTGGGAGCTCTATTGATCTATATCAAATTTAGTTCCTTACATATTGAATTAGTAAACTTTGCCTTGGAGGGGGGGCTTCTTGTATATTTTCAACCAATTTCCATTTACTAGAAGTGGAACTTGTTCCTCATCTATAGTCTTAATTTTGATAAAGCCATCATCATAGTACTTTTCAACCAAATAAGGCCCCATCCATCTAGTCATGAGTTTTCCTTTAAATACTTAAGTCAAGATTCATATAAGAGGTCCCAATATCTCTATTGGAAGGATTTTGTTTTAATGTGCTTGCCATACCATACTTTTCACTGTAGTTGGATTACTTCAATGTGTAACAAGGCCTGCATTCTATACCCATATAGTCCATTCAATTGTTATAACCTATCTGTGTGTGCTTTAGTTAAATCAATGTCAATTTGGGATGGAATCCGCAATGTGTTTTAATCAAGCTCAATTGAAAATAAAGCTTTCTTCACGTACACTAACATGTAGGGGGTAAAACCAATGGTTCTTTTCCAAGTGTTGTTGTAGGCCCAAGTGGCCTCAAAACGTATTTCTACCTAGTCCTTTTTGTTGTTGCTAATCACTTTGGTCATAGTGCTCTCCAATGATCTTTTAGTGACTTCTACATGGCCATTTTCTTGGGATTAATATATAGTTGAATTTTATGTCGAATTTGGTGTTGTTTCATTATCCATTCGATCAAATTGGAAGTGGAATAGGAGCCTTGGTTTGTCGCCAATTCTCTTGGAAAACCATACTTGTATAGGATATTTTCCCTTAATAATTTAGCCACTTTTTGTTCTTTTTCTTCCTTCACTTCAACCCACTTGGTCAGGTAGTTGGTACAGAAAATTATGTACTTCTTATGCTCAGATGGGGGATCAATAGGACCCATTAAGTCCATGCCCCACTTGTCAAATGGATCAAAATACACTTGAGGCTAGAGGGTAATTTCATCCTTCCGAGTAGGATTTTCCCATCCTTTGGTGCTCATCATGCTATGAAGTATATCTTTGGGCATCCCTGGGAAGGGTTGGCCAAAAGTATCCTACTTGTAGAATCTTGTAAAAAGTCTTATTTGCAACGAAATTTCCCCTACAATCTCCATCATGGAAAGTTGAGAGGATTTCATAAACTTCATCCTCCCTCACACATCTCCTCAGAATCTTATTAGGCCCTAACTTGAAGAGGTTTCCATCAATCCAAGTGTAGGAGGCACTTTTTTTTATAATCTTACTTTTATCCTTTAAAGATAGGTGAGGAGGAAGTTAGCTAGTAGATAAGAAATTGGCCATGTCGGTGAGCCATGGAGATAAAAAAAATTATATGGAAAAAAAGAGCTCATCAGAGAACTGGTCATCTATCACTTCTTCATATGAAGACACGGTTAGTCTTTACAGAAAACCTACAACAACACTCCTATCAAGGTTTATCATTAATATTGAATTCAAATTGTTGCAATAGCAATAACCAATAACCACAAAATTATGTGAGCATTCATATCTAGTCTATACATTAAGTACTTAATTATTACATGGTCAGTGTGCATAAAGAATTGATAACCAGAGATGTAGTGTCTAATTTTTTTAAAAGAATTACGATAGCAAGGAACTCTTTTTCAGCTAGCCTTGTGTAGATTTTTGCTAATGAAAAAAATTGCATAGGGTATTTTACCTTCAAATTGTCCCAAAGCTGCCCCAATTTCCCTATATTATGCATTTGTATGGATATAAAAGGGCAAGGCTCAGTTGAGGCCTATGATGACAGGTGTTGTCATTTTTTTTTTCTTTTATTCCCTAAAGTGTTACTTGACATGAATTTATCCAATGAAAGTCAACATCTTTTTTTAGTAATGTAAATAAAGGAGAAGAAATCTTACCAAAATGTTTTATGAATTTTCGATAATATCTAACAAGGCCTAAGACACTTCTAACGTATTCTACTTTTGAGGAATAGGAACATTTTTTATGATGGCTATTTTGTTAGGGTCCACTTGGATTCCTACTGAAGAGAGGAAATTCCCTATGACAATTCCCTCATTCATCATAAATAGGAATTTCTCGTGGCTCGTGGAGAGGTTCATATTTTCACATGTTTGCAAAACCTTGCTCAGGTTTGAGAGAGCCTCTTGGAAATCATCCCCATAGGGTGTGAGTTAATCCATGTATATTTCCATTCAATCATGCACAAGATCAGAGAATATATTCAACACATCCCTTTGGAAGTGTTGAAAATGTAACTCGTATCAATATTCATAATTGTTTAGCTCATGGCAAGATGAAATTGTTATGTATTTGTAAAAAGAAAGAAAAAGAAAAAGTATTGTAAAATAAAATTCTATTTTATTAAAGCATGGTTTTCATGCTCATTTTATTATGTTTCTAGGCCCTAGCACCAATTGTGTGCTCCTAGGGTTCAGTCATGATTCATTGTGATTGTCCTATGTTCTAGACCATTATTGGGATTTTTGTATAAAAGAAGTAAAATTATTTTGATGTAAATTGGTCATGTAAACCTCCTCCACCAAGTTAGCTTTCCCTCTCTTCATGTTAGCCTCATTAGGGTACTCAACCACAATATAGAAGCAGTGCATTCTACCTCCTTTGGGATAATCCAAGCAAGAAATTCGATCTGAAATTCATAAGTGAAGAAAGAAGTGTGAAAGAGCCTATAAAGGAAGGTATACATCTTTGCAATAGAAGGAGAACTATAGTGAAGGAGGAAGAGACCCTTTTCTAGGAAAAGGATCCAAATAATTTTATTCTTTTTCTCACACATGCAAGAGGATTGAGGTAAAAGTTGTGAAGTTGTAGGGATGAGGATGCAAGCCGAAATTTCATAAGTTTGGAGAAGGTTGAGATCCTTGATAACTTGATTTAAATTGTTTGACTTGAGTTGATATTGAAGAACTTGACTAGAGTTTGACTAGTCCATCTTGGGAGGCTGACATGGTGAATTGGAGGAGGTCTTGTTGTTGGTATAAAGGGTCTTGGGTGTCTCATTTGATTTGGTTCTTGAAGAAGAGAAGATACTCTTTGGGTTTTCCCCTAGTAGAGGGGTTTTTCCCTGGATGAGCGCCTGCATACTGTGTCACTTATTGTCTTGATCCTCATACTTTTGGTTTTGATAGTTTCTTGATGATAAAAATATAAAAGAAGACATAAAAGAATTTAATAATAATTCAAGTACATCACAAGTAATTATCAAGAGAAGAAAATATTTATGCCTTTCTTCTTTTCTAACAAAAATATAGTAGGGGCATTGCACAAGCCAAATGGGAGAATTATATAAACAAAATTCCCCCATGGACATGTGTTGTCTTAACCTTATCCTTAACAATGATTTGGATTCGGTTGTCCCACTGAGTCCATTAAAAAAGGAGAATAATTTCATCCATGCAAGCACATCAAGAACTTTCTCAATGGAGGGTCAAAGGAAATCATCCTTCCTGATGGCCTTGTTCAGTTCTCTATTGTCAACATAGATTCTCCACTTTCCATTTTTATTTGGGACAATAACCAGGGGAGACACCCATTCACTACTCAAGATCAAATAAATGAATCTTGCATCTAATAATTTATGCAATTCCTCTTTCATAATATCTTTCAATGTAGGGTTTGTTCATCATTGTGCTTGGAAAACGGGTTTGTTATGCTCCTTGATATATAAATGGTGAGTTAAAATAGAATTTGTACTCCATTCATCCCCTTGTATTCCCATGCAAATGCATAAATATGATGCTTTAAGATAGTGAGAAACGTGTTTTCTTGATCAACCGAGAAAAAGGGGCTTATTTTCAGTGTTTTAGAGGTGTTGATTTCTATTTTTTTTTACATTGTTTTGTTTAGAACTAGTAGTCAAAAAATATGCCCATGAACTATCTTGGGAACAACTAGGATACATGTTAGGTCCCTATAATACTAATGTATTCCCCTTATTTTTATCATTAGTGTAGCCCCATATTGTTATTATTTTGCCCATGTATCCCCTATGTTGTTATAATTGTGCCCCATAGAAGACCACTATTGTTATTTTTGTGCCCTTACATTATTATTTTTATGTAGACTATGATCATATTATGACCACTTATACCCCTATATATACCAAGTAGGTGTTATCATTTGTATCATCCAATATTTTTTCATTTATGTAATGTAAAGGATATTCCCCCCTTGAATCAATTATTTCTCAAGTCATCGATCTATATTTACTCTATTTTGTGAGCTGGATGCATAACATTTGGTATTAGAGCTTTGGATTCTAGGGTTTCACTTCTTTAAACAAGTCATCTTGGAATTTTCACTATAATTTTTTTTTATACGAGGCTTTAGAAGCTAAAATTTAGACCACGTGGAGCTGAAATCTTAGTGAACTTTGTGTACAAATTTCAGATCTTGGTATATTTTCTGAGATATGATCTGGGTAAGTTAAGGTTTTTGCAGGATTCATAATTTCATCTCAAACAAGTGACCTAGGGAAAATCGTCATATCTCTCGTTTCAGGCATAAATTTTAATTCTATAAAAGGTAGTTGAAAGTGCATAGATTGTAGTTTTCTTTGTATCAATTTCTGGGCTGAATGTTCAAATAGTGACACATGGAATCCCGTACAACTTCACCCTACTGAACCAGTCCATAATTAGGACACCGTGGGAGATATGGCATAACTCTATATTGAAGAATCCAATATTAGTATGACTTGTGGCATTGGAAAGAATATTCATAGGGCTACCATAATACTGAATTTCAGACCTTGTAAATCCAAAATTACATAGATACAACAATTGCAATATCAAGCTCCAAAAAAGTAAGAAAAAGGTGTGTCTTTTTTAAATTTTGCATAACTTTTGTTTGAAAAATCAGTTTGAAGTGATTCAAAGGGAATATTGAATCATAGATATAAGTATTTGGTTTTAAAATTCCTCCAAAACAAAATAATTCTACACCCATTAAGCCCTCATAAAGCTCTACTATGACGCATGAAGAGGAATAAATGCAGCATGATATATCAAAATTATGGGACCAAGTGCAACAAATTTCTCTCTCACAAAGAGCAACCAAAGATTACATGGATGGTTTAAAACCATACATGGAAGTTTTTAAGGATGGAATGGAAGCTAATATGGATGGTTTGAAAGTATACATGGAAGGTTTGAAGGAAGTTTTGACAAAGTTGTTGCAAGAAAGGCTTCCTAGTGGTGACAAGGTAATCCATGAAAAACATGATGAGGACAAAAGGAATATGAATTATGATTTTAGAGACTCCAATGTGGGGTTTAAGAACAACTAGATTCCAAATATAGATATGAGGAATTGTGATGGCAAGGATCCAGTAACATGGATACTACAGATGGAACAATATTTGATCTACATGATGTGCAACACAAACAAAGGGTACTCATTGCATCTTTATATTTAGAACCCAATAAAATTGTATAGTATCGATGGCTTTGTTCTCGTAAAGCACTTGTCACTTGGTCAATTTTTACTGAGGTAATGATAGGACATTATGAGGATACAAAGAGAAACACCATATTTAGCCAATTGATAAATCTCAAACAAAAGGGTTCAATGGTGAAGCACATTGAGGACTTCCAAAAATTGAATATTAAGGTAATTGATATTCTAGAGGAGAATAGGGTTGATGTATTCATAGGGACTTTGAAGGATAATGTCCAACATGAGGTTCACATCTGGGAACCTGATTCATTGGAGAAGGCATTCAGGGTGGCAAGAAAATTTGAAAGAAAAATTATGGCAACAAGGAACTCTACCACTCACAACTATAAAGATGGAAGTGTTGTTGCTCCTAGTCTTCCACAATCTACAAGGTTGACACCATAACAATTGGAGGAAAAAAGAGAAAAAGTGCCCTTTGTTATAGTTGTGATAGAAAATACACTAACGGTCATAAGTGTGCTGAGAAGAAATTATTCTACATAGATTGTGAAGGGGAGGAATAAAAGGAACAAGAAAAATCAAAAGAGGAGGATATACACCAGGAACCAGCCCCAGAGAAAGAAGAAATGAATCTGAACATATCTTATAATGCATTGGTAGGAATTACCACTCGTCAAACTCTCAAGATAAATGGATATATCAAGAAGAAAAAGGTAATAGTGTTGATTGATTCAGGTAGTACCCATAATTTTAGTTATTGCAAGATAGCCAAGGAATAGAATCGATTCCTATATCTTGCACCAGAGTGTCAAATGATGATTGCAAATGGAGGAACTATAAATTGCTCTAGAAAGTGCCATAATATCAAGCTAACCATGAGGTAATATGTATCGAATATTCTAATGATTTCCATTCCAAGTGGTGGTGCTGATGTTGTACTAGGAGCCCAATGTTTACAATCTTTGGGGATTATAGCTTTAAATTTTCAATAACTTTTCTTGAATTTTTTTTGGGAAGGAAAGGAATTTGAATTAAGGGTTATTGTAAGGAAACCAGGAAAGGTAATTATATCTAATGGCATGAAAAATCTTATGAATAAAGAACAACAGGGCGTCATTGCACAATTATTCTCACTATAGGTTCAAACATCGAAATCATCTATTTCTCTATATCTCCAAAAAGTCTTGGATAATAATTCCAAGGTATTTAAGACTCCCAAAGGCCTCCCACCTATTTTTTATCATGATCATTCTATTCATTTGATTCCAGGAAGTGTTCCTCCAAACATTAGACCTTATAGATATCCATATGCCCAAAAGAATGAAATTAAATGTATGGTTGCAAAAATTCTAGAGGCTGATATAAACAACCTAGTCAAAGCTCTTTCTCTGCTCCAGTAGTATTGGTGCACAAGAAGGATGGATCATGGCATATGTATCCTGCTTATAAGGAGCTCAACAAGATAACTATTAAAGATAAATTTCACATTTCTATCATAGATGAATTGTTTGATGAATTACATGGAAAAATTTACTTTTCCAATCTGGATCTTCGTTCAGAATATCATCAAATTAGAATGAAGACTTAAGACCTTCTAAAAACAACATTCAGAACTCATGAGGGTCATTATGAATTTTTGGTCATGCCTTTTAGCCATACTAATGCACCTTCCACATTTCAAGATTCCATGAATTCCATTTTCAAACCCTTGGAAAATTTGTGTTAGTACTTTTTGATGATATACTAATCTATAGCAAGTCTTGGAAGGATCATCGTCAACTTGTTGATAGGGTGCTCAAATTATTGGAGGAGAAACATTTATATGAAAAAACCTCCAAAAATTTCTTTGGAGTATAGGAGGTGGAATATTTGGGTCATATTGTATCTCATGAGGGTGTTAAGGTAAACCTTAACAAAATTAGTCATTAAGGAATGGAAAATCCCCACAACCATAAAGCATCTTCGACGATTTATTGCTTTGATAGAGTACTATCACAAGTTTGTTAAGAATTATGGGAGAATAGCGGCACCTTTAACAACATTACTAGAGAAATATGCATTTTCATGGACTCCAGAAGCAACTAAGGCCTTTGAACGTCTTAAATAGGAATTGTGCCAGGCACCGGTCTTAGCTACGCCAAACTTCACAAAAACCTGTATTTTTTAATGTGATTTCTTAGGAAATGCAATTGGTATTGTTTTAATGCAAGAAGGAAGACTCGTTTCTTTTGAAATTTGTCCAATCAAACGAAAGTATTTACACAAACCTATTTATGACAAGGAAATGTTGGAAATGCTACATGCACTAAAGGAATGGAGACCTTACCTGATGGGAAGAAACTTCAAGGTAAAAACATATCATAATAGTCTTAAATACTTTTTGTAACAAACATTATCTTCAGAAGAGCATCAAAAATGGGTCACAAATATGTTGGGTTATGACTTTGAAATTATCTACAAAAAGGGGGAGCAAAATGTTGTTGTAGATGCACTCTCAAGAAAGGATGAGGATGTGGAAGCATTGTTTTTTGCCATTTCTATTATCCAACCTGATTGGATAACCAAAGAAAGGGATGAATGGAAGAATGATGAAGAAGCGTGGACACGCATTCAAAAGTTGCAGCAAGATCCCAGTACATCTGATACATTTAGCTGGAAAAATGATTCATTATGGTACAAAGATCGCTTATATCTTTATAAGAATTCCAAACTCAAGCAAAAGATTATTTTGGAATTGCACACCTCCCCCTCATGAGGGAACTTAAGATTTTTAAAAACTTACCACAGGGTTAAGAAGGAATTTTATGGCATGGACTTAAATTTGATATTCAGAATTTTGTGGCAGAATGTTTGGTTTGCCAACAAAATAAAGTTGATACAATTCATACCTTTAGTCATTCCAAGCCAGCTTTGGGAGGAGGTCTCAATGGATTTTATCACTAGTTTACCCAAGTATGAAGCAAATACTGTCATCATGGTTGTAATTGACAGACTTACCAAGAATTCACACTTTTGTGCATTATCTCATCCTTTTACAGCCAATACAGTTACTACTGCATTTATGGAAATAATTCAAAAGTAACATGGAAACCCAAATATTAATGTAAGTGACAAAGATCCAATTTTCACTGGAAATTTTTGGACAAAATTATTTTCTTGTCTTGGTACTCAATTAGCTCATAGCTCATCTTATCATCCTCAATCTAATGGGTAGACTAATATAGTGAACAAATGTTTGGAAGGATATCTTCATTGCTTTGTATATGATAAACAAACATAATGGGTCAAGTAGTTACCTCTAGATGAATGGTGGTATGACACTTCCTTCCATACTACAGCAAAAATGACCCCATTTATGGAACTTTATGGATATCATCCACCATCCATCACTCATCTTTAATAGAAAATTCTAAAGTTCAAGTAGTGGAAGATCACATCGGGCATCAACAACAAGTTCTCCAACTCTTAAAGGATAACCTCACTCTGGTGCAGAATCGATTGAAACAATAGGAAGATCAACATCATAATGAAAGAAGTTTTGATGTAGGCGGCTGGGTATTTTTACGGCTAGAACCATATAAGAAAGTGTCCCTCAAGCAAGCTAAGAAGGATAATAACTTATCACCCAAGTACTATGGTCCTTACAAGTTGTTGCAAAAGATTGGTACTATGGAAATGGCATACAAATTGGAGATGCCTACATCTTCCCATGTACACCTAGTTTTCCATCTTTCATGCTTAAAGAAGGTTACCAATGACAAGATCCCAGTTCAAACAACGTTTCCAAAAATTAATGAAGAATGAAAAATCATATTTTACCCTGAAGCAGTCACAATTAAAAAGAACCTGACATCTATGGAATCGATTAGTTTCATAGTATCTCGATAAGTGGAAGAACATACCCACTAAAGATTCCACATGGGAGGATGAGAATTTTATACAAAAGCATCCATAACTACTCAAGTTTTGAGGACAAAACTCTTCTGAAGGATAGGGTCATGTTAGGTCATAATAATACTAATGTATTCCCCTTATTGTTATTGTTAATGTAGCCCCATATTGTTATTTTTTTGCCCATGTATCCTCGATGTTGTTATTGTTGTTCCCTATAGAAGCCCACTATTGTTATTGTTGTTCCCTTACATTTTTATTGTTATGTAAGCTTTGATCATATTGTGACCCCTTAGACCCCTATATATACCAAGGATGTATTATCATTTGTATCATCCAAGAATTGTTCATTTATGTAATGTAAAGGATGTTTCCCCCTCAAAGAGGCTATTTCTAAAGTTTTTGATCTATATTTTATCTATTTTGTGAGTTGGTTTCATAAAAATACCCTATAGATGATTCTTCTTTTAAGTCATCAATATTCACGACAGCAAGATATTGGTTTTGCATAAATTTATCAATCATATTATCTTCATCAATCTACCTACTTCCAATGGTCATTTCTACTGTACATATAAGGTAGGATGGCGAAAGGAAAGATTCCTCTTCTTCTTATTATTATTCCTCTACCCCTGTACGAAATTCATTCTTAACAACAATTTGAGTTGGTGGGTACAATACAAGTTATTTTATTGATTGCCCATTGGTGATGGTCATGTTCCTAGCCCTATAGATTATGTATGCATTGGAAATGGCTAACTAAGGTCTTCCTAAGGTGATTGGATAGTGACCATTGATACCATTACATCTTCTATGATACCTTCCAGTCCTATTTTTGATCTATTAACAAGTTGTAGAAGAGTAGATTTCTTTATTAGAGATCCTTGGAGGTTAAGTTTGGGCATGGTTTCCTTGGCCATGACATTGATTACATCTCTAAGATCAATGAGAGTATTTGGAACTGAAATTTTATTGATGTTCACATCTACTACTAGGCTCCCAATATCTAAGTACTTGGAATGATTACTCTCCCAAGCATAAGATCAACTAACATTCCTATGACATTAATAGTAGGGGCATCCCTTTTATTTCTCTAAAGCCTTCTAATGCATTCCTATTTAATGACATTGTTATATATAGGAAAATCTCTGATGGCTTAATGGAGAGGGATTTTAACACACAAATTCTTTAGTTATCCCAGAAGTTCAACCTCTTCTAGGGTGTGTTCTTTGCGAGTTGTCAACCTTTCAACATAACGACGTTTTGGCTGGGTGACTTGAGGTACAGGATCCTCCTTGTTCTCCTAGATATTTTCTATTCGATGGGGTGGATGAACATCTAGAAGGACTTTCCCATACCTAAGGTTGATTTCTTGGATTTCTACAACATAATTTTGGTAGGTAGTTTCTCCATTGTAGACTGGTTGAGCCTGCTTATTGTTGGGATTTGTATTTGTTTGGGAAGGAATCTATTGCTTATTTAGAGGATTATTTATGGATGATTGAGGTTGTGGAGGAAGAGGCATCAAGGAAGGTGGTTGGCCCACCTTAGGCCTCCATCCTTGTGGTGGATTTCCCCATTGAGGAGGTTGAGTAGGATATAGATGGAAGAGAGGAGTAACATTTTGAGGAGGATATGACCAAGGAGTGGGAATATGCTAAGGTGAAGGGTGAGGAGGAAACCATGGTTAATAATGAGAATTATAATTAGTATTTAAAGGAGAGGGGAATTTCATACTTTGTTTGAGCATCCTAGGGGCTTGTTGGCCTCTTTTGGTTGACAAATCACAGTTGCTCCATGGTCCCTTATACTCCTTAGTACACAACCTTCATACCTAGAAAACATGGAAAATTATCAATGGAATGCTTCTCCTCACATACAGATCATTTTCCTATGATATGTAAAGGGCATTCATTCCTAGGATGTCTTTTAATGCATTGAGGGTAAAATATGGTTAATGCCTTCTCTGCTTCCTCTTGTTTTATTTTGATCTATAAGGCATCCATATACGTAGAAAATTTATGTAATATTTCACTCTTCATGTCCTCTAGCATACCTTTGATCTCATTTTCAGTGATCAGGGTGGAGGAAGAAGGAGTTATCGAGCTTTTGTTCACTCTACCTATTTTTCTAGTAGCCCTTGAATGATTTTTTAATACCTTCTTGATATCATCATAAGTAAGTTGGTATGTTGCCATTAGCCAACAAGTTGAGTGTTTCCATTGTTTCTTCCCTGACTCCTCATAGTAGTACTAGCTTCCAGGATTCTGGATCCAAGGTGCAGTTATGCATCCTTATATAACTCAACTAGAATCTTTCCTAAAAATATTCCAAAGACTCATTTTCTCCTTGGACCATTATGAATATCTCATCTCTAGTATCTCTTACTCCATAGTAATCTAAATACTTGTTTTTGAAGGCTTAATGCATCCTTCTATACCCATGAACCATCGAAGGGTTGCATCCTTAAGAGTGGGAGGGAACAATTTGAGATTTTTCTTATGAGTTGTATAATCATAAGCCCTGCATACTACAACAAACTCAAACATGAAAGTGTAAGTATCTTATGTTATAAACCATATAAGTGTGGGAGGATAGATGGATTAATTTTTTTCATTTTACCCTCTCCATATGTTTATCTAATGGAGAATGTGAAAACTTTTGGTTGTCTATCTTCAGCCATAGAGTTGGTGGGGTGTGAAGAACTTCCTCCTTCTGCAAGCTCCTCAAAGATCTTTGCTTACTCACAAAAGGGGCCTCAAAGGTCCTTGTGGATAGGGAAAGAGGATTAGCATTAATTGAAAAGGAGTGACTACTAGTGGAAGTGAGGTTTTTTGGTAAAAAAAAATCCTATTATGTCCCTAATTTTTCAAGGCATAAAAGAAAAGAATGTGTTTTTTTCTTTTTTTCTATAATTTTTTTACAAGAAAATTCTAATGTATTTTTTTATCTTTTTGCAAGATATGAAATGAAAGAAAGAGAAAATAAACTAAGAAAAAAATAGTTCATACTTTGACACCTCCCAAGATTCGGCGCCAAAAAGATATGGCCCTCAATATTGCAACAACGACGCTGCAACTCTCATGGGTCTCAGCTTTAATTTTCAACCTAGTTTTCACACAAACTTAAGAGGGTACAACACTATTTTTATAGTAGGCACTAACACTTTCTATTGTTTATTTATGTAGGTGGAAATACAAAAACGAAAGATAGATGTATAGAGAGCAAGTTAACTTATCTATGCTACATAAATATTTAATTTCAGGAAATAAGTTGTTGAAAGAGAAATAGGATAGAAACCTAGGATAATTTTAAAAAAGGAGGAAACACCTCTACTCTATGTAAAATTAAATTAAATAACAGTTGTAGGCCCCTATGTTATCATATAAATAAAGGAAAACACACTGCTAAAATGAAAGCCTGTAAATTGTAAACCCTAATTTGTAGAAAAAGCAAATTTCTAAAGAAAACCAAACAATATCATCTACAAGGCCTCTCTACCTCCAAGTTCAATTATTATGGTTCCATGAGTGTTGTAATATATTAAGGAAGGAAAATCATGAGTTTATTGCAAATCTAGGTGAGTTCAAAAGGCGAGCTACAAACTACTACAGGACTCCTTGTTTTGCTACAGGAAACAGTACAACAAGTAGGTGACCACACTAAATGTGATTTTGGAGGGAACGAAAGCTAAGTATAAGTTGTAAAATGATAAAATATGCTTTTCCAAATCATCACAAGAATTTTTTATAAGGATAGCCTAGAAAAATGCAAGTTTTTGGGATTTCTTATAGCTACAAAATAGGTTATAGTGTATGAAACAGTAAACAGTGAACATCAAATGAATAATCGTCAAGGTAATGAATCAAATGAAAATTGAAAATTCCATTTAAATTATGTAAACACTGCATCTATAATAACCATGTGCTAAAATAATCTGCAAGAAAGACTATTCATAAAATTATTTAATTAACCATGCATGAATGTTATAAACAAAAGTAACTTTCAGAAATATATTGCAGAAATAAACAAATGCATGAACAGAAATAATACAAGAAGGGTCTTGAGAACCTGGGGTGGGCCATAACCGAAGGAAGCTCAAAACCCTTAGAAGAAAGCCATGTTAGGAGCTGAAATCAAATATCACTTTCATTAACTGAAAATTTGCTTGTACATGACAGAGTTACAAAAATTGTTTGATAACATTAATCTAGACCTTTTCCTCCTATTCTTCACTTGCTTCTCTATGTCGCTACTAGACTTCTCAAGCCTCTTATTTATATAAATGAGTAGGAGGAAGCCTTCTTGAGGGAAGGACTGCATTTCCCAACAAAAATCCCCAGAAAAGGGGATCTTACTTGAGGACAATAAATAATCCCCCCAAAAAAAAAATTTACTTCTTTAATGAACTTTTTATCAAAACGAAACTACTTTATATATTATTTGAAATTTAATATTACAAAAATTTTAGAAAAAATAACGTATTTATAATAATATCATAATTACATTTTATAAGAAAATAATTCTATAACTTGTGGATAATAGTTAGTGATGGATGTTCTTATTAGTAATTGAAAACTAAGTTATGGCAAGTTTTACCACCTTCAATCAAAGAAAATGGGAAAAAAAACACTTGATATTGAAATTTAAAATTAAATTATTTCTAAAATATGTGTTTAGGAGCACAACATCATCTATTTCAATGGCTCTATATATTTTAGGCTTCTTGACTAGCATATCTTACAACCAAGAGGCTAGCAAGCCTATCACTATTTCTTTTGGTTCCTTATGCACCCATGTGACATATATAAACTCCACAATTCTAAGCACTCTAGAACCAAAACAAAGTTGTATGTAACCAAACATAAAGGACTTGGCTTAAATAACTTTGGTAAGACATGATTATGATGAATTCAAGGACTTATATGTTGTGTTGAAGAGATAACCTTATTTTTTCTTGTTTTTTAGGCTCTAGTGACTATATTAAATAGTTTGCCATCATTTGAATTCTTTTGCATGAAAATCTAAATGTGTCCTAACTTGTTAGCCTAAATTTTTGCTCGAGAATGTTTAAAACACTTTATGTATACTAGCAAAAAATATCAACCACTTTGTATCCATGAATAAACGATTTTATCATATTATTTGGCCTCATATCTAGGCACAATGCTAGATTCTCAATGAATATCTTAGATTATCTTAGACATTTTCGGGTGTAATGATGTTAGAAATATTGAAATTGACTAATGCTAAAAAATTGTCTAACATTACATCTAACTTTAAATGTTTGTTTTTTCACCCCATAATGTTTCATATACTATGAGGAAAATAAATCCCATCACTTAATTGGATGCGCCACCTTAATTGAATGAATAGCCAATAGATCTTATGTCTTCTTACATTGATGTCTTACAGATTCAATTGCCTTTATCACAAACTATATTGTATTGTTCCTAATTATTATTGTCAAAAATGTTGAGGTATATGAATGATTGCAATGATGGCCATCATTAAAGCTCGGACCAAACAACATGTTACTAATGGTTAGGTGGAAGCCAAATTTTTCATTTATGCATGGCCAATAATCCAACATGAAGTGATGTAATCCACTACAAAATAATTATATATCTGAGATTCTTCTCTATACAATTGCTAAAGGCCATGATAAATATCTCAATGGGTAAGGAATTTTCATGTTTCTCTTTAGACAATGCAATGTCAAATACATATAGGAAATTGTTTATATTTATACCTAGCACATAATAGCTTCTGAAGTGAATAACGAGGTGCATGCTTGTAGCCATGTTGATAGAAAAACCATGTGAAGAACCTAAAGGTAACATTTCCTTGTAATATGATCATATCAAGATCTTGTTTGACTATTCAAGTTTTCAAATGCACACCACATGATTTTTAATTTGCATTGAATGGTCACCATACTGAAAGTAACTTTAACAGACTCATTTCCCCCTATTACACCCCTAGGAGGATTCTCACAACTACATGCTCTTTCAAGAGGCGTTGTTATGCTAACTCCCAAATAATGACACTTAATTTGGACAAATGGATGAGTGTTGTACTCCAAATGGCACTACACTCATGAGGATCTAAATAATTAGAATTATCCATGTCCAAAATATCATCCACATAGCTACAAAATGTTTGTTGTGGATTTGGAAGGAACACTACCACTACAGAATATACAAGTTGAATATTGGTCGTTATAACTTTATCCTAACTTCTCTTGATGATATTCTCTTTGCATGCTAGAGTAGAGTCATCAAAGAGAAGTTGGAAATAGTTGTATACCCATAAATGATAACAATCCATACACCAATCATCACAACTCTCCTGTAAGTCACATTGAGGATCCATATCTTTTGTATACTCTCCTATTACAAAAGTATGTTTCTTACTAATGATATGACTATCCTCCATTTCTTGGAAAATGTTAGCAAATACATAACTCGTTGCAAGTTTTCCTAAATATGCAACAAGGTTCATCAAATTTTCATTTTATCCTCCCATTGCATGTTTTTTGGCATTATCATGCTTTGGTTCTAGAAGAGTTTTGAGTCACTTCTTAAAAGTGATGTAACTTCCAAATTATAAATTAGAACCTATATTATGACCCTAATTCTTAAATTGCATAACCACTCTACTTCCACTGGTAGTAGCTCTATTGGAATTTGGTTGGTAGTCAAAGAGATAATTGTGTCACAAAGATTTCTTAAAATAATTTTGAGACCCCAACATGAAATGAGTATAAATTCCATGATACTTTTTTGAATTTATATTATGCTCCATATTTTTAAATTCCATAATAACTCTACCTATATGGGAATTGGTCTCACTAAATTATGAACTATCTATCACAAACTCTTATTTGAGTAAGTTTTTTTAAATTTTGTATGTTTTTAGAGTAATTTAGATCTACAATTTGTTTCTTCATATTATGCACAAAAACCTTTGGAAATGGATTGCAGTTTTGCAAACCTATTTTTCCTATTGAATATATTTAAAAAATTAAAGGGAAATACAAATTATTCCTACTTTTTGTCTAAGAAAGAGCATTAATGCCAATTATTATCATCCTTAATTACAAGTAATAAATATAAGAATTTGATAGAAAACCCCTTAACTGATCCTTTTAAACTCTTTTTCACTTGCCTCTAAGAGTAGGAAACCTTCTAATGAATTAAGCTCTAATACATTATTCATAAAAAGGATGACATTCTTGCTGATAACTATCTATCAAACCCCAATTACAACCAAATATTAACTACCTAATGAGCCCTTAACTAAGGATACATTACATTTTTTCAATTCTAACCTTTTAGTGGGTCTTAAGTTAATAATATCAAACCTGGTGGACCCAATTCACTTTAGTTAAGTACCAACCATACCTACATTAACTCCAAATTTGGCATCCATTATATACATGGGGAGGATCCTATTAGAGGCTCAAGGGCCTATTAGAGTTAGTGCATGTATGGTAGTTATTCAATGTAAGGTGGAGTAGGTTTGTTATGTTTATTATTATTGAATAAGGCCCATTAGGTAGTTAGCATTGAATCCTTCCTAAATAGTGGTGGGATTATCCCTAAGGGTGCAATAGGGGCCAAATGGATCATAGAGTTAGCATAGGTGTGGTGGCCATTTAATGTAAGCTGGATTGGGTCCATTATGTTTGGTCATCTCCAATGGTGTAATGGGAGACAAAGGGCCCGAAGAACCTTCAAACCATAAAATTAAGAATCCCTCCCCTTGCTCACTTTTCCTCTCCATGTGACCCCTGCCCTTGCATACAATGTACGACCAGGATGAGGAGTTGGATTACATGACAAATCCACTAGCTAGTGTTTCAATTTGGACACCATTCTTTGAGATATGTGTCAACACTCACCTAGCCCTCAATGCCTCCAATTGTTTTTATGAGGGAATAGGTGTGTACAGTAAATCCAGGGGTGATTCACTAAAGGACCACTCGCTAGAAGTTCTATAGCTCTCTGGAATCTCTACCCAACCACTATCAGACTCAATCCCTTGGGTAAATAGTAATGAAAGTGGTAGCATGACGATTGAGCCATGTTTTTCTTCTTCCAAAATTCCTTTACCTTTACCCTCCTCCCTCATTGTAGATTTTTTCGACCCCTCACTATCACCTTCAAACATTTTTGGCTCTACTTTCTTTGGTCTATCTAAAGTGTTCTTCATGGAGACCTTCCCTTGATCATGACTGGGTTTCTAGGCTCCTACATGAAAGAGGAAAAGTTATGCAACATAATCATAGATTGAAAATTTTAGCCATCTATCACAATGATACTGCCTAGGGCTCTAACTAGCAATAAGACTAAAAAACGAAGAAGAAAGTGCATCAAAAGGAAGTTGGTGGAGCCTAGCCTCATTATATGGGAAGACATACATCTAAATGAAATTCAAAATGTGGAAGAAAACAATGTTGTTGACATGTTTTCCTGTAAATGCATGTCCATAATAATGCATTTTTGGTGGATGAACCAAAATTTTTCCATTTTCTAGGATGTACTCTACGGTGCATTATGTTGGCCCATGGATAGATAGCTTGGGTAACTTATTATGTTGGAAGTACATACTGTATCCTTCACAGGAGTTGGTTCTAGGGATATCAAGCTCTTTTTTTTGAAAAAATGGTAGGTCAACTTTTATGCAAGGGTGGAACATCTAGATAAAACTCCTGTATGGGTCGGGTTCTTGGGACTCCCCCTCAGTTACTAGTTGGAGGAAGTCTTTCGAGAAATTGGTAATATGCTTCGCTTTTACTACTAGGTTGAATCCTTCAAATCAATGGGTAACATGAGGATGGCCCGCTATCTTGTGGATATAAATTTGGGTGTTGGCTTGGTAGACACATTGATTATTCAATGGAGGACACATACTAATAGAAAAGTGCTTGATTTTGAAGGAGTCCCTTTCTGTTGTGGTCGATGTCACTCCAATGGACATCTCAACAAGGCATGAAATATTCACAGTTCTAACTAGAAATGGGTTGAAAAAGGTTCTTCGAGCATGGGGGCTCCCCCTCCACCACACCCTTGCACCTGTAGGACTTTGATCCCATTTTAAACCCCAGGAAGACTTACCACAATCAAATTTGTGCTCTGGAAAATGAGTTTCCACCCATCCTAAAGGAGCATTATGTAGAAATAGTAGAAAATATTAAAACAAGGGACCCACAGCATATCCATCACACTGGTATTCAGAATAGACATCAACCCAAAGCCTCTTCGTCTAGGTGAGACTTATGATTACTACTCTTGTTCATTTCCTTCTTCATTTACTTCTTTCAAGAATGAGGTTCCCCTTGTAATGTCCTCCCCCCTTCCTATACCCTCCTGCTTTCCCACTTTGTTCCTTGCACCCCCAACCCTCTTCCCACACTTTTTATCCATGCCTTAGTCCCCTTGACCCTCCCTCCCCACTTTCTACCTCTCTCACCATGTTGAAAATGCAACAAGAAAATCCTAATTTAATTTGTCCTTGAATTAAATTAGGAATAAAATTGTAATTCCACATCACAAGACAACTTGTACGAGTTAACTAAGTTAAATTAACTTAATTGGCTCAATTAATTCGATTTGAGGGTCTAAATATAGTCATGTAGAGTGTCTCGTATATTTTAGGAGCTCTAGTTGATTTTATTTTGAGTTGTAATTAATTAACTCAGTTTAATTGAGTTAAAGTCACTTAAACTAGTTCCAATTGATGGAGGAACTAGTAGGAGGTCAGATAGTGGGGTGTTTCTTCATGTGTTCAACCATTTAACTGATGAAATATCACTCATAAATTACTCATGCATTTCAAATCTGAGAGTTACCCAGATAAGATTGGAGTTCAAGGGAAGTGTACTATCAGTTGTATAATCATATGAATTGTACATATGGTGCATGCAGTCAGAGGAAGGCCTATGAGGATTATGTAATTTCGATTGAGGAATTTCAATTCCGAAGGAAAGAACACAAGGAAATAGGGACTTTGGAAAGCACAAATTTGGTTAAGTATTAGCCCGGGCTTGTCTAGGAATTTGTGAGACAGATAGAGATAGCGTAAAGGTTGCTTGGGCTTAAGAAAAGCATTGTAATCTTCTCATATTTTTGGACTAATGCAATTAATAGATAGCAAGGGTTTTTAGTTGTGTCTTTCCCCAGGAAATCTTTGTGTAATGTGTTGATTAAATTTTTTCTCTTAAATGCTTCATGATTTCTCGATCATTTAATTGTTTCCACTAATGAGTAGAGTAGATTCAAGTCTATTCTTTTAGTAAATTACAATTAGCAGTTTGAATCTAGAAGAAATTTCTACATGGTATCGGAGCATAAATCACTCTAGAAGAGTAGAATACGAGTTTGTCTTTTGCAGTAGCATTCTTAATATCCAACGGGATTTCGTTCTACGAATTGAGACTCGAATATTCCTTTAAGGGTAGTTCAAACTATATTACTTGGTAGGACAAGATGGAGGCAATTTTGGAAGACAACGAGCTGAAGGAATTCATAGATATTGATATTCCTAAGCCACCAACAATTGATGCTCAAGATCTGGTAGAGTGGAGGAAATGTGTTGCAAAGGCGAGAAGGATCATATTAGAAGGAGTTCAGGATTATATTGTCTCATACCTCCACAGGAAGGAAACTCAATATGCAATGTGGAAGGACTTGATAGACATATTTCAGAACATCAATGACCATAGGAAACTATAATGGAAGGACAAGCTCAAGAAAATCAAGATGGAGAAGGGTGACACAATACCAAAGTACTTGACCAAGTTCACCCAATGGCAGGATGAGCTTGGAAGTGTTGGTGTTACAGTTGATGAAGATGATATAGTCAGCCTAACACTTATAGGCCTTCCCAAGAGCTAGCACAGCTAGTAGGATATGGTAAATGGGAGGGATAAGCTACTAGGGTGGGAGCGTTTGTGGTCTAACTTGGTGCAAGAAGAGATTAGTCAAAACACCAGATATGGATCCTCATCCAAACATGATAATGAGGAGAAATATTCCTTATCTCGAAAGGTGAAGAATTGGAAAGGGAAGTCATCCGATTCCGAATCATATTCTAGTTAAGGTAGCAATAATAAGGACTTCTCGAAGATTAAATGTTTTCACTGTCATGAGCTTGGGCACTATGCCACAAAGTGTTTGCATAAGAAAGCATGTAAGAAGCCCTCATGAGGAACAGTAGGTGAAGCTCTTGCTTCAAAATTCGAGTTGGATTTCACCCTCATTGCTTGCATGGTGACATCGGTGATGGGTAGTGTGTTGTATCTGGATAGTGGAGCCTCATTCCATATGACTGACAACAAATAATTTTTCAGTGACTTGGAGGAGAAGGACCTCTAGATGCACATCAAAATGGGAGATGATGGAAGGTATAGCATGACTAATATTGGTACTATTACTTTTCAAAGGGAGTCTGGTTCTCCTCTCACATTATAAGATGTCATGTATGTTCTGGCTCTGAAGAAGAATTTGGTTTCATCTGCTATTGTGGAGTACCATGGCTATGATGTGATATTTAGCAAAGGAAAGGATTTCCTTAATCACATAGCCTCAAGACAAGTGAAGTGGATCAATGTTCGGGTGAAGAACCTCTACAAATTGGATGTATAAGAATGTGTTGCTTTGAGAACAAAAGCAAAGAAGGTGTAGAGCCAAGACATCGGTGAATTGTAGCATAGAATATTAGGTCACTTGCACCACGGAGCTTTTAATATCATGCAACATATTTCTACTAGACTACCCAAGGGTACACTAGATTAGAGAGATAAATGCAAAGGGTGTACATTGGGGAAGTACAACAAAGCCACCTTTCATGATAAGGACAGTCGAGTGCAAGAGATCCTTGAAATATTTCACTCATATGTGTGTGGACCATTCTCGACAACATCCACAGCCAAGCAAAGGTATTATGTAATATTTGTGGATGACTTCTCACGTAAGTGTTGTATTTTCTTCATGCAAAAGAAAGATTAGACGTTCTCTAAATTTTGTGAATTTAAAGCACTTGTTGAGAAAGACACTAGCAGGAAAGTGAAGGCTCTTAGGAGTGATAACAGTGAAGAATATGTGATGAATGAACTCAAGAAATTTTGTGCATTAGAAGGAATGCAATGGGAATTAATAGCACCCTGTAACCCACAACAGAATGGGGTGGCTGAAAGGAAGAACATAAGTATCATGGGAGTTGCATGGGAAATGTTACATGATTAGGGCCTACTGTTGCACTTGTGTGTTGAAGAATGCAACACAGTTGTATATGTGCAAAACATGATTCCTCATTGAATTCTTGATATTATTAAACTAGAAGAAGATTTTTCAGGTAAGAAACTAGATGTGGCACACTTCAAGATATTGTGTTCATCATTTTATTGTCATGTTACGAAGGACACAAGGAAAAATATAGAGCCAACAGTTGAGTTGGGCATATTTGTGGGGTACACTGATACACCTCATAACTATCGAGTGTACCTTCCATCTCACAGGATGAAAATGGTTTGTAGAGATGTGAAGTTTGATGAAGAGAAATCCATGAGATGTTTCGTTGAGAGGGAGCTTCAGTTGCATGCAAATGAGGAGCTTTTATATCTAAAGGAATAACCTCTGGATGATGTGGAGTAGCCACATGCATAGGAGTAGAGATTGGAATCACCCACTCATGCAAAGACTTCCATAGTTGGAAGGAAGCGCACCAGAGAGGCTGACATATTGATGCATGATGTTAGAGAGAATGTGGTAGCACCCACATCACAGCGCAGACAGAGGAGGTCACCAGATCGGTACATTGGTTACATGGCTCTGACGAGTGAGAGTGTAGATATTGAGCCATCCTGTTAGGCCCCTATACTACTAGTGTAACCCCTTATTGTTATTAGTACAACCCACTTATTATATTGATGTACCCATGTAGTGCCCATATTGTTACTAATGTGCCCATTAGAAGCCCACTATTGTTATTATTGTGCCCTTACATTATTATTGTTATGTCGGCTCTGATTATGTTATGACCCCTTAGACTGTTATATATAGAAAGGAGGTCTTTTCATTTGTATCATCCAAGAATTGTTCATTTATGTAATGTAAAGGAGGTTGCCCCCTCGAAGAGGCTGAATTCTAAGGCGTTGATCTATCTTTTCTATCTTTTCTTGAGCTGGTTTCATAACATTTGGTATCAGAGCTTTGGATTCTAGGGTTTCGCTGCTCCAAATAGGTCATCGTGGAATTTTCGCTATAACTTTTTTTCTGTGACGTTTCAGAAGTTTCAAAAAAAAACCCATTTTAGAAGAAATCGCGCTAAACCTAGGATCCAAATTTCAGAGCTTTTCGCGCTATATTTGCGGACATATGATCTGAGGAAGTTGGTCTTTTTGTAGGCTCCTGAATTACATTCCAAACAGGTGACCTGGGGAAAATAGTCATAACTTTCTCTCTGAGCATTGGATTTCATAAGAAGGTACAGAAAGAGGACAGACTGCAGTTTCTTTTATATCTTTTTCAGAGCCAAAGGTCAAAAAATTGACACATGGAACTTCATACAAGTTCGCTCTTCTGAAAAGGTCTATAATCAGGTCATCTTGGGAGATTGTGCATAACTCTTTTTGGAGAATCCAATTTGGATCAGACTGGAGGCATTGGAAAGAGGACATAGAGGGCTACTACAGGTAGCAATTTCAAAACTTAAATATCCGCAACTACAAAGTTACAGTCGTTTCAAGATTGAGGTCCTCAAATCAAGAAAAAGCAAGATGAGGAAGTTTGATGGCAAGGATCCGGTAAATTGGATAATTCAGATGGAGAAATATTTTGATCTACATGGTGTAACACTGTTACAAAAGGTATGCATTGCATCTTCATATTTAGAACCGGATCAATTTTTATGGTATAAAGGGCTTTGTTCTCGTAAACAACTTGTTACGTGGTCAATTCTCATGGAGGAAATGATAGCACATTATGAGGATACAAAGAGCAACACCACAACAATTGGAAAGAGTAAAAGGGCTTTGTGACATATTTGAAAGTAAAATTATGGCAACAAGGAAGTCTACCCCTCACAACTTTAAAGATGGACATGTTGTTTCTCCTAGCCTTCCACAACCTACAAGAGTTACACCACAACAATTGGAAGAAAAAAGAGAAAAAGGGCTTTGTTACAATTGTGATAGCAAATGCACTAAAGGTCATAAGTGTGCTGAGAAGAAATTATTTTACATAGAGTATGAAGAGGAGGAAGAAAAGGATCAAGAAACATCAAAAGAAGAGGATATATGCCAGGACCCAACCCCAGAGAAAGAAGAAATGAATCAGAACATATCTTGTAAACTATTGGCAAGAATGACCACTCCTCAAACTCTCAAGATAGAAGGACATATCAAGAAGAAAAATGTTCAAGAAGTGAAAGATCACATCGAGCGTCAAGAAATGAATCCGACCATATCTTGTAAAGGATTGGAAGAAATTACCACTCCTCAAACTCTAAATATAGAAGGACATATCAAGAAGAAAAAGGTTTAAGGAGTGAAAGATCACATCGAGCATCAACAACAAGTTCTCCAACTTTTAAAGGATAACGCCACTTCGGTGCAAAATCAAATGAAACAACAGGTAGATCAACATCATAGTGAAAAATGTTTTGATGTAGGTGATTGGGTATTTTTACTGCTACATCTAAAGCAAGATATTTATGAGAAGGAAATGTTGGCAATACTACATGCACTTAAAAAATGGTGACCTTACCGAATGGGAAGACTCTTCAAGGATGAGGATGTGGAAGCATTGTTTTGTGCTATTTCTATTATCCAACCATATTGGATAAATGAAGCAAGGGATGAATGGAAGAAGGACAAAGAAGTATGGCCACTTATTCAAAAGTTGCAAAAGAACCCAATTCAAACAATATTGCTAGATATTGAAAAGGAAGGAAAAATCATATTGGAACCTGGAGCAGTCACAGAAACAAGAACCCGACAGCTACAAAATCGATCAATTTCAGAGTATCTCATCAAGTGGAAGAACTTACCCGCTGAAGATTCCACATGGGAGGACAAGAATTTTATACAGAAGCATCAAGAACTACTCAAGCGTTGAGGACAACGCTTTTTGAAGGAGAGGGGCATGTTAGGCCCCTATACTACTAGTGTAACCCCTTATTGTTATTAGTACAACCCACTTATTATATTGATGTACCCATGTAGTGCCCATATTGTTACTAATGTGCCCCATAGAATCCCACTATTTTTATTATTGTGCCCTTACATTATTATTGTTATGTCGGCTCTGATTATGTTATGACCCCTTAGACTCCTATATATAGAAAGGAGGTCTTTTCATTTGTATCATCCAAGAATTGTTCATTTATGTAATGTAAAGGAGGTTGCCCCCTCGAAGAGGCTGAATTCTAAGGCTTTGATCTATCTTTTCTATCTTTTCTTGAGCTGGTTTCATAACACATCCTCATTTGAGGAAGCAATGCAACAACCATTATGGGTTGATGCCATGGTAGAGGAGTATGACTCTATTATCAGAAACAATGTTTGGGAAGTGATCCCAAGACTAGTAGACAAGTCAATGGTGAGTTCCAGATGGCTTTACAAGGTAACACAAGTAATAGATGGTAGTGTGGAGAAATACAAGGCCAGATTTGTGGCCATAGGGTTCTCTCGGGTGGATGGAATTGATTACGAGGAGACATTTTCTCTAGTAGAAAGGTACTCTTCAATCATATCTACTCTAACACTTTCAGCATAGATGGGATGGAAGATACATCAAATGGATGTGAAGACAATATTCCTCAACAAAGTGATTGAGGAAGAGGTGTACATTGAAAAGCTGGAAGGATATGAGACCTTCAACAAAAATTCACATGTGTGTAGACTCAAGCGAGCATTGTATGGATTGAAACAAGAACCTTGTGCTTGGTACACTAGGTTTGACAGCTATTTCACCAAGTTGATGCAAAGCTTTACCATATTGTGGTTGAAGGTAAATTGTTGATTATAGTATTATATGTCAATTATTTAATTCTAACAGGTGATGAGAATCTGGTAAAATCCTGCAAAGAGGATCTTTTTATTTCCTTGGTATGGAAGTATGGAGAGGAGATGAGGAATTGTATGTCTCTCAAGGAAAGTATGCCAACGAGGTACTAAATAAGTTCCACATGGAGAGTATCAAACTGATGGAGATGCATCTAGCAGGGAATTGAAGGAAGATGCTACTTCAGGTGAAGTAGTGGAGGATACTATTTACAGGCAGATTGTGGGTTCACTTATGTACTTGGTGAACACACAACTAGACATTTGTTTTGTATTTAACCAACTTCGTCAACCAATGGTTAAGGCAACCAAACTCTATTGGAAGGCAGCAATGGTTAAGCCAACCAAACTCTATTGAGATACCTCAGATGCACCACTTAGTTTGGTCTTTGGTATAGATGGACAGAGGGAGTGAAGCTTCAAGGCTTCACAGATGCAGATTGGGAAGGAATTCCATCCGACAAGAAGAGATCTAGTCTTGCACTCAATTCAGCAGAAGCAGAGTACATGGTTGCTAGTCAAGTAGCTTGTGAGGCTATCTAGAAGAGGAAGATCCTTTTTGGGTTATTTGGTCAACAGATGGATCCTACAATGATTTACTATGACAAATAGAGTTGTATCAAACTCTCTGAGAATCCATTTTTTCATGATCGGTCCAAGCATATCGACATCTGGTATCACCATCTATGAAATTGTGTGTAGAGGAGAATCATGTTGTTGGAGTACATTCCTGTAGAGGAACAGGATGCAAACATCTTGACTAAGGCATTGTCAAGAGAAAAAATTGAGTTCCATAGAGGCAGGATTAGGGTATCTGCTAATCCCTTTGTTGCTGAGAGGGAGTGTTGAAAATGCAACAAGAAAATCCTAATTTAGTTTTTTCCTTGAATTAAATTAGGAATAAAATTATAATTCCACATCACAAGACAACTTGTACAAGTTAACTAAATTAAATTGACTTAGTTGGCTCAGCTAATTCGAGTTGAGGGTATAACTATAGTCATGTAGAGTGTCTCCTACATTATAGGAGCCCTGGTTGGGTTTATTTTGAGTTGTAATTAATTAATTCAATTTAACTGAGTTAAAGTCGGTTAAACTAGTTCCAATTGATGGAGGAACTGATAGGAGGTTATACAGTGGGGTATTGCTTCATGTGTTCAACTAGTTAATTGATGATTCACTGATAAATAACTCATGCATGTCAAATATTAGAGTTACCCAGTTGAGATTAGAGTTCAGGGATAGTGTACTATCAGTTGTATAATCATATGAATTGTACAGGTTGTGCATGGAGTCAGAGGAATGCCTATGATTATTGCGCAATTCCAATTGAGTAATTTCCCTAATTAATAGGGGGATAATTCCCAAGGAAACAGTGCAAGGAAATAGGGACTTGGGCAAGCAGAAATTTGGTTAAGTATTATCTTGGGCTTGTCTAGGAAGTTGTGAGATAGATAGAGATAGTGCAGACGTTACTTGGTCTTGAGAAAAGCATTGTAATCTTCTCATATTTTCTGACTAATGAAATATATAGATAGCAAGGGTTTTTACCTATGGATTTCCCAAGGAAATCATTGTGTAATGTGTTGATTAAATTCTTTCTCTTGTATGCTTCATGATTTCGTGATCATTTAACTGTTTTTGTTGATGAGTAGAGTAGATTCAAGTCTATTGTTTTAGTAAATTACAATTAGTAGTTTGAATCTACAAGGAATTTATACACACACACACCCTCGTTATTTTATCCACTCATGTCCCTCATCCTCCACCTCTTTCGGTTCTCTTCTAATGGATGTTAGTATGATCTTATGTATTTCCACCCTTCCCTCCAATTCTTCCAAACCACCTTATCAGGGTTAGAAATCTTATCTCTCAAAAACCCAGATAAAAATAGTGCTGAACTGAGAGCCATAAATGCTTAGAGAATAAACCCCTATCATTGGTTCCTCATGAAATTCTCATCTCTTAATTGCAGGGGCTTAGTCAATTCCAAAAAAAAAAATGCTCATTCAAAGACTTTTGTCCACCCATGAACCACAAGTTATCTTCTTTCATGAAATCATGCCCGAGAATGGTAGGGTGTCTAAAATTCTCTCACCTTTCCTCCCTCATTGGAATTTAATAGTCTCTGACTCATTTAGTCTGGAGGCTTACTGACTAGATAGGTTTCCAAGTATTTCAAATTGAGCTCAGCCTATTCTATATGGGGTGGGATGATTATGGACCTTTGCTTCAGTGAACTAGACATGGGCCTCACATGCCTTAATATATTTGGTCCATATAAAGACAAACAAGATTTTTGGAATGGCGTATTTGAAAAGCCCTGCCTCAGATCAAACAGGCTCTTTCTTGGTGGGACTTAAATTTCACCTTGGTAATTGTGAGATATGGGGCCCAATTTCTTGTCCATATTAGGTATTTTATTTCTTCCTAGATAATCTAGAACTTTGTGGATTATTCGATCTCCAACCCACCAAACTCATGTCAACATGGAGAAGTAATCGATCAAGGCTAGATCGCATAAATAAAAGGCTACTCAAATTTTTGGTCTCAGAAGGACTAATCGATATAAATCTTTGAATGTGTCAGTGGGTTTCCCTAGGAGGTGACTCTAACCATTCCCCCATTGTCCTAGAGATGGTATTAGCTCCTCTTAATCCACCTATCCCCTTCAAAGTAAAGCCCCACTAGATCGAGGATCCCAATTTTATATTATCTATTAAGGACATATAGATTCCATATAATCCTAACAGTAGGGCTTCTTCACTCATCTAATTTTAAGAAAACCTGAAGATGGAAAAAAAGGTAGCAATAAATTAGACCAAGAATAATAGATAAAAATAAAACCAGCACTTTACTGGTATTGAATTAGAAATAACTAAGTTATATGAGCTAGAACCATTTGTTGGACAATTGGCATTGTCTTGATGGCTAATGGCTACAAGTATGTTGGCATTGATGACAACAATCATGTTGGGAGATGTGTTGGGTCGTAGGAATCGTCTGATAGTTAGATAGTATGTTGGCATTGATGACAACTAGGCCAGCATGATAGTTTGTGGCAGCAGATGTTGGATTTGAGGACCCCTAGCCTAACTGAGATGGTAATTGGGCTAGTATTAATTTGCTTGTGCTTGATGTGTCATGCTTAGGAGGAGTCCCATGATTTTTGTAGTCTCTTGTATAAATCATCATAGTCATCATAGTGGCAGGCTTATTGGAAAAGAAATAAAAAGATGACTATGGACTGGTTGGAAGAGCAGGTTCTAGGCACAAGAAGAAGGTTCAAGGTGAAAAGAAAAATAGAGAGTTTGCAACCATTTTTCAAGTAGCAGAAGGGATCAAAGCCTACATCAAACCTCCTCCACTGTAAAGTGATCTGAAAGAGTTTTCCAACAATATGTGGAAGTGCAGAACTGGCCTCATGGATTAGAATTTATTAAACTTCAAAACATTGGAGGATGGAGCAGACAGCACATCAGAACCTCATAGAAGGTGGATATTGAAATATTGGAGCAAGCTGATATCATAATGGATGAGAAGGCATCATATCTAAAGACCGAAATATAGGGGCACATGGAAGCATATCAAGACCTCAGGAGGACAGAATATCAGAGTTCGGAGTCTCGAGAGTTTTGGAATGAAGGCCATCAGAACCTCAGAGAAGAGGGCATATCGGAAGGCTCAGAACATGGGAGGAAGGAATATCAGAGATTGGAACCTCATAACTTCTTGAAAATTTTAATTCTTTGAAAGCGTTGACGTTTGCAAAGGTAAGAATTACAAAGGAATTTGGTGAAAAACCAAGGACCAAGAGGACCCTTTCTCTCTCCTCCGATAGGACACATGGCAGCGTTTGATTGGCCCTGATGAGTTGTAGTGGTAGATGACATCAACATGACGTTATTTTATGGTGGACACATGGCAGCCATATTAGGAAAAATTGGGTGGCCTAATGGGCAAATCCAAGTGACACGTCATTGGAACTTGGTCGTGGGGACCCAAAGAACCAAGGGCACAGAGTAGGGCCTAACACCTAGGTTTTATGGAGTATATCAGAGGGTGAAGATCTAAAAACTCCTTAGTAATTGAATTGTGCAAAAGATACGATACTAGGGAGTTTGATGTGTTGAAACTCAGTCATGGTTAGTCTGAGGAACTGAGGGAAAAAAGGAATTAAAAAAGGAAGATATGCCCCCGACAGTGCCTGGATGCCTTAGCACCTAAGTGTTAAGCCGCCAATGATAGCTCTTGGTCCCATGGAGGAGAAATAATAAGGGGCTAAGAAAAAGGGGCTAAAGGAAAATCATAAGCTCTAAATTTTGTAAGATCTTCTTAATAAAAGTTACGATATGCAGGTGATCTGATATAACACCATAGTGGAGTATGAAGCCACTGGTCACAGGGAGCGGTCCTATAGAGTAAATGCAATAAGGGGCTAAATCAAGAAGGGGATAAAGGCCAACTGGAAGCTCAGAATTTCAGAAGGTCTTTTTAATAAACATTATAATGAGTGGAGCTCCAATAGTGTAGCACTGAGTGTATGATGGTTGGATGAGTCGGCAACTACTAAGTAACTATGCATAGAATAGTTGGTCTCATGAGTAATAGTGACTGTCAAAGATCACTGGGTCAAGGAAGTGAGGACCATGATTTGAAGGGAAGAGTGTTGAGCCTGCCTTTAGCTGAGAAAATCCATCTTTGTGCTCTTGAGCACACCTTAGTGAAAGAAATGAAGTGCATAGAAGCCATCCTAAACTACAGTTTAGTTCTGTGAACCATGAATAAGCATGGGAAGCTTCAATGGAGTGTGCAATTGACTGAGAATTAATTCTTAGTATGGATATCACTCAGGTGCCCATTCCTTATGTTTAATGTAGTGGCAGAGACCAAGTCAAGAGCAACAGCAAAATGGAGAGCCACGTCGAGGTACACTCAATAAGTGTGGACACAAGCATTAAAGGCAACATTTTGTAAAGTGCAATAGAAGAACAATACAAGTGATTGCCATTGAGCAATGTGGGGAAAGCATAATTGTAGTGAGAGAGCCATGTGGAGAGCTCTGTGTTGTGTGTTTGTTTCTGCATGTGAGGCTGCGTGAGCATGTTCTACTATAAAAGTTTGAGAGTGCCTATGCAGAAGAAAGGAACCCTAAGAGATAGAGAGAGCCAGTGCTTCTGTGTGAAAGGCCGAAGGTGTCTGTGCAGGAGGAAGAAGGCAGAGAAGAGTGTGATGTTGTGTGCAGTGGATGGAGGTCCAAGATGAGTATGATGTTGTGCTGGTGACAGTAGGTTGTTGTAGAGTGAGAAGAGTGAGCAGATACAGAGTGTTGCATGGTCCAAGGGTTGAAGAGAATAGAGATGATATCAGGCAAAATGGTTGCCAATGACAATGAACATTGAATTCCTATTTGAGTGTGGGTTTAACCTTGCATATAAGAAGTTGGTGCTTCCATATCTAGTGGATGATTGAGAATGCTTGGGGGTTGGTGCCTCCTGCAAGTTGGTGCTTGCATAAATCCAAGGAGTTGTAATGGTGCTTGCAACAAATTCATGAAGTTGGTGCTTCTGGTAAGCTGGACAAGTGTCTAGAAAATAAGGGAGTTGGTGCTTTCTATGAGTGGTGGCTCACTAAATAGATTGATGTAATATAATAGGTGCTCTCATTTTACATCAATAACAACAATAATCTTTTGTGGTTTTTTCTTGAAAGGGTTTCCATGTAAAAACTTGTGTCTCATGTGTATGATGCTCATGGTGCATGATTGTATGTTTATTTCATATTGCTGCCACATGATATGTTGTTGTTGCCTAGATGGAAGGTTTCCAAGTGTAAATAAGAAAACTAAATTGACATAATAAAAAAAATAAATAAATAAATAGCCTTAATATTGATTCACCCCACTCTTAGTATTAACATTGTCTCCAACAGTTGGTATCGGATCCTGGTTCCTTCAGGAACAAATTAACCGCTAGAAGGTAGATCAAAGGGAAACAATGGCTAATCAAACATGGCAAACAACAAAAGGAGTTCGATTTTTAAATGGATCAAAGTATGAGATCTGGAAGATCATAATCGAAGCCTAATTGATGATAGTTAGTGAAGACATTTGGTTATCTGTGATATATGGAGAGAGGAATGAGTTCAATACATAAGCCAAGGAGATTATCATGAAGGGGATATCTAAGCCAGATGTTAATAAAATAAGTCATTATGAGTCAGCAAAAGAAATGTTGGACAAATTACAATGTCTCTATGGAGGAGAAAGGTACACAGCTCAAGAGGAGGTCGAAGAAAATTGTTGCTCAAGCAGAGAACCCGAATTTGAGAAGATTGTTGATAATGATGAGAAGAGAAGGAAGAAGAAGAAAAATGCATCTCAAAGGAAAGATGCTCAAAATAATGAAGATGTTTCTTCCGATGAGCAAACTGTTGATCTTCATTCCAAGGATGTTAAAGAAGAAGACCTTGATGAGGCTCCATGCTGATCAGAAAGTAAGCTATTGCTTTGTGATAAATGTAAAGAAATAGGTAACTTAGCCACTAGATGTTCATATTATTATTTTGAAGATGAAGATAGTCATACATCTACTTATTGTGAAGAGAGACCTACATTAGTAGCAATAGCAAATGAGGGATCCTCTGAAGAAGAAGAGAGTACATCCCTTAGACATGTTGAAGAATCCATGGACACAGAGATAGCTTTAGATCTATGTGGAGACTCAGCTAACACCTATGGTAGCGAAGAAAATGATCTAGTTGAAAGGATCTATTTGAGAAAGAAGTTGATCTCTGCTCTAAATGAGATCAAGGACTTATCAGAGGAAAATCTCAAGCAAGTGGAGAAATTTAAAGTTTATGATCTTGATAATGGAAAGTTGAGCAAAACATTAGTTGATCTAAATTCTCAACAAGAATAGGCTAGCAGACTAAATGGGACATTAACCAATTAGCTAAATGAGAAGGAAGCTTACTGCAAGAGACTACAAAATGAAGTAGTCTCATTAATACATAGCTTAGAAAATTCTTGTAAAGAGCTGCCTCAATATCATAAGCTTGAGAATAGCACGAAGGAAAATCTTGAAAGGTAAACTGCCCAAGTAAGGGTAGTTGAAGGTTACAACAACAAAAAAAAGAAGAATTTGTTGGACAACAACAACAACGAGGTCAACAACAATAGTGTCAGTCAGCAGAAAGATAGAATGCAAGGCAGAAGTGCAGACAATCATGGAAGGCACATGAAGAACCAACATAGGTCCTTTCATCCTCAAGGACAAAGCCCTCAAAGAAGAGGTATCTTCATTTCTCAAAAGTATTTTCATGTTTATTTTTTTTCTTGCAAACATTTTGGACACAATGAAGCAAGCTGCAGGCATGGGAAGTTGAAGCATATAGCCCAGATGATGCGACAAAAGGAAGTCAAGTATGTCTTTAGTGCTCTGAGTAAAGACAGCATGTTGGAAAATGGAAGGAGAAATCCTCAATTTTTTGACTTCTCTTCGAAGAAAAATCAGATCAAAATTAAGAAGGATGATTCTCATATTCCTACAAGAAAACCCTTTCTAGATGCATGATGTAATGAGTGCAATCTTAAGGTAAGGAAATGGAGCAGCAATAACCCAATTACCATTCTCTTTTAAATAAAGAAAAATGGAAGCAATTTGGTTTGGGTGAAGAAAGAGGACTTGAAAGAGAAGTTTCCTCTAGCCATTCGCAACCAAGAGAAAACCCAAAAATGGGCAGAGAAGAAGCTAGATGGTAATTCTTTTGTCAAGACTCAACCAAAGAAGGTTTCGATGAAGATGAAGGATGATCTTATCAGGGGGAGTAGATCCTATGTTTCTCTTTAGTAAAGGAAGAGAATGGCTTCAAGGGAGGCCAACCAATTCAGATGCATGAAGCTAGAAGGAAAATACAGAGAGGTGCATCTAATTGTTGAAAGCATGTTCGAGTCCCCTTGTTGATTACAGTAATGTATTTTCTTATTTTTTAATGTATCGCATTAAAAAAGAAAGGAGGAGTGAAGCCATAATGAGCTTGAGCGAAGTACACAACAATACTTTATGCTGTGAGAGAAGAAGACGAGCTACAACAGAGGTGTGGAATGACAGGAATTCCACATTTAAAGTCAAGTCCATGGAATTAGTCCCCATGCAGAAGTAAGGAAGTTGATGCATGAGATCAGAGAGCATTGGCTCAAGGGGAGCTACTTTGATAGTAGTGGTAGGCAACAATTTTCAGCCTCATGAAGAAAGATTTTTGAGTAAATAAAAGGTTTGCATCCTTAGTGGAATACTTTTATTTCATTTGAGTTGTGAATTTGAATATGCCTAGTAGTATTGTGTTCATGAAACACAATTGGAACAATATTTTCATGTCCCTTAACCTTCAATTGGTATCGCTATGATAATTGGTGGTTTGGGTTCGTATGGAGAAACCTTTTGTGCAAGTGGACATTTATTTTTGAGAAAGAGCTATAAGAGGTTGTCTGGTACAACGTCCAAATTGTATCTATTTCTTAGTGAAATTGGTATATTTAAGTAGCAGTCCATATTTGGAGCAGTATGATCTCAGGGGGAGAAGAAATGATTGAGAATCTCAGGAGAATTGAGCATAGAGGATGAAGCAGCAGCAGTGATGAAGAGCAAGCCAAAATGCATCATTAATGATTGGTATTTGCAGCAACAACAATACCATGAGCAGTTTAATGTGTATCAATTTTCTTTTAAACTAATATAAAATATGCATTGGCATGAGGAGTATTCATCCAGTAGCCATAAGACTGGAAGCACAAAGAAGAGGCAGTATATTTTTATGGGGATCATATCACACATGCCCAGTTTACATAGCAACAGTCCTTGAAAATATGTCTGCAGAGGAGAATGCACATCTCAGTAGCTAGACCTTGGCCTTGACAGCCAGTGATTTCATCGGGGAGAAAAAGGCAATTTTTAGCCCTTTTCCATTGATGTCAAAGGGGGAGAGAATTATTGGATAAGTTGTGGTGGCCCATGCGGAGGAGAGAAATCAACTAGTGGCTCATGCAAGAGAAGTGTGGAAGCAGCATGAGGTTTGGCCATCAAAATGAAGTGATGAGGTTGAGGTGTTTCCATCAATGATAAAGGGGGAGATTGTTGGATAATTGGAATTGTCTAGATTGCTAGTGGTTGAAATTATGTTGGCATTGATGTCAACAATCATGCTGGGAGATCTATTGGGTAGTAGGCATTGTCTAACAGTTGGCAAGTATGTTGGCATTGATGACAACTAGACTAGCATGATAGTTTGTGGCAACAGTTGTTGGCTTTAATGACCCCTAACCTAACTAAGATGGTAATTGGGCTAGCATTAATTCACTTGGGCTTGATGTGCCATGCTTAGGGGGAGTCATATGGTTGTTTAAGTATCTTGTAGAGAATCATTATAATAGCAGGCTTATTGGAAAATCCATAAAAAGATGACTATGGTTGTTGGAAGAGCAAGTTCCAGGCACAAGAAGAAGGGTTGAACTGCAAAGAACAACATAGTGTTCATAGCCATTTTTATGGTATCAGAAGGGCTCAAAGCCTACATTAGACCTCCTCCACTAGAAATTTCTCTGAAATATTTTTCCAACGATATGTGGAAGTCCATAAATGGCCTCATGGATCAAAAGTTATTGAATGCCAAAGTTAGGGTCTTAAAGTCCAAGACAGGATGAATTTCGAATACTAGAGATTTTAGAACCCAAAATATTGGAGGTCAAAAAATTGGGACCTCGGAGGTTTGCAACCATGGGATCATAAAACATTAGAGCCAATTTTCAGAAGGATGGGGCCATCGGAACCTCAGAGCATAGGGTCATCAGAACATCGAAATCTCAGAGCAGGCAAATATCGAAATATCAGAGCAGGCCAATATCGGAAGGGATGAGCAGGCATCATATCAAAAGGCCTAAATATAGGGGCACATGGCAGCATATCGATACCTCAAGAGGACAGCATATTGGAGATCAGAGTCTCAAAATTTTTGGAATGAAGGCCATCGGAAACTCGGAGTAGAGGGCATATTCGAAGGCTCAAAACATCAGAGGAAGGAATATTGGCGGTTGGAACCTCGTAAATTCTTAACAATTTTAATTCTTTGAAAGCGCTGAAGTTTGTGAAGGTAATAATTACAAAGGAATTGGTGAAAAACCAAGGACCAAGATGACCCTTTCTCTCTCCTCTGATAGGTCACATGGCAGCAGTTGATTGGCCCTATGGAGCTGCAGTGGCAAATGACATCAGCATGAAGTGGATGTATGGAGGACACATGGTAGCCATATTTGGAAGAATCAAGTGGCCTAATGGGGAAAATCCAAGTGACATGTGTCACCACTATGGAGGTGCCATGTGGAAATGATGACGAGAGGATGATGCCATTTGACAAGTCAGAATTTCGGAGGTTGAAGTTTTCATAACTTTGTTGTAATTAAAATAGGTAGAATTTTTTATTCCAGGGGCTCTGATATTGTAGGCACTTGGTCATGGGGACCCAAAGAACCAAGGGTGCAAAGTAGGGCCTAGCACCTAAGCGCTATGGAGTATATTGGAGGGTGAAGATCTCGTAACTCCTTCGTAATTTAATTGTGTGAAAGATATGATACCAGGGAGTTTTGATGTGTTGACACTCAGTCGTGTTGAGTCTAAGGAACCAAGGGTGAAGGGGACTTAACAAAGGAAGATAGGCCCCCAGCAGGGCTAGGAGGCCTTAGCACCTAAGTGTTAAGCCGTTGGTCATAGCTCTTGGTCCCATGGAGGAAAAATGATAAGGGGCTAAGAAAAAGATGTTAAAGGAAAATCAAAAACTAACGATTTTGTAAGGTCTGCTTAATAAATGTTACGATATTTAGGGCTCCAATATAATACCACAGTAGAGTATGAAGCCACTAGTCACAGGCAATGGTCCTATAGAGGAAATGCAATAAGGGGCTAAAGTAAGAAGGGCTAAAGACCAATCGGAAACTCAAAATTTTGAAAGGTAATTTTTAATAAAAGTTATGATGAGTGGAGCTCCAATAGTGTAGCACTAAGTGTATGGCGGATGGATGAATCAACAGCTGCTAAGTAATTGTGTATAGAAGAGTTGGTCTCAAGAATAATAACCATTGTCAAATATCGTTGGGTCAAGGCAGAAAGGACCACAATTTGCAGGGAAGAGTGTTGTCCTACCTTGAGCTGATACAAGCCATCTTTGTGCTCCCATGCATGCCTTAGTGAAGTAAATGAAGTACATAGAAGCCATTCTAAAGTATAGTTCAGATTTGTGAACCATGAATAAGCATGGGAAGCTTCAATGGAGTGTGCGGTTGACTGAGAATTAATTCTTATTATGGAGATCACTCAGGTCCCCATTCCTTATGTTTAATATAGTGGTAGAGACCAAGTCAGAAGCAATAGTAGAATGGAGAGACATGTTAAGGTACACTCGAGAAGTGTGGACACATGCATTAAAGGCAACATTGTGCAAAGTGTAGCAGAAGAATAAAACCAGTGATTTCCATTGAGCAATGTGGGGAAAGAATAATTGTAGTGAGAGAGCCATGTGGAGAGCTATGTGTTGTGTGTGCATTTCTACGTGTGAGGCTAAGTGAGTATGTTCTATTGTGAAAGGCTGAGAGTGCCTAAGAAAAAGAAAGAGACCCGGAGAGAGAGAGAGAGTTAGTGCTTCTATGTGAAAGGCTGAAGGTATCTATGCAAGAAGAAGAAGGACGAGAAGAGTGTGATGTTGTGTGCAGTGGACATAGGGTCGAGAGTAGTATGATATTGTAGTGTTGATAGTAGGTTGTTATAGAGTGAGCTTAGTGAGAAGAGACAGAGTGTTGTGTGGTCCAAGGGCTGAAGAGAACAAAGTTGATATCAGGTAGAGTGGTTGTCAGTGGTAGTGAACATTGAGTTCCTATTTGAGTGTGGTTTGAATCCTGCATATAGGAAGTTGGTGCTTCCATCTCTAATGGGTGCTTGAGAAATATTGGGGGTTGGTGCATCCTGTAAGTTGGTGCTTGCAAAAAATTTGTGAAGTTGGTGCTTCACATGGTGCTTATGGTAAACTGGGAAAGTATCTACAAAATAAGGGAGTCAGTGCTTCTTGTGAGTGGTGGCTCACTAAACATATTGATGTAATAGAGTAGTTGCTCTCATTTTGCATCAATAACAATAATAAGCTTGGTGGTTTTTTCTCGAAATGGTTTCCACAGAAAACCTTGTGTCTCACGTGTATGATGCTCATGGTGTGTGATTGTATATTGATTTCATATTGCTGCCACATGATATGTTGTTTGTGGCTATATGGATGGTTTCCAAGTTTAAATAAGAAAATTAAACTGGCATAAAAAGTTAAAAATTATCCTTAAACTAATTCACCCCCCTCTCATTATTAACATTGTTTCTAACACTAACCTCAAGTTTCCCTGAAGAACATTTAAACCTCCCAAAGATATAGAAAACAGGAAGAACTTCATTCTCCTAGACTAGGAAAAAGAATGGTGTATCAAAATCCATTCCCTCTAGCTCTAGGAAGGGGATGAAAACACAAGATTCTTCTATCAATTTGCAAATCACGGTAAGTCTATTAATACCATTTTGTCAATTAAAATGAGAGATGGTTCTATGGCCACCTACTTTACCGAATTGGTTTCTAAGGGGGTCCAACACTTTGAACAACTCTTCAAAGAGTAGAATTAGGCTACCGTTGACCATATCCTCCATGTAGTAGGGCTCTTCCCAAATTATGTGGATGAGGAAAGTAATGGCCTATTAATGTAAAAAGTTACAAAGGTAGATGTGGAAGGAGTTTCTACGCAGCATACCAAAATGCAAGAGTCTTGGTCATGATGGACTTCTTGTGGAATTTTATATTTGGTGTTTTGATTTCCTTATGAATGACTTAACCTAAGTGATCAAACACTCCAGAACATCGGGCCAAGTCTTGGGAGTTTTCAACTCCACCTTCATTACCATCATTGCAAAAAAGGACTAGGCTACTTCCTTTGAACACTTCTAACTTATATCCTTATGCAACACCGTATATCAAAATCATCTCCAAGTCAATCCCCTCTGAATAAAAGAGACCATTTTCGATAGTATTTCTTCAAAACAGTTTGAGTTCCCAACAGGTAGATAGATTCATGAAGACATCAGGATCATCCAAGTGAGTTTGCACCCATTTCACACCCGTCATCTAATGGTTAGAGTCTATAAGGTGGATCACTCCAAATATTTTGATGGGATCAATTGGCTTTACATAAGACTCCTCATGCTCCACCTAGGATTCAATCACAATTTTGTCACATAGGTGCTCCACTGCGTCAGCACAACCTCCTTGGTGGGCCTTATTAATGGATTGGCATCCTATTTCTTTCATTTATGTCACAGCTTTCATCAACGGTGCCATGTGTTAAAGTTAGCTAGGAAAAGTGTCTTCCACATTGGCTTGGTGCTAACGTATGGAAGAATATCCTAAAATAATTTGGGAAATAAATTAACTTTATGGGATATAAATTTATGAGATAAAGTACACTTTAAGTGAATTAAATTAAAGATTAAAACACAGTTATTGGATCATGATGGACTAAGATAAAATCTCATCCATTGATCTTCAAGGTTAGCTGGAAGGTCAAGAGTCACACCCAATTGGTATGAAATTTGAGGAGCATTTGTGGCATGAATTTTGAGAAAAGGGGTTTCTAATTAGTTGAGATAAGTTGTTATACTGAATTTATTTGTAATAAATAATTTTCCAAGAGCTAAAAAAATAATAAAATCTCCCTCTTGCACTGGTTTTCCCTCTGAGGTTTTTCTAATGACAGTTTATCCAAAAAATTTAGGTTTTGTAGATGAGCTTGATGTTCATAATTTGTTGATTTCAAGTTCAAATTTGTCTTTTGTGTTGTTGTTCATAAAGATCATACATCCATTTGCTGAGTTGTATCCAAATTTTCTAAGTATTTTTTATTGGAACAATTACATGTGCATAGACAAAGTGTGAAGAAATTCCTGCAAGAGATTTATGTATTGTAGGTTAATTTATGAGTGTATTTTCTCACACCTTCTCTCTCCCCTCCTCTTTCTTTTGGTGGTTGTAATTTGAGGCAGCTCATTCATGACACAACTAGAAAACATGCCTTCTTAGAAAATCTAGGGACAAATTTAAGGATTTCCCATCTCCTTTTTGTCGATAATGTCCTGATTTTTTATGATGGGAACCTACAGAATATTGAATAGTTGGAATATTTATTTCCAACATTTTTAAAGCCACATGAATGAGTATAAACAAATAAAAATACACCTTTTACACCTAGTGAATGTTGGAAGATGAAAAGCGCCAGATACAAGACCTCCTAGACCTCCATCCAGAGGACATTGGAGATGGCCTTAGATATTTTTTTTTCATATAAGTCCAAACATTTATTTGAAATTAGATTGGAATTGGCTCATTAAAAATATCAAAATTAGAATTTTTTTCTATTGTAAGAAATGGCTCTCCAAAGCAAGCATATTGGTTCTGATAAAATTTGTCATCGAGGCCATCTCAGTATATCGGGCTACTCTAGCCTAGATACCCAAAGGAATATTATGCAACATTAAGATGCTCTCCCTCATATTCTTATGGGTATGGAAGGAAGAAAAACTGACATATATTCTAGTAGCTTGGAGTAAAATAGCCCATCCAAAATCCCTTAAGGGTTGGGGGTTAAAAGACATCTTTTATTTCTCCAAGGCACTAATAGCCAAGGGTGCCTAGGCACTTTGAAATGGATTTTTACTATGGTCATATATTCTCTACTCCAAGTATATATATCTTAGGCCCATAAGGGAATGGATTTGGGATCCAAACAAACCCCACTCCAATGGCTCAATTTTTCTAGAAAGCAATTATCAAGGCCTTCCCAATAATATTTATTGTCCTATGCTAGCGTAATGGAAATAGACAAAATATTATCCTATAGAAGGATCCATGGATTGGATTTGGATTACAATACCTTCTAATTGACCCTCTCATCCAAATTTTGAACATGAACAGTTTCTACTCTATTTCTCATATCTCCCTCATACACAACTTCATAGGACCTTAGATTTGGATCCACAATTTGGACCTCCACCTCCTTTAAAATATGGCTCTAATAGAGAACTCTTACATCACTACTCTTCAAACATTACATGCACTAATGATTGAATAATCAGATCATCTTATTTGTGTCTTCCATCCATCAGGGAAATACTCTCCAAATGTTGGCTACCTACACCTAGCACAAGCCCAAGAACAACAACCTCCCCCCTGGTGGGGGAAAAAATATGGCAGTTAAAATTTCTTACAAAGTATCGCCACTTCATGTGGCTCCTTCTTAACAAGAAGGATCCCACACGAGACATCCTACATAAAAAAATCCTTCTAGAGACCTACGAAATCCATCCTCTCTATACAAGCCTTTGAAACCACAATTCATATGTTCATCTTATGCCCTTATACGAAAGATGTTTGGCAGGAAATCTGCCAACTACAATATGACTTCTTCATCTAAAAGGGAACCCCTTTGAAGGGAATTTGCTAAACTAGTTCTCTTCCATCAGAAATTAAAATTACTTGTCCCTACCTCTAACGGTATCTTTGGAAATTTGGGTGGATCAAAACAGGGCTATCTTTGAAGAAAACCCCTCATTGGCTATCAAAACTAGTATTCAAATTCTAGCTATTTTGGATTCCTCAAAGGGGATACCTCTTGAAGGGAATGGGAGGAGCAGGGAAGAAGTTACAATCAAGAAGGATAACTCATGGTATTTTTTGATGGAGCAGCCCAAGGGACCCCTCCATGGGTGGGCTAGGGAGGATTCTTTTTCTCTCTGACACACGCTCTATTTTCTTCTCACTAAACAATGGAGCCACAACAAACAACTTAGCTAAGCTCATGGTCTTAAATTTATCCTCTCTCTTGCAAAGGAAAATTAGCTTTATAAGTTTGATGTTTGCAATGACTCAACCTTAGTCATGAACTAGATGACATGAATAACCCAAATCCTCAACTACACCCTTCATCCTTTACATCATTTTGTCTCTTATCTCAACTCCTCTTTCACCGATATTACTTATGATCATATATATAGGAACCAAAACATATATGCTTATAGATTTTCCAAGGGAGGATTGGACCTAGTACCAAACTACTTGAAACTCACATAAGTAAAAGATAGATAGAAGCATGAACTCTTTCAAGGAAAATGGTCATTATGAAAATTATCACGGAAATATCTTGATAGTTAATCATATATAACTTTTTGACATATGTTTATGTTATTTGTCTCCACTGCACTAATATTGAAATAGCCTTCAATGCTTATTATTTTATACTTTTAAGGATCTTGAGGATATACTAGTATCCATGTAATATAAAGGGAGCACTTTTATAGTTGTAAGGGGCTATATCAACCAAATGGTATGCACTACATCTATTATATGTAATTTTATATCTTAATGAAATTATCTTAGGTTGCTGGGAAGAAAGGTTGTTATCTCCCCCATCAAGGATCAATTCCCTTCAACTAACATGACGATGAAATATCATGAGAATATTGTTGTAATGGCTACATGCCTATGAATATTGTTTTATTGACCCTCACTCTCGCCCTTTGGCTAAGAGAGAGGATGATTTCCCTTGAAACAAAAAATATATATAGCTTTTTTTATTTGGGAAAAAAAAGTGGACTAGGTCCACTACAGCTTTTATTATTAAATAAGGCCTAATAGTAGGTAGTTAGCATTTAAATGTAATGTTACTTCGTTAAGGAATTCCCAATAGGTAGTTAACATTTGGTTATGGATAAGGTCTCCTAACTATCTATAATATGAAATATAATTGGGATGTTACACCTTTTACTTAGCTAGGTTGATATTAAATGTGTTGTTACAAATCTTATATTTATAGAGGTGGAAAGTATGGAAGGTATTATTCTTGATCATGGAGGAAAACAAGAGGAAAATTTTGCCTGGGGATTAAGGATATCCTCAAACAACTAGGTTGAAGCCTATGTTATTTTCGAAGGCTTTATCATGATATTTAATATAGGAATAATAATTTCGATTGTTATTGGGGAACCAAATATAATACTCATCCAAATTATATCAAAATCCCTCTCCTTAAACAATAGGATTGCCTATATTATAGCTCATTCTCGTAAGGTAGCCAATGGTTTTCAAAAGATAATGTTCTACACATCGAGAACAAAATTTTCAAGTAGATGAAAAAGCCAATCAAGCATTACAACTTCAAAAAGGTGGGATAAGGAAAAGAGGGATGCTTCATCACCATATAATCCCTTGATTTGGTTTATTATCAAAGTCATGGGAAGTATTGTCACAATAGTGAACCACATGGAACATAGTAAAACTCAATGGATTGCATATGAGATGAAGGGACATGATAGGACTTATGTATTATTTCCATGCATGTGATCTCTTAGCCCCCATCTATCCTTTGAATCATATGCATGGATTTATTGCAACAGAGGATGGATAATGGATCTCGTCATCGACACAAACCTTGAAAGCATGAATAAAGTCATTTGCTTGGAAAGAAACCATTCTTCTCTATGAAATATCACCTGGAATTAATGTTTTATCATTTTTATCCCTAATTCTCATGCTCTGGGTATTAAATTGAAGTTTTTTCTAGTGAAATATTCAAGCGATATTACGTGTTGGTTGTGTATTTAAGGCTAGAGATTCAGTATCTTCTTGTGTTAACAAACATAGGATGGAATTTGTTTTTGCTTATTGATATATTTTTATTCATGGGGGCTCTAGTGATTTCAACCTTGATTTCTTTTAATTCTTTAGTCTAATTTTAATTTTGGTTGACTGTGCAATCAATAAGGTATACATTGTACTCTAGTTTAATTCCTCTTCTGAGAAATTTTTGCAACCATGTTTGTTTTTCATGGATTATAAGGAGGATCAAGACATCTAGAGAGCTCTCTATATGCATAAATATTCCATATAATGTAATAGGACCTTCATATTTGATGTTACCTCAAAGGTTCATGAAAATGAACATTTGTTTACATCCCAAAATTCCACAACCATGATAAATTTAGCACAAAAAAAAAACAAAAAAATGATTCTCTCGAAGTGGAGCACAAGATGCTCAGAAATTTGGTGCTTAATTTGAGTAAAATTTCTCATTCTACAACATCAAATCATATAATTTCTACCAATTCAATTCATTTGGAGGTTAAGTTGGAAGATATGGTACATTAGATTCTTAAACAAATGGACATTGGCAACCAAGAATGAAACCATGTCTATTGTGAATTCTATGTATTACAAAATATTTTGTATCTTATTAATAGTGTTAAGAAAGTATACTAGTAAGAATAATTAGGATGTATGTTGAAATGTGTAGGTTGGGATGTACTCCCACAATCCCTAGGGTAATGGTTTGTAAGGAGTTGACCCACAAATTTGTGGGCAACGTATGCAAGCAGTGGGATTTGTACCCAAAGTTGTGAGCGAAAGACCCAAGTGAAAAATGGTTGTTTATTCATTAGATGCATTAGGGGAACCCTTGATGGGATAAGGGGCACCTATGGCTTCAATGGTGTGGGAAAAATACAAATGAAAGAAATTATATTTCTATAGTTAATGGTGTTTAAGCATGTTTGGCTTAGGTTGGCTTGAGCGTAAGTGGTAACTCCACTAATAACATTAGAAATAGAGATGAGATTGAGCTCATTTGTCACATCCAAGAAATCGTCTTTCTCATGTGATATTTGCCCAAGAGAAGAGTGAGTTACCTCAGTGAGCCATAGATCCAAAGGAGGGATGAAGGCTGAGCTTATATGGTCATCCTTGAGTCTAAAATGAAGGTTGCGTTTTCCTAGGTTAGAGGAGGTTATCTCTGTGATTTTTGGCCCTTAAGAAGGTTTGTTTCGTATCAGTTGAGGACATTGATTTGTGCCCTAGTCAGGGTTCTTCCTAAGTGAATTCTACCTCAATTAAAGTCTATCCTGAAGTCTAAAAGACATTGGCTCAAGTTATGTTCCTGGAGGAGAGGGTCGAGACCCTAAGAAGATGAGGTTAAGTATATTTTATCTTTGTGGTGAAGGTTTCATATCTTGAGGACAAGTGTACAAAATCTTAGGTGTGTTGACGGATTCTAAAGAGGGTCGCATATACCATTATTTGCGAATAGAAGTGTGAATTGTTTGGACAGAGGTATAGTGAAGGAAGAATGGCACAAGAGGGGAGATTCATTGGGGTAAAGAGATGAAGGTCATGTGGAATGATTGTCCAACAAGTGTTGGTTTGACAGCACGCTAGTAAGCCCTATGTTCAATGATTTGATGTTGCAAATTCACAGTGAGAGGGTTGTTTGACGAAGACCTTATGAAAATTCAGTGTTGGAGTAGCTAAGGGATTGTTACAAGGAAACTTGATAAAGGCCATAGTAAATTGACTTAGGAGGTGTTGAGTTTTTTTTAGGGAAAATTAGTTGGGACTAAGTTCAGTGACATTGGAGGAGTAGTTCCATTGATGGAAGGTAGAATTTGATGAGTTGATGTGCAAGAGAATCTAAAGTTGCAAATTACCTTGTGAGCAGTAGTGGTAGAGGTGTTGAAGCAAAAATATCTTTTTCTGTATAGGTAGCAAAGGACCTTCTAGGTGTTCAATAAAGGTTGATTGAAAGGGCTGGTATAATTGCTTCTTCAGCAAGTAAGTCAAGTTATTCTTGTTCAAGGGAAGATTGATTGTCATGTGTTGTTAACATCAAGCCCTAGTATCCTTATCTCATGGATAATTGCAAGGGCCATGATCCCTAGTATGGAAGCCCTATTTTTGTTGCACTAGAAACGTAATATAACAAGTTTTGGGTTGTGTAAATTCTTGTGTCGATTCACTGTTGTACATTTTCTGTTATGTAAAGTGCTTCGTGTTGTGGCATTTTAGTGTGTTTGTGATTGTGTTTTAGACATAAACCTAATCCTGAATTTCCAAGGAAAAATCAATACTGTAGTCCTTAAAATGCTAAAGGACTATATGTATGTAGAAGATAAAGAGCTAGCAATTTTGTTTGAAAGTTTAGGTTAGAAAATAATTTATGTTGTTAAAACTTGGCTACAGCCTTTTATCTAATATAGATTCTCCTAGTTTTTGTTTATTTATTTTTAACACACACACACACATTTATGATGCCTTGTGGTCCTTATTTGAGATGCTTTGTTTTCCTTCTCTTCTCTTTGAAGATTATTTCTAAGGATAAACCTATACTTTCTCTCTCGAATAAACATCAATGAGAATGTTAATAGTGTTTAGGGTTATGCTTACACTAACATGATAAGTATTTAGAGCTCTAATTCTTTCATTGACTGGATGATATTAAAATGATCATCTTACCATCCTCCATTAATATTAAAACAAGTAATGAAAAATTCTCCAGTGTAAATATTGCCATAAATGTGCTTAAAATTTTATCATTTTTTGGTCCTTGATTTGTTCCCAAATAACTCTATATCGAGTGATTAAAGGCCTAACTTGCTTGACTATATGCTCAAGAACTGGTACACCATGGACAGAGGTCATTTTCACTGCAGGAAAACTCCACTTCATGTAGATTTGGATACCATAATTCACAACTTGATCCAAGGATGACAAGGAAATCAATTATGGATAGTGTCAAGCTTTCGACATGATGAACCTAAAACTTATGGAAATCATGATGGAAGGTGGCACCATAAATTTTAAGTGCATGTGGACTATCTTCATGCACCTCATATGCAATTCAATGGCAACATCTAAAGCCCTCTCATCAATCCTTATGCTTTATCTGTACATTTGGTTTCTACAGTGGGTTCCTTTGTTGTCCTCTTGTTTTTTGTCCTTTGTTGTCTTTGATTTTCATGGCCCTTTACTCAAGTAACAAATATGGAATTAGAAACAAGTGTTGTAGTGATTGCCTTCCAAGACACTTTCTCATTAGTTATCAAAAATAAGCTTTGAACACAAGAAGAGGATGTTAAAATGGAAAAGGGAAATAGGGAGGATGTGAAAAGTGATCTCTTGGTTAGATATTTTGTCCCGGACCTCTACACCAATCAAACCTAAGGTCTTAAATTGTTCAAGACTTTATAATTATGTTGGCATATCCAGACCTTCGTGTCTTACAAAATTCACATGTGAGAAGTGGAAAAATTCTATCTCAACTAGCACATGGGAAAATTGGAGAAACATAAAAGTTTTCTTGCCACCATTTGTACCTAGTTGGAAAAGAAGCATGGTGGAGTGCTTCTTTTAGATTCAGTTGGATGCTCCAAGGACAACCCTCTCAACATCACCTCAACTCAAAAAAATTAGGAACCTCAACACCCTCATTATCTTCAATATACATGATCTTTGTTTTGGCCATGGATCATCATAATTTCAATTATTTTTTCCTTTGTATTAAAGAACATATACCCAATGCAAATTTTGGTTCCTTACTAGCAAACTATCCCTGTGTCTTACATTCTCTAAACTAGCCATCTATGTCCTTCAACTCTATTTTGGCTTGGTTTCCCCGTGGAAAATCTATTTTTGTTTGTATTTGTTGATTAGTCATTTAGACCGATGTACTTATTATATATCCATTATAATTGCTCTGATTTATTTTAGTCTAACCAGAGTGTGAAGCCTCCTTACTTTTCTAGAGTTATCTATGCTTATGATTTATAAACACTAAAAGAATAAAATTATAATTATAATTTTTTATAAATATTTAATCACATAATCATAAATATATATATACATATATATATATATATATATATTTAATCACATAATCATAAAAAAAAAAAAAAAAAAAAAAAAAAAAAAAAAAAAAAAATTGTATTTACATATATTCAAATATATAAATAATTATATAGGGATTGGATTATTCCCTAAAACTAATTCTTCTTGGCTAAGAGTTCATCTTCCTCTGACGTAAGGAAACATGTTAACCATCCAAGACTCAGAGATAGTTGGCATGAGTGAAAGACTACCCCCTTACAGATCACCAACAGGTAATTTCAAGTGGCGTGGTTTTCCTTGAATAACAATGATGAGTTAGTGTGCATTCGCAGATAGCAACCAATGATGGTTACCCCCACTGCTGGTTTGAAAATTGGGTTATGATAAATTTTCCCACAATTTAAAAAATAAAAATCTAAAGAATTATATATATATAGATATATATATATATATATAACAAGGTTAATAGTTGCAATGCAACATAGTCCCTGCCTCTATCACTAACTAATTGATTAAAGGTTGTGCAGAGTGTGGAGAAAACTTTGCACAATGAAATCTCTCAGCACAATGAAAACTCTCCACACATTGAAATCTATTTACATAATGAAATCTTTTCGCACAATGAAAGATCTCCACACAAAATATATACACAATGGAAAGCTCTTTGATACCTTATAACAATTTCATTATATTACATGATCATGTAGGCTAATCAGAAACAGAAAACCAACACGTATGTGGAGAAACTCAGAAATTTAAAAGGGGAAGGAGCATAGTCTGTATCTCAGTATTTTCTAGCGAAGAGCTTTTTTTTTATATTAGCGCTCTGCTTCCACTCAATTTTTGAGAGTATATCAATCAACATTGCAGAAGCAAGGACGACGTGTGGAGATCCCTGTAGATCGTGTGCTTGCACAATATTTTCATAGTGATTGCTATGCTTTTGTGTTTGGAATTTCATGCCCAATTCGGTTACTATCGGGATCATCATATATGTCGTCATGGAGGGGCCTATTACGAACTAGATATATGTCATGGCACATGGGTGTCACCATCTATGTAGTCATAATTTTACTATCACGGTGTTCTACACTTTTGCATGCATTCTTCCTCCGCATAGTTATCCCGCACACCTTTCTTCCACACAATAATAGTTTCAAAATGATTGAAACAAACAAAATTGCATCTCAATTCAAAATAGATTAGTGAATCTTTCAAAGAGAAGATTGTTGAGACAAAGAACTCTAGTATTCCCACTGCATTTATATAAGGCAATTCGCATTATCAAATGCACTAAATGATACAACATTAGATGAAATTTGTTTTTTAATTTGTGATTTGTGTGAGAGAACAACTGTGCACAATAAAAAAATACAAGTGTGTCGCGATGTTCCACACTTCCACATGAATTCTCTCTCTACAAATTTCTCCTACATACCTCAGTGAAACAAAATTTCATTATGAAAAGTGTGTAGGTTTTGCTATAGACATAGTACTCTAGCTCTTACATAGCACATCAATCCCATTACATAGTACTCTAGCTCTTACATAGCACATCAATCCCATTAAATGAAATTCATCTTCCTCCATAATGAAAGCTTGATTTGTATCTTCGTATTCTGAATTATTCTGCCACAATGTTTCATACTTTTGCATGCATTGTCCCTCTACACAATTCTCCTACACACCTTCCTTCTATACAATACTAGTTTTTGAATGATTAAATTCAGTGAAACCACATCTCAGTTCAAAACACATTAGCACATCTCTCAAAGTGAAGAGACATGCATTGTCTATCTACATAGTTCTCTCGCATACTTTAGTGAAAGAGGATTTCATTGTGTGTGAAGTAAGGAGGTTTCCTTATAGTCATGCTTCTCTAGATCTTACATAGCACATCAATCCCACACAATGAAAACCATCTTCCTCCATAATGAAATTTTGATTTGTATCTAAATTATTTTGCAGTAATATTATGTACTTCCACATTCATTCTCCCTCCACATAGTTCTCCCGCATAGCTTCCTCCCGCACAATACTCCAATATTCTCATTCCACATTTCTATGAGGCTCTTCACATTATCAAATGCATTAAATGCTATATATCGTACTTCCATACAATGTGTTATTAAGGCTATGTATATTTATTAATCAAAGAATTAGTGTGAAAGCAAGGATTACCAGTAAAACATATTATATTATGTAATCATTCTAATGATAATAGGTAATGTACAAATTGTTCAAAGCATTTAGTGTTAGAGCATATAAAAAAGGACAAGTGTGTAGCATCCATATATGGAAAAATTGTGTCGAAATGGAAATGTTTGTAAATATGTGAAAACATGGAGTGACAGACATTGATTATGTTGCAAACGAGTTAGCACTTAGTATTGAAGAATTAATTAATGCCTACAATAACTTTTAATATATATTCAGAAAATCTACACGCAATCACATTATTGTTGGAAATAATACTGAGAGGGGGGGTGAATCAGTATTATCAGATCAATCAAACTTTTCAATGCTCAGAAACATATACGCTACTTCAGTTAAGTGAACCAGCGTGTACACGCTACTGTGACTAAGTAAAACAGCGTATAAGAAGAAAACTCACAATTTAGTTAGCTTATTCTTCAGTTAAGTGCATCAGGACATTATTCACCACATTAACAGTAAACATGTGCAGTATAACAGAACAGATCAAAAGCCACACACATGAACACCAAGATATAAGGTGGAAACCCAATGTGGGTGAAAACCACCTGCTGCAAGTTGTCTCTATCTTTCTTTAATATGAAACTTCAGTCTACAATCTTTTGTACTGGTGCAGCCTTATACCAGTACGCAGGCTACAACCTGCAGAAGGCTACAACCTTCTCTCGTTCTCCAAACTTCCTTGGAAGGGAGCTCCAACCCCCTTTGCTCTTGTACTAGCCAAGATACTAGTACGTAGGTGCTGACCTACAATCTTCTTTCTTTCAGGTATCACTTTTCATACATTTTCAGACTTGGATATTCCTGAAGCACAACATTACAATCTGAAGACCACAATTCATTCAATTTCCACAACAGATCATTGAAGCATAAAACAACCAAACTTTGAATCACTGAACCACTGAACCCTGTCAATCACCAGTTACCAGAACACAGAGCAGACTACAGAACTCTGCAATAACAGTCAGACCCCATTGTAAACCCAAAATCAAGCTTCAAAAGATATACGCTACTTCAATGAGCAAAACCCGCGTATACACGCGCTTTTACCGAAGCCAACCTGCGTACAGATCTAAAAATAAACTTTCTCAATTTGCAGCTGTACCAGACATTAGTTAGACCCAGAACATAACATTGCGACAATATGCAGATCTAGAAATACGCATAATCAACCATATCATGATAGTGCATTTCAAACCATTAGATCCCGATCTATCCTTAGATCTAGTCTTCCATCAACCGATGTGATCTCTCCTTGGCTTAGATCAAGCAACCCAGAACCTGCATATCAGATCTCTTTCTCTCTTAGATATTCAAGCCTTGTCGAAAGATATTTTTGCCTAATGATCTTCTTCTCCTTATATAGCCTTAGGCCTTGCTCAATACCAAGAGCCAAAACCATAGTAATACAATACCATCAACTTCAAAACTAGAGATCGACACGCCCGTCGAGACACAATGGTCTGAAACCATAGGCACAACTTCCAAGGACTAACCACCATGGACCAAAGGTACTTTTCCACATACACGCGCTTTTTCTGAATCCAACTAGCGTGTACACGCGACTTGGGCTTAACGAACCTGCGTATATGAACTTCCTTGGCATGCTGTACTAAGATCTGTCTTCTGATTAAGTTGCCATCACCTGTACCAACCTCTGAGAGAGTTGCCATCAAGGACAACACTTGAATCATAATGCCAACAATTATCGCTCAAGTACTTAATAACATTTGCTTTGATGCATTGTGTAATGATTACTGGCTACAAACATATTAATAAAATTGTATCTATCAATATTATGATATACTCTTTTCGTCATTTATTTGGTGAATCAATGCGCAATCAGCACATCGTTCAAGTTCTTAATATAATTTATTGTGTGTAAACAATTCAAGAATATGCATAGGCCCTCTGTGGCTAGTATGCCTTACAGAAAATTGAAACAATGTGTAGATCTCCTTCGTACACTTTTATTTGTATATTTCTTTTTCACAATGGAAGCTTCCTTCGCATCTTTTCATTCCACACATGTATAATGATTATTTTTCATAAACATATCAAGAAGAATATATTTATCGATATTATAAAATATTATGTTCACCATTTATTTAGTGAATCGACACATAATCATCAAACGTGTTTAATTCACATGCTTCTTGTGCTCATTTCCTTGTTTGTCATTTTATCAATTATTAGATATAAAATAATAATTGATACGTAATCAAGACATCATAAAACCTAATTGAGACTTAATTCTATGATTAACATATATATTTTTAGATAATATAAAATAGTATTTTCTCCATTTATTCAGTGAATCGACACATAATCAGCACACTTATTTGCCTCGTACACTTCTTGTGCGCATTGCCTTGTTTTCCGGTAACATTTTGGAAATTATCGAATATAAAAGAATAATTGATACATAATCAGGTCATTGTAAAAACCTATTTAATATTTAATTCTATGATTAACATATGTATTTTTAGATATTAATGGTAGGTATTATTGGAATCATAAGTAGTTGTAGCAAACTAATGTTAAAATCATTATATATTTATCGCTTATGCGAATTCAAGTCTATTGAATTTTACTAATGGTTTTTGTTTCTTGATTCTTGTTTATTCATGCTATGGAATTGTCACATTTTTATGTTGTTTAGGGTAAGAAGAAAATGTAACGAATACATCTAGTCAAATTATTTATTTATGAAACGTTTTTTGAAAAGTAATGTAATAATGTGTAGATGTCTATTTATTATATCGGTTACCTAGGAAAAATAACATTGAATATAATAAAGCATCTATTGTGAACTAACAAGGGATGAGAGAATGAACAGAATGGAGCAAATCAGAGCTAGGGTTTATCTGTGCAAAACTGGGGTTTTGGGAGCGGTTGCCTCATTCTATCCCTTGGTCAGTTGGCTGGGAAAAAGGGATTCTGAAGCACCGGGTCAATGGAGGCTCCAATTTCTCATGTAGGTTTCACCAGATGGACCAGTTCGAAGGGAACAAACCGGACATTAGGTTACTGGAGACCTGGAACTTGAAAGAATAGGAGCAAAATGTACAACGGTGGTCTCTGAAATCTGGGTAACTAGACCATCGTTTCTCTGTCACTTTATTTATCTTTATCTCTCTGGGTTCACAAATGACGGCTCTTACAAGATGGTCTGGTGGATGTGGATATGTTGGATGGTTCTCTAGGTAGTGAGTATTGCCCTTTCCACATCGTGCAATGCATTTATTTTCTTCTAGTTAGGTGTCACATTCCCCTATTGTGGCATGCATCTCGCAGATGGTTTGGCATTTGGGAATGGCTTAACTACGGGTGGGATTCTATGGAAGGGTCACAGGGCTTTCGGCATTGTGGTGGAAGCAGGTCTTATACCTCATCTTCGTCAGTGCTTTAACCCTGAGACGGGTGGATGGTATTCCTCTTCCGGCTAATTGGTTCTTGAACCAGTTTCCACTCTTGGATTCTTGGCATGCCCACCATCTCCGCGAAGTTTCTCGACCTTCTGCCCTCCCGTGCTTCAGCCAGTTCTGGGATTGGTCTAAGGCCCATACCAAGTGGTTGAAAACTTGTTCTCGACCTGCAAGAGCCCTCCTCATCCCTTTGAGCCATTCGAACTAGCTTCCTTCAAGTGGTCCATCAATTAAAATAGGGAGTTTGGCTCTCGGAAATAGAGGGGCACCCAGGCCTCTAAGGTATCATGGGGGAAATGACCGAGGAGCTGAGACTGCCACATTAACACGCACTCCATCAAGTCAGGATCAGAAAAAGGCCAGTGAACTGGCTCAACAAGGACACACTCTATTTCACCCTACTTCTGGAACTGGATCAAACAGAACACGGGGACAAAAGGAACATCCGAAGAAGTATATCCCCACGACAATAGTGAAGATATCGTTTCCAAGCAACTGGTAAGTACTCTCTACATTCAAATTTTCCTAAAGACTTCTGGCGGGAGTACATTGTTAATTTTGGTAAACACAGCAGATAGAGTGATGCTCCTGAAGAAATACATCACATAAAAAACTGGATACCCTATTCATATGCAAAATTTGTTATTCGGGTGAAAAATACTACAATATAACTAACTCCTGTTGGAATATCACATCCTTCCTATTACCACCATAATCCTCAACTTGAGACTCAGGGGAGGAGTTGTGACACCCAGTAAAACCAAAAATGCAGATGGGGGTTTGGGGTGCAGCACAAAAAAAGGCACTGGAACAAAACAGAAGCACTCAAATGGGGGACTATCCTTCAAGAACATTCTCCAGGGAAAAAAGACAGCCATAGAATCAACCAAACAAGTAGGAACCGCTCCTAGCCCATACATAGTGGAGCAACTGAACTACACCCTAGAACTAAACTTAGACATGCCTAAAACTGACGAGCATTGTGCTTCTTTTGAATCCCTAGCCATTATATGTCATTTCAACTACTTTTGGCCAAATCCAGTAGAAATTTTTCACTAGATTTTAACTAACTAGTCTTTAGATTGCGAAATTCATCTTTGCTCAAAAGGCTTCTTTATTGTAAATTTTCCAACATCTGAGGCTAGAGACACAATCCTTCAGGAAGGACCATGGTTCTGGGGTTCGACTGGCCTCTTCACTACTCCTTGGTTTCCTGATTTTGATGCAAATACCATGGTCATCTCCAGAATGTCGATTTGGTTTCGGATGCATAATCTTCCCCTAAATTTCTAGTATGACCAGGTCCTTGAAGGCATAGGCAACAGTGTTGGGCAATACATCAAGACTAATACCCAAAGAGTGGAGGTAAGGGTCTTTACATTTGCATGTATATTTGTAGAAGTCGACATCAGCAAAGGCCTACCGGACAGCATACACCTAATCTACAACAAGCATATTTGGACACAGATTTTAGATTATGAGAACACAGTTTTTAGGTGCAAGAATTGTAGGCAAACAGGGCACCTACATAATATGTGTCCAAAAGCTAAAAAAGACATCCGAAGAAATAAGAGTCTTTGGAAACAGGCTAAAGGTTCACAATATCCCCCACCAAAACCTGAAGAGGAGGAGGGTGATGCCAAGGATGCAACCTCACCAAAGGGGAATAACCAAACAACAACGGAACCAGAATCACAGGGGGGAACCCCACACGACCCATCTGAAACTTGGGAACAAGCAGTACAAACAAACATGATTTCAGAAGGAGGAGACATTAGTGGGAACAATCGTATTCTCTCATCGGAAAGTTTGGACCCAGATAAGGATAATTCCAAACATGATGCAGAGAATCAGCTTGCACTAGTCTCTTATGTTCCGTCTCAAGGGGAATGGTGAAGGGTTGAGAAAAAGAAGGGGAGAATAGCCTAGATTTTTCCCACCATGTACATTATTGTTGTTTTTTCTTTCTTTTTTTTCCTGATTATCATCGGTCTTTGACTAGATGATGTTATACACCTTGCCAATGCAACATGTAATTTTGTTTTCATTAATAAAATTACACCTTTTTCCATGAAAAAAAAAAAACAAAATAACAAAAAAAAAACATATGTTGTTATTTGTCCAAATTGTATGAATTATGGAATTTGTTCTGATTCTATGTATTCTAGTTACTGCTTACTAATTTCGCTATTAATGACATAATGGAAACATTGCATTACTTTAGTCAATTAATTTTGCATCCATGTACTCCGCAAATTGCAATGAGAAGCATAATGATTTCATTATTATCCTTAATTAAGTTTTTAATATTTAGTGATTCGTGCTCCATAAAGTTGCTATGTGCTGGTGGGTAACATATACAAAAGTGAAAAAAAGAATGAACAAAGTTTTTTCTGCACAAATTGATTTCTGCTCATCCTTGTTTGGCGCATCCTAACTTGTCATAAATTTTGGTAAAGGCTCTGCATTTTAAGGAGCGAAGTGCGTAGTGGAGAATGCAGCGGAGTGTGAAGTGGACTGTGCAGTAGAGCAGCAAACCAGTTGGAATATATCATGTGGTATAAGGGTGTTGGAGTGGGTCGAAGCCCCTCCTCTTTTTGTAAAAATCATGTAATGTTGTAAAAGATGAATGGTTTTTCGTACCATCGTAGATTGTTTTAGGGAGTCCATGGTATATGGACCGTCGTATTTTGATGATATATCCCTCGATATAATAGTATATATAGGGATCAATAATAAATAAGAGAGACATTACATATTGAATTGAATGGTTGTATTCTTGTGATCTGTGGTTTGGAAGAGAAGGTGAGGCTCAACAGCTGAGTGCGTAGAGGCCTAACTCTGTAGCTGAGTGCACAAATGACCTACATCTTAGTGAATAGGTCAAGAACTGTTTGTTTTGCAGGAATTATTATTATAAGTAATAGTTCTTGTGGATGTAGTCCCACATTTGGATGAACCACAGTAAAATTGGTGTCTTCATGTGTATATTTTCTTATTATTTGTTGAAGAGTAGTAGTTTATTACAGCTACATTTTATTACAGCGCAATGATGATTATGGGGTTATATGATATGTTTATGTGATTAAATGAATGCAGAGAAGTGATTTATGAATATTAAGTGTAAGAAAACATAATAATACCACATCTCCACATCCCTCAAGGCTACAGAAACCTGGTTCTGCATCCTCCCATAGTCACTTCGGGTGAGACTACAATCTCCTTACAGGTCGTTGCCAAAAGGACCAGTGATTGAGGGTTTTGTTGGTGCACAGTATAGATCGAACCTGGGTTATCCCAAATCATAACCAACAAATGGTTTTGTTGTCGAGACTGAGATCTATTTGAGGGATATGTTTATGTGGCATCCATCGAAGAAGGAAATTCAATATTGGCTAGAATCGAAGGAGCGAGAATTTGCAGATCAAGAGAATAGAAACCCTCGTCTGAAGTCCAAAGCTTGGTTACAGAGATATATTTTTACAAATCAATACAAAATTTTCTTCGCATCATTTCTTGTCAAACTATATGAGTGGATATCGAGGTTGACCGAAAGAAAGACCTATTTTAAAGGTGGAGAACCTACGACGTGGACTCCTGAATTGATACAGTGACTCAAGAGCACTGACAATAGGATTTCAAGGGCTGTCAATTTCTAGATTGATAACATCTTGGGAGGATTCATTACTGAGTTCACAGTAGACTAGACTGTGTCCTACAACGAAGCTCAAAGGACCGCGACGTAAGTATTTAAAAATCTTTGAAGATTTGGATTAAGATGATTCTATGTGAAAAAGGAGTTTTAAGGATGCAGCCATATTTTTGTTTTACTTATGTTTGGAAGAAGAGAGAATAAATTTGAGCTAGATATTGCAGTAACATGAAGTGGAAAAGGATATAGAGTAGATATGAGAAAAAGAGCTCATGGAAAAGACCCAAAGACCTTTGTAGAAACTGAATATATTCCTATGTTAAGTGAATTTGAAAGTGAAAGGGAAGATATCCACCCTGATAATCCCTAGGTAGCTTCACAATATTCACCTTCCAAGCCTAAGAGTTCACAGAAGCCAAAATCCAGCAAGAGCCAGGGTGTTTTTGTCTCTCCCCCTCCCCCTCCCCCTCCTCCTCCAAGAATAAATATGGTTGATGATATTAAGCATCATGTTTTCAAAGGAGCTAGATTGGAGGATCCAGAGAAGTTTTGGTTTCTATGTGAAGTTGTATGGATCGTGAAGCAGATCAAAAATGAAAATATAAAGAAAGAGCAGCTCATTACAATGCTCTGAGATAGAGCATTGACATTTTATATGAAGTATTCAAATAATCATATTAGAACATTTAAAGATATTAAAGCAACGCTTATAAGTGAATCTAAGAAGCCAAAGTCTAAGTCGCAGTGCATCACTGAGTTAAAATAAATTAAACATAAACCTACTAGGTTTGTTTGGGAATTTGATCAGAGATTTATGGAATTGTTGGATCAAGTGAGCTTCAAAATAGCTCCAAAACAACATCAAGAATGGTTTATAGTTGTACTATTAGCACATATCAGAGTACCATTAATGCAAAAAAAGATAACAAGTCAAGTCGAAGCTCTACAAATTGTGATGAAATTGGAAGCTTCGCCTATAGGAGATACTAATGCAGCTATGCAACAGATTCAGATTTAGCTAGTGAACCTAACCCTATAGATACAAGATATCAAGAAAATCAAAGAAGTTAGAAAAGAAGTATGGCGTACAAAGTGTAGACCAGAGGACCATTCTAAAGAAAAATGTCCTATCTTTAGGGATTACATGGCTAATGGGACACCAAATCCCTTAAATGTAGGATCTAGTCGATGGTGTGAGATATGTAACACTGGAGATCAACATTGCTCATAAGATTGTGACCTGTTACATAAATATGTGTAGACTCCAAGGAACCTATATTGCAAATTCTGTAAATGAGTAGGACATGATGAGAATAATTTTCGAGCTTGTGAACTAATGATGGAGCGCAGTGCTGACACTTATATAATGCAAGCAGAAGAATATGGACATGAAGGCAGTGGACAATGCGGTGGTTGAGGAGGCTACCAAGGAATAGGTCAAGGTGTTGGAGTAGATCAAGGACGTGCACAGATCATTTTCTATAACTGTGGCCAGGAAGGTCATTTTGCAATAGATTGTCAAAACCCTAAAACGACATGTAAGTATTGTAAATCCTTTGACTATGTAATTGAAGAATGCCCTGTAATTATGGAAAAGATGCAAGAAAAAAGGAATCAGCAGCTGACACATGTTGGCATTATGACACAGGTTTGGCACTATGACACAGGTGTTTTCCTTGATGGCAACTCACTCAAATGACAGATCATAGTTCAGGCTCTCAGAATAAAGGAAAAGGAGGTATACGCAGGTTCCCTTTAACAAAGGCATGTATACATGCGATTTCGCAGACCAAAAGGCGCGTATGCATATACACGCACTTTCATGCACAGAAAAGCATGTAAAATTTGGAAAACTTATTTTTAGTCCATGGTATTTGGACCTATGGTTTTGGACCATGGTATCTCATCTGAAATGTTGAACCCAGGTATTGGGTCCAAGGTATTGATTCTATATGGTTTTGGACCATGGTATTGAGTAAGGCCTAAGACTATAAAAGGGGAAGGATATCATTAGGCAAAGGCACTCAAGTATTGGATATCTTATGAAGAACAAGATCGAGAATATTGGTCATTGGGTAATGGTGCATAGCTAGATCTAAATCAAGGAGGAACCTGAGCGCTAGAAGAAGGATAAGTTCTATTGATGGGTCAAGATCTCAAGTCTTGAAGAGAAGTATCTTTGTGTGATTTTGATCTGTTATATTTGGCACATGACTTGATCTATAAATCTGATGATCTGGGTATAACTGATGTCTGAATATTTAAAAAAGGGTAAATTATCTTTTATAGATCTGTAAGCAGGTTCCGCATAGAAAAGGTGCGTATGCACGTAGGTTCGGTGTATCAAAACTGCGTATACACAGGTTTGCCTTAATATAACAGTGTATGCACATGGGTTACACATATTAAAGTAGCATACGTCTCATGAAATATGTTTTAGCTACTTCTGTTTATTGCTAGAGTGTTCTGGGTTAAGGATTAGTTTCTGGTTACTGTTACTATATTTTGGTTACAGCATTCAGAGAAGTGATTGTTTGATTCAGTTTTATTTTGGTCCAAATGAGATTGGTTGATGTAGACACTTTTGATGTTTGATTGACATTATTGATGGATCCAGTCTGAAAATTTATGAAACGTGGTCCCTGGAAGAAAAGAGAAGGTTGTAGCCTTCTTTAAGCCAGAACCTACGTACTAGTACATCCGCTAGTACAAGAGCTAAGGGGGTTGTAGCTCCCTTCCAGGAGAGTCTGGAGAATGAGAGAAGGTTGTAGCCTTCTGCAGGTAGAAGCCTACATACTGGTATAAGACTGCACCAGTACAGAACCATTGTAAAAAGAAGTTTCTTATTAAAAGAAGATAGAGACAAATTGCAGTAGGTGGTTTTCACCCACATTGGGTTTCCACCTTATATCTTGTGTTCATTTGTGTGACTGCCTGTACTGTTTACTGCACTTGTATTGTTTTATGGTTCTAATACACAGATTAAGATCAACTAACTAAATTAGAAGTCTACAAGATATACACAGTTTTATCAAAACACAGTTGTGTATATACACTGGTTTAATTAAATGAAGTAGCATATAACAATTTATTTATGGAAATGAAAGATTGTTAAATTGCTAATACTGATTCACCCTTCCCACCCAGTATTATTTCCAACAATTGGTATCAGAGCCAGGTCCTTTAGAAGAATATTTATCGCTTGAAGGAAGATCTATCATCATGAGCAACTACGAAAAGGAGGCATCTATCAGGCCACCAATCTTTGATGGGAGCAACTTCATCTATTGGAAGGTAATAATCACAACTATCTTCAATCTCCTGGTACAGAAGTTTGGGATATTGTGGAAGTAGGATACACATTTCCATAAGCAACTCCTACAGATACGGCTGGTAAAAAGCAATATGAAACAAATGCAAAGGCTTTCAATATTCTACTAGGGAGTCTATCTCAATCAGAATTCATCAAGGTTATGCAGCTCAAAACCGCCAAAGAATTATGGGACAAGATCGTTCTAAACTATGAAGGAGATGATCAGGTAAAATGTGCAAAACTACAATCTCTCGGAATTCAATATGAAACTCTCATAATGCAAAATGATGAAAGTGTGGCTAATTATTTCTTACGTATAGATGAGATTTTTAATCACATGAACAACTTGGGTGAAGAAATAAAAGAAGTCACTTTAGTTGAAAAGGTTCTAAGATCTTTGTCCTCTAAGTTTGAATCAAAGGTTTCTACCATAGAAGAAAAGCAGAATCTTCAGAGTATTACCATGTCGCAGCTGCACAGAATCCTAACTACTTTCGAAATGAGAAAAGGGGGTCCATCAGACATGAGAGAAGCCACATTCAAAGCTTCAATAAAAGGAGAATACAATGAGTCAGGACATATGTTAGAAGGAGAGGAAGAATCAAAATTTGTCAAGAACCTTCAACGGGGTTTTGGAAGATTCAGAGGTAAGCTACCTTTCAAATGCTTTGCTTGTGGAAGAGTCGGTCACTATGCAGCCAAGTGTCCCCATAAAGATAAGCTTGACAAAGGTAAGGAACTAGTTAGATGGAATAGAAAACAGAATGTGAGTAAGAAGAGCTATTATACACATGAAGACAGTGATGGATTTTCAAATAGTGATGAATATGAACAATGTAATGATTATAGACTTTTGATGGCTTTTGAAGATGATGATTTCTTGGATGCTATAGATGAAGAAGGTATTTATGAAGAAATTTCTAAACTTGAAATTTGTTTAGAAGAAAAGAATATGATTATAGATACTCTAACATTCCAACTTGCTGAGAGGGAAAAACACAATGAAAAGTTAGAATGTGAAATTGTGGGACTTAGAAAAGATATTGAGAAAACAAAAGCTCTTAATCTTAGATTTGCTAAAGGATCTGAAACTTTATATGAGATTATCAAAGTGTAGTGTTCTCCTCTAATCAAGATAGGTCTTGGATATACTGAAGAAGCATATCAAGCACAGAAGCCATCCACCTCCAAAAGTTATCTTGATGCAACAAGGAGAAGTGAACAGGTTGACAATCGTCAGCAAAGGCATAAAATAGATCACCAGGTAAATTGGGGTCAATATACTTCAAGGATGAATAGAAGCTACAACCAACCACAGGTAAATCATTCTCAATTTACCTCAAGAATGAATGTCAATGGAAACTACAATCATCTGGTCGGTAGATTTGATAATCGCAAGAGTTTCTTCAATGGCCAATGTTTCTCTTGTCATAACTTTGGACACAAAGCTGCTCAATGTGTTTCCTACAAGACCATCATGACTAGAGAAGCACAAAATCAAAGGAGTGAGACTGGGATCACTAAAAGGACCTACAATAACTTTTTGGCTCTTGAAAATGAAATAGAATGTTCTTTTTGTAACAACTTCGGTCATGAAGATTCCGAATGCAGGAGTAGGTTTCGGCAAACATCTCAGAAGGAGCAAGCTTCATTAGGTCCCAAAACATGGAGAAAGAAAGAACCGCAATCAGAAAGATGTGGTATAGCCTTATATGCGGAAGGATAGGAAAATCAGTGGTACATCGATAGTGGATGCTCGAAACATATGACAGGTGATAAAGAAAAACTTCAGTCATATGGTGCCTTAGAAAAGGAAAGGAAGGTCTCATTTGGAAATGACACCTCTGTACTCATAAAAGGTAAAGGTTCTGTTATTTTGAAAGAAAAAGTCAAAGCTGGAAATGTTATGTATGTTGATGGCTTAAAGCATAATCTATTGAGTGTTAGCCAAATGTGTGAGCAAGGAAATGAGGTAATATTTCGATCAAATGGATGTATTGTTCTTGAGCTTGATACAAGAGAAACATTGATCAAAGGCATAAGAACTCCAAACAATTTATACATACTCAAGGGAGGACAACAACAATGCTATCTAAGCAATAATGATGAACACTGGCTATGCCACAGAAGATTGGGGCATCAAAGCTTCCCTCAGATAAGGAAAGAATGCAAATATCAGGTTGTTCACGATCTTCCTGACATCAAAATCCAGACAATACAATATGTAAATCATGTCAGTTTGGTAAGCAAACCAGAACACACTTCCCTGAGAAGGAAGGCTCAGCTAGTAAGCCACTTGAACTTGTCCATACTGATTTATGTGGTCGATCAAGGAAAAAGTCACCTCGTGGAGAAGAATACTTTATATTGTTCATTAACGACTTTTCCAGGATGTATTGGAAAGGACTTCTGAAGCATAAAGACGAAGCTTTCAAAAAGTTCAAAGCTTTCAAAGCCTTGGTTGAAAATGAATTAGATCACAGAATCAAATTCCTCAGGTCTGATCGAGGAGGGGAATTTACCTCGGATGAATTTTTCGACTTTTGTGAAGAACATGGAATAAGAAGGGAATTCTCTACTACAAGGACTCCTCAGCAAATGGAGTAGTGGAAAGGATGAACAGAATGGTTCAACAAATGGCTCGTGCTATGCTTGATGACTCTGGAACTCATGCAACCTTCTGGGGTGAAGCTGCATTTGCTAGCGTTACTATTCTCAACAAAGCAAACGTCCGAGTGAACAGCACTCAAACTCCTCATAAAATTTGGTATGGTAAGACTCCTACAGTAAAATACTTCAAAAATTTTGGAAGAAAATGTTACATCAAAAGAACTGATGAAAACCTTGGCAAGTTTGAACCTAGAGTAGATGAAGGCATTCTCTTTGGTTACTCTTCCCAAAGTAAAGGATATAAGTGTTACAATAAAAGACTTGGAAAAATTGTTGAAAATATTGATGTGGTGGTTGATGAAGCAGGCAACCATCCAAAGAAGGTAAAATCTGAAGAATTTGAAGCTGATGAGGACTATCCTTCAAATCAAACTAATGATGAAGAAGAAACCTATGAGGCACCAGAAGAATAGATAATGGTAGAAGAAAAGACTCCATCCAGGTACGTCCAGAAGAATCATCCAGAGACTCAAATTTTGGGGTAGAAAGAGGCAGGTGTACAAACAAGAAGAACTATTACAGAAGCTTCAAGCTCTCTAGCATTGCTATCCTCTGTCGAACCATGAAATGTAAGTGAAGCATGCAAAGATGAATGCTGGGTCAAGGCCATGAATGAAGAACTTGAGCAGATTGAAAAGAATAACACTTGGGAATTGGTTCCTAGACCTAATGATAAGAATGTCATAGGGACCAAATGGATATTCAAAAATAAGCTGAATGAAAATGGAGATGTTATTAGAAACAAGGCCATACTTGTTTGTAAAGGGTATGCTCAACAAGAAGGTATAGACTTTGAAGAAAATTTTGCACCGGTTGCTAGACTTGAAGCCATAAGAATTTTCCTTGCTCTTTCTAGCTTTCAGAAGTTCAAAGTATATCAAATGGATGTGAAATATACCTTTCTAAATGGAGACTTAGAAGAAGTGTATATTGAGAAACCAGATGGATTTATCCTTGGAAATGATCCAAAACTTGTATGCAGACTCAGAAAGGCTCTCTATGGTCTTAAATAGGCTCCAAGGACTTGGTATTATCATCTAAACAAATACCTCCATCAGCAAGGTTTTTCAAAAGGATCAGCAGATAACAATCTATATATAAAAATTGACAATGATAAATTGTTGATACTTGTTGTGTATGTTGATGATATCATCTTTGGTAGCAATGAAGAGGCCATGAGTCAAAACTTTGCCTTGGTCATGTAGAAAGAATTTGAAATGTCCCTACTTGGTGAGCTCACATATTTTCTTGGTTTACAAGTCCAAAAAAACAAAGACGGTATCTTTCTATCACAAACCAAGTACCTCAAGAAGATCTTGAAGAAATATGGGATAGAGGATTCGAAACCAGTATGTACCCCTATGGTAACAAGATGCAGCCTCAGCACAAATGATGAATCAGCAGAAGTAAATCAACCAACCTATAGATCCATGATTGGTAGTCTGCTCTATCTAACAGGTACCCGACCAGACATCATGCATGAAGTGAGAATAGTTGGAAGATTCCAGGCAAATCCAAAGGAAGCACACCTTTAGGCAGTTAAAAGAACTTTCAAATATCTTCAAGGAAATCAAAACTATGGCTTATGGTATCCTAGAGACACAAATATCACACTTCATGCATATACAGATGCAGATTGGGCAGGAAGCATGGATGACAGAAAAGGCACTAGTGGTGGTGCATTCTTTATGGGTCCAAACTAGTATCTTGGTTCAACAAGAAACAAAGTTCAATTTCATTATCTACAGCTGAAGCAGAATATGTGGTTGTTGCATCTTGCTGCATACAACTCCTTTGGATGATGTAAACACTGCAAGACATTCAAATCACTTGTACTCCACCTATCTCCATTCTATGTGATAATACAAGTGCAATCAGCATTTCAAAGAATCCTGTCATGCATTCCAAGACCAAGAACATACCTATCAAATATCATTTTCTCCAGGAAAAAGTGCTTGAAAAAAAGGTCAAATTGGAGTATGTCACCTCCAAGGAACAAGTTGCTGATATATTCACCAAACCACTACCTAGGGAGACATTTGAATACCTTAGACAGAAGCCGGGAGTAGTTGATGCATCATCTTGCTGTTGACTCTTATTTGTTTCAGAAGAAAGTGGGTGTATGCGAGTTTCATGAAGAGTATCTGTGTACATACGCAGGTTTTAGAGGATACAGTTGCATATATGTTGGTTTGAAGAAAAACAGTGGGCCATGTTAGCGTTTGAAATTTCACCTCAGGCTGAAAAGGCAAATCTCAAAGCTACATCAAACCATTCAGCCTCGTAGCTAGCCCTACGGGGCAGGAGAAGGCTCTCTCCGGTCAATCTCGGTAGATTTTCAATGGGAAGAGATGACCAATCAAGGTAACACAGATATTAGGCTAGTAAACTGATTTGAAGGTTGATTTGGGGGTTTTTGGGTTTTTTGGTGGCAAATTGAGGAACTGCAATTTAGGGTGCGGGGATTGGACACAGTTTCTGCAGGGGGGTCTTTGGGGCAAGGTAGGAACCTGTATTGATGTCTTTAGCTGAAGTGGATGATTAGGAAGAAAGAAAAGAAGGCTAAAGAGAGCAAACAATGGATTTGAATTCTCTTTAGACAGCAGAAAACATAGAAATTAAACAAATTTAAAAGTAGAGCATGGCAAGCATGAATTCTGACTTTATCACTTCATTTGTTTAATATGCAGTAGTATAGAAAGGAAATGAATCACATAAAAAAGCTTACAATAACATGAAGAAACACACCATCAACACTTGAGTCCACATGAATCCCAAAGATGACTGCAAAACCCTGGTCTTCCTTAGCCAAAAATTGCAGAGATACAAGTGAAATATACAATGATAGCTCCTCCCTCAAGAGTCCAACCATGAAAATGAGCATGAAAGTACATAATATAGATGATCTAACCTCTTCCCCACCTCTAGGGGTCGAGCTCACTATCCTAGGAGCTGTTTGAACAACTCCTAAACTAAGCACTACAAAATAGGCAGTCAAAACAACTTGCTTCTAAAAACTTGGAAACCAGTTCATACAGTCAATTTTACCCTTTTACATGAGAGAAACTTCTAGAAGAGTAAAACAAGAGTAAAAGTACCCAAAAAGTGCCACAAGTACAGTCAAAAGGACCACCATCGACCTCAGCAAGTCAAACTGGAGCTAAACTGCAAATTCTGGGCTGAACTGGTCAAATCTGGCAAAGTTCCCTCAACGGGTCGCGCACATCCAGCTCAACGGGTCGCGCACTTTGGAGCCCTGTTTGGAGGCCTTCCCGGTGTCAGAATCAGGTGCAGGATAGCTCGTTGGAAATGCCTCTGAGTCTAATTTCCAACCCAACCGGAATTTTTGGATTTGGAGGTCATTTGCCCAGTCAAAAGTCAATTCTCCCAAGACTACTTCTGCAGCTCAAAAAAGGGGCAGAAAGTCAAAATTTGACTGTATTTTGACCTTTTGGAGGCCCAAAACTCCATGAAAACTCAAGGTAATGGATGGGCATATGTAACTTTGCATGAAAAATCCATCAATGCTGAGTTTTTGCAAAACGGAGCTACGATGACAAAGGGTCTCACCGGGGGTGAGACCCGTTGAGAAGCCAAAACCTGTAAATTGCCCAAAAATGCCAAAAATGAGCCAAAACTTCCAAAAAAATTTGTGCTTGATGCTGTGAAGAGGCTATTGAGTGTCATGATGAGTGAGAGAAGCCTTGGCCAAGATGCGGAGTGGGTTGGCCTTCTTCTTCCTCCTAAGAGCCTCGGTCAATCTTCTTTGGAACACTTTCATCTTTGCTTTACAAACGTGCATCCTAGCCCAATAGTGGTTTTTCATGTTCCTTAGCAGCCTTTTGTCTTGGTTGGCCTTAGCCAACAGCTTCTCCAAGTGGGCATTCTCCTGAATAAGCAAAGACTCCCGGTCAACAGGCAATGGATCACCGGGCCTCCTACGGTTGAGGACTCGATCACTACGAATCCTCCAAATCTCATCAAGTGCCTTCTCCTCCTCCAGCTATGTGTTCCGCTGCTCTAGATATGTGATGGTCCATTGGGCACCCTCAAGTTTCCGCTGCAAAGTATCATTCTCGGCCCTAAGCTGCTGAATGATCTCCTTTGCCTCTTGGCTAGGAGAACTGACCTCAAGATCGATCACTGGATCCTCATGAACCATGGGCTCTTTGCCCCTCTGCAATACCTCTGCTGGTGAAGAAAGCAAGGCCCCTTCCACCTGCTGTGGAGATAACACTCGCTGCTCTGAAGATGAAGGCGAGACCCCTTCCACCTGCTATGGAGATAGTACTCGCCTAGCTGCTGCAAATAAAGCCCTTGGGCCTTTCTGATAGGTGACCATAGGAGTGGAGCTGACATGTCGGGTGATGGGAGCATCAGGCTGCTGAGATGGTCCCCCCTCCTCATGAATGGCCTCCTGATGTGGCTGAGGTGGCACTGTGAAAAACTCATGGGAGATGAACTCCTCCCATGAAATACCCTGCTGAGTCAACTGATAAGAGACTATAAGCTGGATCAAACCATAGTGACAAAGGCTCCTGTACTGCTGAGCCAGGGTCTTCCTCTGCAACATGGGTACCATCCTCTGAATGTTCTGAAATAGGAAGATCGGGAGGTTCATCATCCTCACCCGGGTGAAATGCATCAACAGGCGAATGTGATATGAATACACCTGTGAAAATCTGCCCTCACATGTGAAGTAATGCATGATGAGTCTCATGAGGGGAGCATACTCACTCCGAAGAAATCTGAATGGGAAAACACCCGTCAACAGTTTCACAAATGATGGCCGGACATAGGGCTCAAAGTGAACAAAATCAAGTAGTCTGCGCTTAGACCACACCTCACCCACATTTTGTATACCTGTAGCCTCTGAGATCACCTCGGGTGTCAATATGAAATTCACCCCTGCAAGAGTGACATGTCCATCATGGAGGTGTAAGACAAACAAGCGGGCCAACTCTCTATGATGCTGAATCTGAGAGAGCCTCTCACAAAACTGATAGCATGACATGTACTGGAAACAACTCAGTGCCAAAGGACAAGCCTGTAACTCTACCAATGAAGTAGGCTCCTCCCTCTTATGGTGACCTCCCTTACCCCCTCTACGAGGCCTCCTCTGTTCCTCAATCTCTGTAGATGATGAATGGTCATCACCTTGCTCATAAGTCTCGGTATCTGACATGGTTTTGGAGCAAGGTGGGCAAACTGAAGGACAAATTGAACTGCTGCCTCTGCCTGCAAAAGTACTGAACTCTATGTTGTTTCAAGGGGAAAAACATGAGGGGAATGTTAGGGGAGGGAACTTCTTAACAAGGAATGGGAATATATGAAAATAACAGGGAATTTTCAAGGGAAACTTTACAAATTGTCATGCATATAGGAACAATTTTAACATTGGGAAATCATTTGCAAAGAACATCTCATATGGGACAAAACATGTATGATAATGAACATGTAAGGGGATACATATATCAATAGGGGCATAGGGACACCATACACCAAATTGGCTTGTAGGAGTTCATGTGTGTCATAAGGCAAATTTTGCTCTTTTTTCTGTTCTTAAGGAGTACATGCACATTAAGGAGTACATACACATTATTTTCACATCAAGGGAAAGTGTTCATGTACAAGGGGATGTCAAGGGTATATAGGGATTATGTACATGCCTTTAGATATACAGCACATTAAATTCACATGACTCTCTTCTTTCTTTACAAATGTATCTTTTCCTTTTTGTTTTATTTTCTGCATGTGTATGGTAGAGGGAATTAGGGTTTTGAGTGCTTGTGAGAGGGGTAGGGTTTATAGCTTAGGGATGGGGGAAAAAATCAACATTTTATGTACAAATCAAATGGGACAGAGATGCAAGCATGACTATGAATGAAAGAGGGGAAAAAGGAAGGGATCAATGGGACAAAAAACACTTGAAACAGTCACAAAACCCTAGCATTTTACAAACATTAGCAACAGCCACATTAATCCATTCATTTGCAAATTTAAAAGATAAAACCATAGCATACATCATTATTTTCATCACCCATACCATCAACCATGGATTAGGAGCCTACCTCGACCGATCAAGCAAGTTTGAAGAGGAATGAAGGAATTGTTTTGAAGTTTTGATAGCAGGCAGATGAACGGGTCGCGCACAGCCCTGGACGGGTCGCGCACAGCCCAACGGGTCGCGCCCGTTATGTTTTTGCACTGCCGGAGACTGCTGGACGGGTCGCGCACCGCCCAACAGGTCGCGCACGAGCCTGGACGGGTCGCGCACCTGCAAACTGCCCGAAACGCTTGTATTTTCGCCTCCTTCGCCTTTCACTCTCTCACAATCTCTCTTGGAAGCTCGAAATGCACAATGAGAGTGAAAGGAGGGAGAATTACCTTTTATAATCTCACTTTGAAAAAATTTCATTCAAAAACCCACTTTATAAAGTCTATTTTGACACTTTTAAAAAAACACTGATTTTCTTGGTTTCCTTTATCCTGAAGTTGACCTTTTGAGTGCTTTGACCTGATTCTTTTTGCAGGTAGATCATCTGAAGAACTGTGGCAAGGGGACCAGGGTTGTTGCTGCCTTTCTGAAGACAATTTGGAAATTTATTCTCTTTACAAAAATTATCATGACCTTGGCTTTAAAAACAGGGTTTTTAAATCCAAGGTTAAAAATGAACTATACATGATGAAAATTTCAAAGGAACATGTTTACCATCCTTCCTCTGGCTTGCTGGTCACTCAAGGACTCTCAGAAACATGACCTTGCTAAGACAACTGACCAAAACCCTAGACCTGGAATTTTGACATTAAGACCAAATAAGAGCAGCTTGACAAACTCAATGACCTGATATGACCTGATTCAGCAAAGCCAAGAGGGATATAAATAGACCAGCTCCTCCATCAGGGTTATGGCATGCCTAACGGGATGCAAATTTTGACACTGATGAGACACCTACTAATGCAAATGCAAAGAGTTTTGATCACTGATGGAGGGCTTTCAAGACCGACACTAACAGGCCAGACTCAAGATGAAAAGATTCTGATATGGGTCTGATAGAGACCATATGGCACAGGTTCGGGGGGGAGCATATACTTCTAATAATGCATTTTTGGCATTATCTTAGAAGCTCTTAGTTCAATTTCACAGTTGTTTTTGTTTCAGGTGGAACACGTGCAGAGGGAGATCATCGTTGCTGGTCTGGAGGATGATTGACAAACGCTACTGATAATAGTTGTTGATATTTTGTCTCTGTGTCATGAATTTTTTTGTTATCAAGGTCATGTAACGACCTATCTTGTTTCCCCACTATGCTTGGGATGGATAATGTAATGTTCTTAAACTTTTGGTGTATTCTCACTTGGTTAGGTGGATGAGTCAATCTTGGTATATCCCCACTTGGTTGGGAGATGGATGTATGTATGTATGACTCTTTGATGATAGGAAGATCATTTATGATGTATAAAGTCATGTTCTTCTTATAGAACATCTTTTTGTAGACCTTGCCTACAGTCAGGGGGAGCATGGACAGCATAGCAGAGCAGAGAATTCATCATGTACTCAGGGGGAGCATAACCCTTTGCCCTTGATGACAAAGGGGGAGAATGACTTTGAGTGACTTGGGGTTGCCATCAAGTCCAAAGGGGGAGATTGTTGGCATTATGACACAGTGTGGAACTATGACACAAGTGTTGTCCTTGATGGCAACTCACTCAATTGACAAATCACAGTTCAGGCTCTCAGAATAAAGGAAAAGGAGGTATACACAGGTTCCCTTTGACAAAGGCGTGTATACACATGATTTCGCAGACCAAAAGGCGCGTATGTGTATACACGCACTTTCATGCACAGAAAAGAATGTACAATTTGGAAAACTTATTTTTAGTCCATGGTATTTGGACCTATGGTTTTGGACCATGGTATCTCATCTAAAATGTTGAACCCAGGTATTGGGTCCAAGGTATTGATTCTATATGGTTTTGGACCATGGTATTGAGTAAGGCCTAAGACTATAAAAGGGGAAGGAGACCATTAGGCAAAGGCACTCAAGTATTGGATATCTTATGAAGAAAAAGATCGAGAATACTGGTCATGGGTAATGGTGCATAGCTGGATCTGAATCAAGGAGGAACCTGAGCGCTAGAAGAAGGATAAGTTCTATTGATGGGTCAAGATCTCAGACTTGAAGAGAAGTATCTTTGTGTGATTTTGATTTGTTATATTTGGTGCATGACTTGATCTATAAATCTGATGATCTGGGTATAACTGATGTCTGAATATTTGAAAAAGGGTAAATTATCTTTTATAGATCTGTACGCAGGTTCCGCATAGAAAATGTGCATATGCACGCAGGTTCGGAATATCAAAACTGTGTATACGCAGTTTTTCCTTAATATAACAGCATATGCACGCGGGTTACAAATATTGAAGTAGTGCACGTCTCATGAAATATGTTTTAGCTACTTCTGTTTATTGTTGCAGTGTTTTGGGTTTAGGATTGGTTTCTGGTTACTATTACTGTATTCTGGTTACAACATTCAGAGAAGTGATTATTTGATTCATTTTTGTTTTGGTGCAAAGGAGATTGGTTGATGCAGATACTTTTGATGTTTGATTGACGTTATTGATGGATCCAGTCTGAAAATTTATGAAACGTGGTCACTGGAAGAAAAGAGAAGGTTGTAGCCTTCTGTAGGCTAGCACCTATGTAATAGTACATCAGCTAGTACAAGAGCTAAGGGGATTATAGCTCCCTCCCAGGAGAGTCTGGAGAATGAGAGAAGGTTGTAGCCTTCTGCAGGTAGAAGCCTGTGTACTGGTATAAGATTGCACCAGTATAGAACCATTGTAAAAGGAAGTTTCTTATTAATAAAAGTTAGAGACAAATTGCAGTAAGTGGTTTCACCCACATTGGGTTTCCACCTTATATCTTGTGTTCATGTGTGTGACTGCCTGTACTATTTACTGCACTTTATTACTGTTTTATGGTTCTGATACACAGATTAAGATCAACTAACTAAATTAGAAGTCTACAAGATATACGCGGTTTTCTCAAAACACAGTTGGGTATATACGCTGGTTTAATTAACTGAAGTAGAGTATAACAATTTGTTTATAGAAATGAAAGATTGTTAAATTTCTAATACTGATTCACCCCCCACCCCCCCCCCTCCCGTCTCGATATTATTTCCAACAACATAGAATATTCAAATGATGACTGTTGAAAGGAGGATTGGAACCTCGAATTAGTATTTTCACTAGAAGTGGAGCTGCGACTGGAAGTGATAAAGCGGATGAGAAGAGATAATCTGAAAGTACATGGGTTAGAAAAATTGTTGAGAAAGCTCTTTTTTTTTTATATTCAGAAGGAAAAAGAAGTATTTATGGAAGCAAATCGAATCTTTACGGATGATGGAGCTTCAACCTCCAGTGTGCATCCAAAGTAAAACTAGTTGCGACACGTCATCAACTTCGACACATAATCAAGCTTCGATGCATAACCAAGCTTCAAGATATGATCAAACTCCAACACAAGACTAGGATTTAGCAAATCAAGTAGGTATTTTAAAGACTTTTCTACAAAATTGTATGAAATTATTAAGAGATCAAAAGGCGGTAGAAGGGCTTCATGAGTTGATAGATTCTTGTGCATCCAAAGAAACACTGCGAAGTGAGATGCACACAGTCAATAATTTGCATCGACAAAAGAGAACTAGAAGAGAAATGAGGCTTAGTGCATAGACAGGATTATATGAGATGGATCAAGTTATCCCGGATCTAGGATTTAATGCTAATTTCTTAACGAATTAGACATGGGAGTTAATGGGTAAACCGAAGCTACTATGGTCACCTATTCAGATAAGGATGGAAAATCAGTAAAAGATCTTCCCCTTAGGAAGACTACCAGGTGTGACAGTGGACATTGAAGGAGTTCATACTACTGCTGATTTTGAAGTAATAGAGATAGTTTATGACAGTAACTCCTATCCTACAATGCTTGGACTTGATTACAAATTTGACAAAGAAAAGATAGATGATATTTTAAGGGAATAATATGAGAGTAATTGTTCACTTGGATCCATCAGAAGGGGTAAGATATACAAAACCAGTTAGAGAATAATAATGTGTAGCTGATATAGATAATATCTATCAAATGACAACAAAAGAACAGGATTCGGTTAACCCTACTGCAGAAGGCAAGTTGACTTGGGATCATGATATTTCTTGTACCTCAGACTCAGAAGAAGAGTTGGAAAATTGGAAGAATAGGCTACATGAAGTATCCACAAGGCGGTGTGCAAGAATTACCAAATCAGTTCATTATATGATATCTAAGGTATGTAACCTACCTTCTCATAATTTCTTGGGTGATATAAATACTTTTATTGACGATTATGAAGAATAGTTTCCAGAGAATCAAAGGTTGTTAGCCTTGGTTGTATCCCTAAAAGTTACCCCTACTAGATGGTAGGGTGCACACAAGAAGAATATAGAAAGCTGTTAGGAATGTCGAATCTTGATGTGGATAAGATTTGGTCAGATAAATACAGATATGGAAATAAATATGATGGTCAAACTAATCCTAGAGAGCATATCTAGTTATGTACTACAACATGGAAGGAGATTCCACAACAATAATGGGTACATGGATTCATTCATACATTAGAGACAATCCCTAATAATTGGTACTTAGAAACAGAGCTTCGACATGGTACAATACACTAGGCATACATGGTTGATGGCTTCATATTAACATTCATCTCTGAGGATGATTTCTCATACATAGATTTGGCCCTTCAGAGAGTTAAGAAGATCTTTGAGGATGAAACCCCAGTGACATGGCAGCAACCTGATTGGGCTGCGCATATAGAAAATGCACTAGACTTCTATAATCTTAATGCAGAAGAAGAAGAAGATCCTTGCAACATCGACATAGCAGAGTTAAAAGGGTACCGCGAAGTAACTGGGCCTGAGCTAGAAATACCAGATATAATGAAGCCACTGAAGGCAAATAAGGTGAACATAGGATCAGAGAAGGAACCTAGGTTTGCAACAATAGGAGACTATTGGGATGATAAGATAGTTAGTAAAGTTACAGACTTATGAATATCAATAACTATTTCCTACCAAGTTTTCAGAGATGAAGGGTATATTAGGAGATCTAGGAGTCATGAAGATTCCTCGAAAGCCTGATGTGAAGATATTCAAACAAAGACCTTATAGGTTGAACCCAAAGTATAAGGAGAAATTAAAGATAGAGCTTGATAAGATGATAGCAATAGGAATTATTGAACCAGTAGAAGAATCAGAATGGGTAAGTCCTATGTTGGTGCAAGAAAAGAAGACTCAAGGAGAGATTAGGATCTGTGTTGATCTAAAGAATTTAAATGATGCATGTTTACATTATCTCTTCCCTGCCCCTTTCACATATGAAGTGCTAGACAATGTAGGAGGTCAAGAAGCTTACTCATTTACAGATTGATTTTCAGGTTATCATTAGATTAGGATTGCACCTGAAGATTGGCATAAGACCACATTTGCTACGTAATGGGCCGCATATCAATATACAGTAATGCCTTCTGGATTAAAGAATGCCCCTGCTATATTTTCTAGAGTGGTGGTTGCAGATTTTATAGAATACATCCACAAGTTTTTGGAGGTATATTTTGATGATTAGACAGTATTTGGGTTGTTAAACAAACATATTGGAAGTTTAAGACTTTTTCTTGACACATGCAGATAATATCAAATCTCTTTGAACCTAAAGAAGTGCATATTTTGTGTACCTTTTGGCATAGCGTTGGGACATATTATTTGTAAGCAAGGATTAATGGTCAACCTTGCTAATATTGCTATTATTATGAACTTGCCTCCACCTAAGACAGTAAGATAACTTCGCACTACATTGGGACATCTTGGACATCACAAGAAGTTCATCAAGGGGTATGCTCAAATTATTGCACATATGGAAAAATTGTAGAATAAGGATGTAACTTTCCAGTGGAATGAAAGCATTCATAAAAGCCTAGACATGTTGAAAGAAAGAATGGTAGTTGCACCTATACTAGTGTTCCCTGATTGGAATAAGGAATTTTATGTCCATGTGGATGCCTCTTGTATAGATTTGGGAGTAGTACTAGCATAGCCTGGTGCAGGAGAGATTGACCACCCTATAGATTTTCCAGGTAGGAAGTTATCTAAAGCGGATTAGAATTACACCTCTACAGAAAGAGAATGATTGGCTATGGAGTATGGTTTGCAGAAATTTAGACATTATTTGTTGGGATTAGACTTTAAAATGTTCAGAGTTCGTTCTACACTGTAGATCGTTAATAAACTTGTTTTAGGAGGAAATATTTGCAGATGGTTACCATTATTTCAAGAATATGACTTTGAGATCATTGTTAAACCAAGAAGACTAAATGCAAGACCTGACCATTTGTCAAGGTTGGAAACAGGGGAAGAACCAGCCAGTATAGAGGATAATCTCCTTGATGTGCAGTTATTTACAATCAGAATTGCAAATGACCATTTTGCAGACATCATCCAGTTTTTGAACACAAGAATGGCTCCTTCAGAATATACTATGCAGCAGAAGAAATAATTAGTGGTCAAGGCAATTGACTTCTCATTGATAGCAGGACAATTATATAATATGGGACCAGATGAGATATTGCGTAGATATGTCTCTGAACATGAAAGACAAATGATTCTAGCATAGGCTCATGAGGGCGCAGCTGGTGGACACTATGTAGGAAAAGATATTGCGCAAAATATTTTGAGAGCAAGATTGTGGTGGCCTACATTACATAAAGATGCAAAGGAATATTGTCGAGCATGTGATGTGTTTCAAAGAATAGGAAAGCCTTCACAAAGAGATGAAATGCCATTAGTACCACAAGTTACATTGCAGGATTTTGATAAGTGGGTTATTGATTTTGTTGAACCCATCAACCCACCTAGGAAGAGGATTGATGCAAGGTACATAATTATAGAAAATGATTACTTGAAGAGATGGGCCGAAGCACAATCAGTAAGGGACTGCAATGTAGAGATTACTGCAAACTTTATTTTTGAATATATATTGTCTAGATTTGGATGTCCAAAAATTTTGATGAGTGACCAAGGTTCACACTTCCTGAATAAAAATATTGAAGCATTGACTAAGGAATTCCAAGTCTAGCATCAGAAGAGTACCCCTTATCATCCTGAGGCCAATGGAACAGTGGAAGCATTTAAAAATATTTTGGCGAATGCACTTACTAAGGTATGCAATGTGAATAGAGATTCATAGCGGGATTTCATCTGTAGGTACAAAAAGCAAGATAAAAGGCTTGGCATGACAGGCATATTAAGAAAAAGAAGTTTCGGGTAGGAGACCTTGTTCTCCTCTATGGCAGTAAATTTGTAAAATTTCTAGGGAAATTCAAGATGCATTGGTTAGGTCCATATATTATTAAGCATATTACTGGTGGAGGTGAAGTTCAATTAGCTAAGTTAAATGGAGAATTGATTCAGGGAAGAGTAAATGGCAATAGGTTGAAGTTGTACAAGGACAACCCTGTCCCTACAACCTTGCTCTAAAGACAAAAGGAGAAGAGTCTTAGTTCCACCTGCAGTTGAAAGTGGATACTAGACTACAAACTACATTATAGGGAGCTTCGATGTAAGGAGTTACTTCGCTACAGTCTAGATTATGTCGAACTACATAGGATATGTAATGTAAGACAAATGCTCGCTTAACTATGGGATGCATCAAATTTCGCCGGAAAAATATGACCGTTAAAAGAGAAATTTAACGTTAAAATATGCGGAAAATTTCATTATGAGGACAGATTGGCAAGATCTAAGGATAGATATGCAGTTAATGAAAAAAATCGGAGGACAATATGAAAAAAATCTAAGCTAATGATGGGTTAGAAACTAAAAATCATTATAAAAATCCACCTCCCACCCAGATTTAGAACTTTTCTTAATTAAGAGCTCGAGTGTTGATAGTGCAAAGAAGTTGTAGAAATTCTCGTTGTCGTATGTCATCTAAGCATTCTTAGGAAAAAAAAAATCATAATTTTCATGAGAAGGGCTTATCTGGATCGTGGAAGTTGGTACACCCGCAATAGCATCAAAATCATCACAAAAATAGCAGAGATCGTCAAGGAAGAAACCAACATAGGAACAAAGAACAAAGAACAAATAGGACAAGAAACCTGTCAAACCTCAACAAAAAACTAAGCAAGTCAAAGACAGCGAAGAAGAAGTGGAGGAGGTGCAAATGGAAATAAGTGATGAAGCATTTCCATCGCCTATACCACCATACATTCCACCAAGGAAACTGAATGCTAAACTAGTCAAAGACTCGAAGGATGCAAACTTTGGCACCTTTACACCCCTACTGTGAGAGAAATTATCATTTACTTGGGAATTACTTGGAAAAATATTGCAATTGAAGTTCGCAGACTATGACTTCAATGATAGAAAGAAGTACCCACAGTTCGTACTAGACCGATACCTAATGCAAGTAAACTACCTAGAGAGTGGCATGATGAGTCTAGAGCCACAAAAGTAGGCAAATGGATTGGCACAGTCAAAACTAATGAATATGTTAAATGTGTCACACTTCGGCAGAAGTCTGTGGAGCACAGCTTGTGTGTGAAATCTGCTCGTTTTGGTGCATGATGGATGCTTATGGAGGGGAAGAGGATCCCCATAGACACAATGTTGATCTGGAGGATCAGGAGACTACCATACCAAGGGCAGAACTTGGTAGAAGAGTTCGTTGGAAAGGATCGGGACCACACCATAGTCGAGAGTATGAAGAAAAAGTTTGGATTGACAAAATGGAAGTGCAGGTATGACATCAATTCAATCAGTGACCAAGGGGTTTGCTTCGCAGCACACATATTGATTGGGAGGATTATGAGAAAGTTTCCGGCTAATGAAGTCCTTGCCTTAGTAATTTCATTAGCTACGTAGTATGCCAATGGGGTTTAGTACAATTGAATCAAATACCTTTGCAAAGAATTTATGGATGACTATCATGAAGTCCAGAAGAAAGGTACCACATTCCATTATGTGTGGTTAATTTTGATTATTTCAATGTTAGCATGGAGAGAGCCAGAGGATTCATAGTTCCCCCCAGTAGCATTAGATGTCTATGAAGTCACGCGGTATGCCTCACTATGGTTTACCACCCAACCATCGCGAGCAATGGAAAACAAGATGTTCTTCATATTGTATCATATGGATTTGCATATGTTAGTGAACTAGCACCCTCGCTTATCGTCGAGCCTATACGAACAGTATAGTGTTGTTGCAAAGTTCAAGGCCGATTTTCATGGAGCATATATATAGGCTCGCAGGGATACAAGAAATAAATGACATCCCCTGCCATTTTTTGTTACAAAGGATGATCTCTTGGAATAGGCACAACAGTGGCCTGCAGAATGGATGACTGCATTGGAAACATAGCAAGAAGATAGTGCGATTGAAGAGGATATAGCGCAACATGCTAAAGAAGTGCAAAAGATAAAGAAAAGGATGAGCAGGAATTAAAAGAAGAGGAGTTACATGACGAGGGTCACAATGATCCTCTAGAAGAGCAAAACATAGAATTAGAAAAGACATAGACATACCCCATTTTCGCAGAAAAAAGGAAGGCAGAGGACGAAGCTACCTCAAAGAGAAAGATGAAGTAGAAGGCCAATAAGACAAAGGGTGTCACTCCAATGGTCCTTACTAAATGGAATTAGATCAAATCAGGGAAAGTATACAGGAAGTAATAATAGAATATTGGAGCAGGTTAGAAGATCAATATGGTGCACTTCTTACTGATGTCAAAGAGTGGATTGCAGAATTGAAGATACTAGTGCAGACGGTCAAACAACCAGCACATATAGAGGAAAGGGTTGGAGTAGAAAGGAATATAGAGCCTATTCTTGCAGGAAAGTTAGCATAGATACTTGTAGGATCCCTACAGTTTGACTATGTCAAACTATAGAAATAGGATAAGTGTTAAAATTGGCAACCAGGGAAAAAATTCATGTGGGTCATCTTATTCATGGCTAATAATATTTTTATTAGATTCCTCTCATCGAGAGGTGTAGGATTGATATAAAGATCATCCAATTCCGATAAGTATTCATGGAGATATGAATTTATTTTGATTATGGAATTATTATCAAGCCGACCTACAACTCATGTAGGCTCAGAAGCCCAACAGTCGCATCTATTCACCCACCAACGTTGTGTATAAATATCAAAGGACTTTTCCTCATTTGGACTCACTAATCTCATCACATCTCTCTCTCTCTACTGTGCAAATATGAGTCTCTTCTCTACTACGCTGAAATGGGTCTCTCTCTCTCTCACACATGTGAAGCTGGAAGCTGTTGAATTTGAAGCTGCAACTGCAGAAGTAAAGATTGAATTGCGTTTCCTAGAAGATATCTTCTTTGGAACTGTGTTGTAGGTTCATCTGAACCTCCTTTGAAAGTTGCAACTTTTGTTGGTGGAATGAAGTCAATCCGACGAACAGTTTGCAAGATATCGACTGCCTTAGTTTGGAGCCGAAAACTGCTGAAACTGAAGCTGTAACTGCAGAAGTAAAGATTGACTTGCGTGGCCTAGAATATCTCCTCATCTGAACTACGTTGTAGGTTCATATGAACCTCCTCTGGAAGCGGAAACTTTTGGTGGTGGAATGAAGTCAATCCGACGATCGGTTTGTGAGATATGGTCTTCCCTAGTTTGATAATGAAGACGCTATTGTTGATGCTGCTGATCTAGGGTTTGCTACTGCTGATATGAATCAAATTTATTGTACTATTTCTCTCTGCTGAATTATTGAAGATAAAAGAAGATTTGATCAAAGGATTTCCCCACACATTGTGGGGTTTGTCCCTAGCTAGCCGCCACATCTTGTGTCTCTTGTCTTGGCTTGTTTTCTGTTGATCGTTTAATGTTCTATCTGCACTTTACTTTATGTACATGTGATTTCTAATCGGTGGAATATAATAAGAAAAAGAAGTAAACTGTTATAAGCATAGAACATACCATAACTTAACATGGTATCGGAGCTGAGGTGAAGACAAAGCCCGAGCAAGAGCAAGAGCAATCATTGAAGAGAAGATTGGCAAGGCTATCCTAAAAGAACTATGGGGTCCTCAACACTCTTTCTTGCCGAAGACAAGCTCCGTGAGAAAGCTGACTATCACGGATGGAAGATGTCTATCGATCTAACCCTTGAAGATCAAGGAGTGCTGGACCATGTAAGAGGCAATATTGTTGAGCCTTCATCAAATGCATCTGCTGCTGCCTGGAACAAATGGAAAAATGGAGAAGTCAAAACAAAGAAGATCATCTAGGACTCTATCGACAAGTGCTTGGTGGCCTACATCTCTGATCTAGACACCTCCAAGGAAATCTACGATAGACTGGTGAGTTTATTTAAAGTTAATGATGCAAATCAAGTTTTGTTTCTTAGAAATAAGTTGAGGGAAATCAAGAAGGGTAAAGATGAAAGTATGCAAGCATACTTCTTAAGAATCGCCGAGATCAAGAACGATCTCCTATCCATTGGGGAAACCATTACTGACAGAGAAATGGCACTCACAACTCTCGGAGGATTACCATCTGAATGGTATGTGTTCAGGACTACTCTTTTGAATAATAATGTAATTCCTAGTTTCGAGGAATTAATGGCTAGATGCATTCAAGAACAAACAAGGGTAGAAGAGCAGGAAATGCCCTTGCCTAAAGGTCCTCCTGCTGCTTTTTCTTCTCATGCCAAGAAAAGAAATAATTTTGGGTCTAAATCGAAAAGAAAGGCTGGATTTAAGGGTGGAAGAAAAGGACGATGTTTCATTTGCAATAAAGCAGGTCACTATGCAAGGGAATGCCCTGATAGAAAGGACTCTCACCATGACGATGATCAAAATCCCTCGCATGGTAATCGAAGAATGGAAAATTCAACAACAAAGGAAAAAGGAATGCGGGAAATCAAGGAAGAGGGCAACCATTCAAGAAGGCTAGAAATTCCAGGTATGAATCTAACACTGTTGACGATAAGCAGGCTGAATATTATCTACCAGCTGCTCTATCTACCTCCGCTCCTTCGAACTCAATGGGAATTTGGCTCATTGATAGTGGTGCCTCAAGACACTTCACTGGTTACAAAGAAGTACTCTATAATCTGGTAGAGAAAGAAACTAACCTGGAAATTGTCCTTGGAGATGACATGAAATACCCAGTGAAAGATGTAGGCAATGTTTCTCTTAAACTGAATTAAGGTAATACGATTCACTTACAAGATGTATTATATGTACCTGATCTCAAAAAGAACCTGGTATCCATCTCGGCAATGGAAGACAAAGGCTATAAGGTAACCTTCAGCGATGGCAAGGTATGTATATGGAAAAATAATGTTAAAGATGCCTTTCACTCTTGGGTTGATTCTTTATATCAAGTCGGTGGAAGTCTGCTAGGTGTCATGTCTTGTGACACATCGCTTCAGTATGAACTTTGGCATCGGAGGTTTGCCCACCTTCATTTCAAAGCTCTACCCGATGTAAGACAGATGGTAACAGGGATGCCTGAATTCCAAGTAGAGAAAGAAGGTGTATGTCCGGGATGTGCCAAAGGAAAGCTCAAAAGGGGACCATTCCCCTCAAGCCAAAGCAAGACCTCCGATATATTACAATTGGTTTACTCAGGCATACTTGAGGTTGGCATTAAGAGGGAGACTACTACACCACATACTCCTGAGCAGAATGGTGTGGTGGAAAGGAAGAACTGCACAATTATGGAAGCTGTCCGGGCCATGCTACATGATCAAAGTCTTCCTAGGTTTCTATGGGCTAAAGCTGCAAACACTGCCGTATATGTACAAAATCGATGCCCTCATCAAGCATTGGGTTCCAAGACTCCTGAAGAAAAATTCACTGGTAAGAAACCTGATGTTTCTCATTTTAAAATTTTTGGAAGCCCTGTATACTTTCATGTGCTGAAAGAGAAAAGAAATAAATTGGGAGCATATGGAAAGAAGGGAATTTTCGTGGGCTATGGTGAAAATACTAAAGGCTATAGAATCTATGTAGCCGGTCAAAGGGAAGTCATAATTAGTCATGATGTCACCTTTGACGAAGATATGGCTCTCAGCAAGGTGATCAATCTTCCGACTTTGAGGAGCTCTCAAGAAGCCGACACAAGGGAACTGAAAGAAAAGGATGATGAATCAATGCCTGATGTAGAAGAACCCATGGATCCGATTGATCCTCCTCCATATGAGCCTTCCTCTTCTAGGAAGAGGCCTTCATGGCTTAAGGGGTTACTTGATGATGCTGAAGGACATGCTGCACCTGAGGAACCTTTCGTGAAAGTAAGAAACCTAATAGGTATCAAGGATACCTGACCATCATGAGCACGATCATACAAAATGAGCCTTCGTCATTCTCAAATGCCGTCAAGCATCAAGTATGGAAGGATGCTATGACCGAAGAATATGAGTCTATCATAAAGAATGATGTTTGGGAAGTAGTTCCCAGACCCCAGGACAAGACTGTTGTTACTTCCAAATGGCTTTACAAGATAAAGCATGCAACAGATGGAAGCACAGAAAAGTATAAGGCTCGTTTTGTTGCTCGAGGTTTCTCCCAAAAGGAAGGTATAGACTATTATGAGATATTTTCACCTATTGCCAGATATACGACCATCCGCTCGATCATAGCCCTTGCCGCTTCACAAGGATGGAACCTACATCAGATGGATGTCAAGACTGCGTTCTTGCATGGCTCGATCAAAGAAGAGGTCTACGTGGAGCAACCCGAAGGATTTGAGATTTATGATCGAAAATCTCATGTATGCAGGTTGAAGAAAGCTCTCTATGGGCTGAAGCAAGCACCCCAAGCATGGTATGAGAGGATCGATAGCTACTTGATGAAGCTGGGATTCACTAGGAGTGAAGCCGATCCTAACCTTTACTTTAAGGTTGAAGATGACAAGCCTCTCATACTAGTGTTGTATGTGGATGACCTCTTTCTAACAGGTGCAGACCCTCTCATTCACAAATGTAAGAGGGAGTTGGCCTCTGAATTTGAAATGAAAGACCTAGGACTGATGCACTACTTCCTAGGACTTGAAGTGTGGCAAAAGCCAGGAGAAATTTTCCTATCTCAAGGAAAATATGTGGTGAAGATATTGGAAAGATTCGGAATGGTGGACTGCAAGCCTGTAACTACTCCGATGGAGCTTGACTTCAACAAGTTAAGCGGTAGTGCTACTAGACCTATTTTACGAAATGCTACCGAGTATCGGCAACTCGTCGGAGAATTAATGTTCTTAGTGAACTCCCGTCCAGATATATGCTTTGCAGTCAACACATTGAGCCAGCATATGGTTGAACCCCACCACATACACTGGATTGGTGCCAAGAATCTGCTGAGATATCTTCGTGGCACTATCACTTATGGGTTAAGATACATTGCCAGAGATGTGAGACTATTTGGATACACAGATGTTGACTGGGCAGGCAATGTGGAGGACTGTAAGAGCACCTTCGGGTGTTGTTTCTCCTTGGGATCTGCTTCGATATCCTGGATGAACAGGAAACAAAAGTCGGTGGCTTTGAGCACCGCCGAAGCAGAGTATATTGCTGCTAGCATGGCTTCTTGTGAGGCAGTTTGGTTGCGAAAGCTCTTCAGTGAGTTGTTTGGATTCACATTGGATACCACTGTGATCCTTTGTGACAACCAAAGTGGGATTCGTTTGTCAGAGAATCCTGTATTCCATGATCGCTCCAAGCATATTGATATCAGATACCATTATATTCGAGATATGGTGCAACGGGGAGCTATAAGGCTCCATCATATCGGTACAGATGAACAGGTCACTGACATTCTGACAAAACCCCTTGGGAAAGTAAAATTTCTGACTTTCCGTGAACAACTTGGAGTTGTTCAAAGACCCTCCAATGAGGGTCATGTATGATGCATTGAGCTCTGAGAGCTCCAAGGGGGTGCGGGGTGCTTCTTGGAGCAGGATATGACCATAGGATTATTCACTATCCCCTGGTGGTATACATGTACACCCTGTGGCGACATTGTAGCAGGATTGATGTGTTCTCCTGTGAGGCCTAGATTGATGTGTTCTCCATGGCAGCCTGGATTGATGTGTTCTCCATGGCAATTGTAGCAGGATTGATGTGTTCTCCTGTGAGGCCTGGATTGATGTGTTCTCCATGGCAATTGTAGCAGGATTGATGTGTTCTCCTGTGAGGCTTGGATTGATGTGTTCTCCATGGCAATTGTAGCAGGATTGATGTGTTCTCCATGACAATTGTAGCAGGATTGATGTGTTCTCCTGTGAGGCCTGGATTGATGTGTTCTCCATGGCAATTGTAGCAGGATTGATGTGTTCTCCTGTGAGGACAGGATTGATTAGTTCTCCTGTCGAGGCATCCTACCCATGCAATCTGGGACTCATGGGAAGTACCTCTCATCTGATCAATGAGCAGGGAAATGAAGTTAGGGACCATAGTAGTACCGATGGACGCATCATTGTAACTACCGTACTCCCTACGCTAGGATGACCTCCATTGATCTAGGATCAATGATACTGGTCTGGGACCAGTGGTAGGAGTTGTACCATACGATGACGCTGACTTTGGGTCGATTGAGACTGGTCTGGGATCAGTGGTACATACTCTGAGACTGACTTTGAGTCATTGGAGGATGATATTGGTCTGGGACCATTGGAGTTGTACTCACTATGACGCGGACTTTGGGTTGGTTGAGACTGGTCTGGGACCAGTGGTACATACTCTGAGACTGACTTTGAGTCAGTATGATACATCCTCGATCATTCCTTCTTCTTCATAATACGGACAAAAGTAGAGTAGAACAGAACAATGCAAGAGCAGAGCAGAACAGAACAAAACAGTACAGATCAGTGCAGGGTAGAACAAGACAAAGCAGAACAGGGAAAATAGAGCAGAGCAGGGCAAGGGTCAGGCTATACAAGGCAGTGCATTTGATGGATGAATAGTAACGACCGATAGACAGATTGCAGATGAAGTTCTCCATGGTTGAGAGGGAGTGTTAAAATTGGCAACCAGGGAAAAACTTCATGTGGGTCATCTTATTCATGGCTAATAATATTTTTATTAGATTCCTCTCGTCGAGAGGTGTAGGATTGATATAAATATCATCCAATTCCGATAAGTATTCATGGAGATATGAATTTATTTTGATTATGGAATTATTATCAAGCCGACCTACAACTCATGTAGGCTCAGAAGCCCAACAGTCGCATCTATTCACCCACCAACGTTGTGTATAAATATAAGAGGACTTTTCCTCATTTGGACTCACTCATCTCATCACATCTCTCTCTCTCTACTGCGCAGATATGAGTCTCTTCTCTACTGCGCTGAAATGGGTCTCTCTCTCTCACACATGTGAAGCCGGAAGCTGTTGAATTTGAAGATGCAACTGCAGAAGTAAAGATTGACTTGCGTGGCCTATAAGATCTCTTCTTTGGAACTGCGTTGTAGGTTCATCTGAACCTCCTTTGAAAGCCACAAATTTTGGTGGTGGAATGAAGTCAATCCGACAAACGGTTTGCAAGATATCGACTGCCCTAGTTTGGAGCCGGAAACTGCTGAAACTGAAGTTGTAACTGCAGAAGTAAAGATTGACTTGCGTGGCCTAGAAGATATCCTCATATGAATTTTGTTGTAGTTTCATCTGAACCTCCTCTGGAAGCCGAAACTTTTGGTGGTGGAATGAAGTCAATCCGACGGTCGGTTCGTGAGATATGGTCTGCCCTAGTTTGATAATGAAGCCGCTAATGTTGATGCTGCAGATCTAGGGTTTGCTACTACTGATATGAATCAAATTTATTGTACTATTTCTCTCTGCTGAATTATTGAAGATAAAAGAAGATTTGATCAAAGGGTTTCCCCACACATTGTGGGGTTTGTCCCTGGCTAGCCGCCACATCTTGTGTCTCTTGTCTTGGCTTGTTTTCTGTCGATTGTTTAATGTTCTATCTGCACTTTACTTTATGTACATGTGATTGCTAATCAGTGGAATATAATAAGAAAAAGAAGTAAACTGTTATAAGCATAGAACATACCATAACTTAAAAATAAGGAATGGAAGCATGTTAATATGAACATCGCAGCAGTGTTGTTGCAAATATTACATAAGTTGCACTTGGAAATTATAGAAGAGTTGAGGCTACGCGAACAACACACCTCACAGCTAAATATTCAAGTAGAAAAAGAGCGAGTTGCGCTTTGGCAGAAGCTCAAGCAGGTGATCCAAGAAAGGGATCAAGTAGCACAACAACACCAAAAGATCAAGGAGGCAGTGGAAGAAACATGCAGAGAAATTCTAGACCTTGATGTCTGAGAAGAAGAGTCAATGGAGGACAAGGTCGCGAAGCTCAGCCTTGCAGTGAAAGGTTATAAGGAGAAAATTGTCATAATGCAATTCAAATATGAAATGCAGATCAGTGAGTTGCAAATGAAGTTGTATCCAACTACGTCGCAGGAAGTGAGAGATCAAAGGGAGACCGACATAAAGGCTGCAATGGTCTACATCTCCACAGTAGTGGAAGACTGTGGAAAACTTTTAGATGATAGTTTACAGATTTGGACTTCGTTGCAGGAAGATCCAAATGTACAGAAACTACAAGAAGAAATTTAGCAGAAGAAGTAGTAGTGGGAAGAGATTTGGACATCTAATAGACCTTACCAATCTCGCAGAAGCTTTCCAAAATCAATGAGGGAAAGGCCCTCTAGAAAAAAATTGAGGAACTGAAAAAGGAAGAGCAGATTTTGACAGAGACGACTCAACCATGGCAAGATGAGGCTTTCCAACTATTATAGGCCTGATATGAGAAGCTTCAAGAGCTTCAACAATGGGAGACATCGATGGTGCAGAAGACTGTAGGACATGTGATGGAGACACTGTTGGAGGAAGCACGAAGCGAAGAGAAGAAGGTCACAGAGATTCTGCAAAAGTTCAACGAGGCTACAACAGTATCACAGCAAAAATAAAAGGAAAAGAAATTGAGTGACACGGGATGAGTCACATGTGGTGTTGGGGGCATGTTGGGCGTAGCCAAAACTGGCCTAAAATTTGGTAAAGAATCTGCATTTTGAGGAGTGGAGTGCACAGTGGAGAATGCAGTGGACCATGAATTGGATCACGTAGTAGAGAAGAGAAGTAGTTGGAATGTATCACATGGTATAAGGGCGTTGGAGTAGGTCTAAGCCCCTCCTCTTTTTGTAAAAAGCATGTAATGTTGTAAAAGATGAATTGTTTTTGGACCATTGTAGATTGTTTTAGGGAGTCCATGGTATATGGACCATGGTATTTTGATGAAATATCTCTCTATGTAATAGTATATATATGGATAAATAATAAAGAAGAGAGACATCACCTCTTGAATTGAATGGTTGTATTCTTATGATTTATGGTTTGGAAGAGAAGGCGAGGGTCTACAGTTGAGTGCATAGAGCCCTAAGTCTACAGTTGAGTGCACAAACAACCTAAAACTTAGTGTGCAGGCCAAGAACTGTCTATTGTGCAAGAATTATTATTGTAAGCAATAGTTCTTGTGGTCATAGTCCCACATTGGGATGAACCATGGTAAAATTGGTTTCTTCATGTGTATATTTGTTTATTATCTGTCGTATAGTAGCAGTTTATTATAGTTGCATTTTGTTATAGAGCAATGATGATTATGGGTTTATATGATACACTTATGTGATTAAATGAATGTGGTGAAGTGGTTTATGAATATTAACTATAATAAAACATAATAATACCACATCTCCACATCCCTCAAGGCTACAAAAACCTAGTTCTACATCCTCACATAGTCACTTCAGGTGAGACTATGATCTGCTTGTAGGACGTGTCCGAAAGGGCTAGTGAGTGAGGGTTTTATTAGTGCGCAGTATAGATCAAACCTGGGTCAGCCCAAATCATAACCAACAATCCTTCCACTCTACTAAAATGGAAATTGGCTGCAGAGCAAAATTTATTCACACACTCAATGAATAAATGCTGAAAAGTATGTTTTATAATGTTGATTGATTTGTTAAAAGGAAATAATCATTAAACAATGTTGATTCACCAAATAAAATCTTGGCTAACAGAAAAGGAAAATAGATAAATATGCAAATTAAGTTATGGAAATATTTTTTGGTTTTCGAAATTATTGGGATATTTTTCGAATTTGGTAACGAACTATGGTGGAATGCTTCTATGCTCTAGTTTTAGTATTTTCTGTTATTATTAGTTGTTATTATGTAAATTTTCTTTTGCAGTTTATGACTATTCATTTAAATAGTTTATTTTGGCACTAGGTCCTGATTCATTGAAATGCAATCCTAAGAAGATTGTTACTATTATTTGCTGACTCATTGTTATGTTTAATGTAAAAGCTTTCATTAGTTTATTCTTTCTATAGCATTATTGTATTCGAGTATTTTTTATTTTCTGGTAAAATACAAGATGACACGTGAATGAGGAAGATTGAGGCATGGAGTCAGTGAATGACCAAAAGCAACCCAACGTCACCTAGACAACATTGGTCATGGGGAAGCTATAGATCCTATCCCTATCAACAGATCTAATTTTAGCGACTCTATATTTTATGAACGCAAATTTGGAAATGAACTTACATATCTCAAAATTCTTCTAGAACAACTCTTAATAAATAGACATGATGACTGAAATACTATCATCTCAATCATGAATGATCTGCAACAAAACCAGTGGCAGATGCAGGATGGATTAGAAAATTTGCAGAGGGGTCAGGAGAATTTACAGGAAAAACTAAATTACTTTGAAGGAAAATTGGCTCATATGGAGAAACATATACATTGTGAGTTTCATCTCCACCATCATCGGGTTCAGGAACAGAGGATTTTGTTCCATAACTAGCCCTCATATGTAATAGATTTTGGATATTTATAGATCATGAAAGTTTTCTGGAATTATGTTTATTTTTCTTTTTTGGCAGGGAACCAACTTTTTGTTAAGTTGTTATCGACATTATAATCCTTTTTTGTTTTTTTTGCATAAAGTGATACTTAGTTTCATTTACAAATGCTTTAACATTGTCGGTCATTCGAGCTTTCCCTTTTATTGTTATAGCATCCACATATTCTTTTTTTCCTTATTTACATTTATTTTAATTTAAAATTTGATGAGATTATAGTTTTATTGTATTGAATTCATTTTTAGTCTTTAATATCTTATACTTCAGTGTTTATTGATCTTTGGAAATTGCTTTGATGCATTAAAAATATTTTTTTTAACATATTTCACAACACCGTGATCAGATATTTAAAAAAAAATAAAAAATTAAGCTTCTTAGAGATCAATAACAATATCAGTTACAATAGTGTCAAAAAACTCAATAATGGAATAGCCACTGACAAAATTATCTTAGCTTTATCCACAATGAGGAGGAAGAAAGCATCAATCGATATAATCCATGCTCCTTAAACAATTCCCCACATCCAATTTCTCTGCACACCCTTTTTGCCACACTTCCCCTATAGTCTTTCTCCTTTCTCTGCAAACTAATTACAAACAGTAATTTAGCATTAACTATTGAAAAATGAAGTATGGCATTATTCAAAATGCTTTGAAAAATAAAACCCATAGTTTATTGTATTATGAGATCTTGCTTTCAATTTTAGCAAAATGGGAGTTCATTGTGTGGGAGTATAGAGAATTATACAAAAGTGTGGGTCTCCGCACTCCCACACTCCTCACAATTAACTTCCTCCACAATCTGAAGAATCCACAATGACCATGTTAGTGAAAAAAATAATAATTTATTTTAAATTGCATCAGAAATAGAACTTTGACAAGTTAAAATTTCTCTTACCATCAATCTCATAATAAATGACATTGCACATGACTAGGTTAATGTACTTGGATAGTGGCAAATTATGCACTAATTAACGATGACACACATGCAAACAAAATGTGAATATCTAACATCTCACATTCTAATGAATTTTTTAAATTGAATATTATAAGAAATTGATAAAATTTATTATTAAATAAATTTGATTTGTTCATAAAGTTAAAGTTAAATTTGATTTGGCCATAGTCAATGTTTAATTATGTGGATCTTTCCTTGTATGGAGCGACTCAGTTTGAGTGAAAAATCATCGCCTTTTGGTCAATTGAAAGAAATGTTAAAATGCATGAACGAATAGATAAATAGTTTTAAAAACATGTTTATTTGGCATTCTGGCACATCTGCATTGCAAAAATTACAATGTCAAGTATAACCATTTCATTATTGAAACAATATAAGCACAATTACAAAAGCAAATTGCAAAGATAAAGTAATTTCTAGTTCTTTTTTACCAATAAAAACATTATTTCCAAATGAGAAAATATGTGTATCAAATAATGTAAAAGTTGACAATTTGCAGTTTGCAAAAAGAAATGTATGGAGGAGGAATTTGATTTTAAATATTTGATTTTATTTTTTGCAACATTTTATCTACTATGTGGAGTTGGATGCCCTAATAACTTTTACACGGATGTTTTGTGGTTGTGCGAGCTTCCCACATCTCCGCACTTACTTTGTATCAAGACTGAAGTTTGAATATTAGCACCAAATATGTCGCATGCATAAATGTATACATACATACGGAAAATTACAAGATAAAGTGTATGTTCCTTGCTCCACATAATTGTTTTCTAGCACATTTTTTTTTACATACAAATGAAAGCTATGTGGAGATTGTCGCAGAAATCATGTACTAGAGTGCACCAAAAAGTGTATGCAGAGAGTGCATGTGCAAAGCAAGGAATAGAAACAGCTCTACACATGCTACCTTTGCATACTTTGGTAAACACGCGTTAGTTACAATGTAAATTATAGTTTCATTGCTCAATTTCAGAAATTTTTAATGTCTAATCCATTCAGAATAGTAAACTTTCATAATTTGATTTTCAAATTTATGGTTTTTCATAGTAGAGCTTCCTTGTGCAGAGCTTTCATTTATGGAGCTTGCAATGAAAGCTTTATTTATGCAGAGAAAGCTCATAATAGTTTTGGAATGCTATTTTTTAGCTTAAAGTAAAATGGTAGAAACCATAGAAAGTCACAAATTGTACTTAATTAAGTTACATGTATTGATGAGCCTTGGTATTGCAAAAAGAGTGTTGCAACTCCCAAGGCTACCAGCTTTAATTATCAACCTGGGTTTCTTACAAACTAAAGATATGGAAGTGCTATATGCATAGTAGGTTAAGCTCTACTCAAGTCACTTTGAAGCAATGGACCAAACCAAGGTATACAAAGACCATTCTATCAACTAAATCTAGATTTGCAAGGAAAGAAACTGCAAGGAGAGTTCTACTCTATTTTGAAAAATTGAAATGTTACTCTATTTGCACAAATGTAAATGTCGAACTACTTTCTCAAATATAAATGCCACACTACTTGCAGAAATATAAAGACTACACTACATGCATAAATGTAAAGGCGACACTACTTGCAGGAATACAAAGGCTACACTACTTGCATAAATCTAAACAATAATCTATTTGTAGAATGTAAATGTTTGCATTGAAAGGAAACCTAGTCATAGGAAATAAGAATGCTTGAAATGGAAACTCTAGCTTAATAATCATAGACTCAAAGAAAGCAAACCAAATCTACCTTTCATAAAGAAAAGACCATGTAATCAAACTTTCATCAATACATTCCAAAGATATTAGCTATAGTGATAGAGTTCATTATATGCTTCATGAGGTAATCAAGAAAATCATCACTATGTTATCCAATTCATAAATCTGTCTACTAACCCTAATTGTTGAAATGTGTTGCAATGGTAAAAAGGAAAGTCCTAATTGGTATTTGGTCTTCATCAATCATGGTTTCAGATCCTAAGGGATACTATTCAGGGTAGGGAGAAAAAAATAAATCTTCAAGGACAAATTTGGTCAAGTTTGGAGGGCTTTTACATGGTGCTATAGGATGCTACAGGATTGTGACAAGATTCCCTGGTTTTGCTACATGATTGAATCTATGAGAATTATGAGGGTTAAAAATGTGATCTGGAGGAGGGAAATGGTAATGTAGGGTACTTGAAGGTTGTATGAGGCCCTTTCCAAGCTTATTACCCTTCAAGATCCCATATTGCACAAGAACCAATGCACATGGTGGCCTTCAATAACCTAGGAATATACTTTCGGTGAACAGGATTTTGAGGGAGTTGTTGAGGTTGAAGGAAGGGAGATGGTGGTGGGATAAGGAGTGTAAATGACAATTCTAACCCTATATATCAACAGTAGTACCTTCACACCATAGAAAGTTACCCAATTTTTCCAAACAACTAGAGCATGTTAACAATGTAAATTGCAGAAAATTGAAATGACAGAGAAATGATGAGTTGAATTTTATTGGAAATCTAACTATTGTATTGAAAGACAACCTATTTGGAAATTTTCACAATACCTACATCCACAAGAGGTTATACTTCATGTGCTCAAATAAAACTACTTCACCAATCACTAGTTTGCAAAAAATAGAGATGCAAGAAAAATACATAAAACAACTGCAAAAGAAAGTAACTATATATTTTTGTCTTATCAATACATTATCCTCAACCACACTTCCCACAAGAGAGGTGGTATATATACCTACACAAGAAATTTTCATAAGCAAAATCTACTAAGAAAGGAAGAAAATGTTGTTAAGAAAGAAAATGAATGAATAAAATATCCAAAGAAAGAGACTAGAGCCTCTGAGTTGAGCCCTAACCCAGGGGACACAGCCCTCTAAAGAAAACTCAGATGGAAGATAACATCAAGCTTCTCATTAATATATAATAGTGTTTAAGTACATGATTAAAAAAAATGAAAATAACAAGTTTGAGCTCCTAGCTCTTAGTAGTTTCTATCTACTCCCAAAATTTTGAATCCTATTGAGCCCTTAAGCTTACTTATTAATACAAAAATGACTAAGGGGCAGCCTCCTTGGAAAGAGGGTTAATTCCCTCCAAAATCCCTAGAAAGTTGCATCTAGCTCCCTGATATCCTCACAATCCTTGAGTGCATCAGCTATTAGTAGATCTTTGAACTATGGGTGAGTAAATTTAGGGAGCAAGTCGAGTTGTAGGTGAGTAAATGTAGGGGAAAAGGCTCCTACATATTCTCCAATTACCTCCAATGTATCTCTACATAGTAAATGCACTCAAATGCACTCTTTTCCTGCACATTAATCACATTAGGCCATGAGATATGACAAACATCCTCTAGTCTTCTTAATAAACATTATAGTCAAAAATATGTTATTAAATGTGAAGAAAGAGGTAAATATAGGTTGAAGGAAGGCCAAATGGGCCTTATTATATACCTATTAATGAGGCCAATCATAACCCCCCTACTAAAGGTGTTTCTCACCCTCTGAGAAACTTAGCCATTTAGTTCCATCTCATGCATAGCCTTGGTGGCTACCTTAACATCCCAAGGTATCTCTAAAGAAGTGCCCTCTTGAGGATAAAACTCTGCATTTATTTCTATTTCTACCCACTCTTTTCACTCTTCAATGTGGTCCATTATTTCCTGTAGCCCTAACAACAAATGAAGGATGAACTTGAGCCTAATCCGATTGGCATTCAGTCTTTGGATTATCCTCTTATATAAGGGTGTCTTCTCCAAGGCATTCCTCAATCTCTTTGGAGAGTGGTTACTCCCTAATTCTTGAGCTATGGGGAAATAAATGTTATCTCCTCTGACAGGCATGCAAGCCCTCTGCCCCTAGCATCCTAAACATGTCCTCAAATTTTTTAATGGATTTCTCTTGTCTCTCTATGTAAAGTGGTGCCAATTTTGGATCCTTAAAAAGAGCCTATGGTTGCTGATGATAAGGTGGGAAGCCCTCAACTCTGCTCTGATCCATAGGGGCTCATTAGTCTCCTTGGATATCATCATTTTCCCTTATTTATCCCTTACCCCCTCATGGCTAAACCAAGAGGTTAATGTTGTTAGTTGTACATCCCCTATCTTAGAATTTAGATCCCATAAGTTTTGTCAGACAATATGAGGGTATGTATGTAAAACTTTCCCATCTTAGCTCAGTCTTCCACACTAGCCTTGTGACAGAATTCAATAAAATGCTTCTAGTGTTGGAAGGGAAGTGAACCATATTGTGCTAGAGTTTTTATTTTACATTGAAGCCACTAGTCTTTAACAAACAGGGCATATGTTTTTGATGGATTTCTACATTGGGTGGCCTCCTTGGCCAAGATTTCCATGTTGGCATGTTGACCCTCTTTCTATTGTAATTTCTCTTTTAATAACTTATTTTCCATTTGAAATTGCTCCCTCATGGTTACCTATCAACCTCAAATCAGTTATTTATTCACCCATATTATCCATTCTTTCTTCCATGAGGCCCACATACTTGACTCCCTTAGATTTATAAATTTTCATCCATCGATGGGTTTTGCTTCTTTCTCTATCTAGCTCAAGTAGGACAGGGCCTACAAATTTGATGGGTATGATCTATCCCTATTCATAAAAATTATAGTAGGACCCAAGTTCTAGTTGAGGATCAGGCTCATGTAGCTCTTGTGGTCCTTCTCCTCCCTCCTAAGGTGTTGTTGTACTTTCTTGTATCATTGTTTTCCCATCCTGTAGTAGCTTCTCTTCTTCTTGTAGCACTGCCCTACTTTCTTGTAGCATTGCATTTTCTTCTTGTAGTTACTTCATCTTAGATTCCATGGTGTTTGGCCTTCTTGGTGAGGTTTGGGTATGCTTTCCCATAACTGTGAGGGAGGTCAATTCTTCAATTTTCCCTTTACTCTTCTCTAGCTCTCCCTCTTCGTGATTGGTTGATCCTTCAATGGTGATTGGGGTAGTTGTGGGAGGTTGAGGCTTCCCTTGTTTAAGTCTAGTACTCCTTATCCTCTTGAAATACAATGGACCTTGCTTTGGCTTCCTCCCTTTGATCTTAACAGGTGTGCTAATGGCTACCAAAGTGGAAGCCACCTCTTGTTTAGTGTTTCCTTCTAAAAGGCTTACTTTTTGTTCTTGTCTTCTCTTCTTTTGAGGCCTAGAAGGTTCCCCAAGATTTTATTTCTTTATCTCTAGTTTTTCCTCTCCTTTATTTTCTTCAAATTCTTCTCCCTTTTCTTCCTCCATCTCCTCTCCAGCCTCTTCTTTAGTAGAGCTATGTTTTATGGCCTCTTCATGTTCTAGTAGAGCTTGGGCTTGAGTTTCAATGAAAGCCTCCCTGTCCATGTCTACAAATTTTTCCCATGACACAAGGTTTTTGATATGACTCAAAGCATCCATGAATATGAGCCTTATGAATCCATGATGAGAAATAAATCAATGCTTCCCTTCTCTCACTCTTCGACTCATTTCCACTATGGACTGAAGAAGGAAATGGGGAATACTAAGTCTACTTGGGATAGGAAATTTGGTGTGGAACCTCAGCTCATAAAGTAGCCTAAACTAGTAGGCATAAATAACACTAAGCCTCCCCTCACAAGATATGTATTTTAATATGTTGTAGGCTACTTCATCCCATGGGTAAGGTAGGCTTTCCCTTCTAACTCCATTCTTATCCTCAATTGGTTTTTCTTTAGGGAGGAATAAATTACTTTTAGTTTTGATGGCTTTTGTTTTATCCTTCTTTCCCCACCTAACTCCTAAATCCAATGTGGTCACCCTTCTAATGAGTTATTCATTTAAATGAATGAAAATCCCTCTCACAATGGTGGTGGCATTATCTTCACCTTGAGTTTGGAGGGTCATGGAAAATGGGTAATTTCATCATCATATCCCTTAATTCTCTCAAATAACTCCATCCAATGGTGGTTTGGGAAGATGTCCTTGATAGTAGGGTTTTTATGGATTCTTTTTGAGTCTATGGGTTCCCTCCTATTGAAGCCTCCTACCATGTTTTCTATTGTGGCTTTCTCAATATTTTTCAAGGAATTTTGTCAATGATCAATTTATTAGCAACCTAGGGCTTTAAAATAGAGATGAGAGGAATGGTGTCCTTCTTCTTATCATAGGAAGTAAAATTATATTCCAAGTTCAAAACAAATTTACCCTTTTCCTAGCATCCCTTCCACACAAGAAAAGAACAGGGTTTGAAAATTTTCAATTTTCAAGGGTTTGCTATAGGATGCTTCTATAGACATAAATTAATCAATTTCTCCAAATTTTTGTGCATGGAAGGTGAGGAAAATTCACTACTTACCCCTCCCTTGGAGACTCCTTCATGGATTTTGGGTTTTGGAAGAAAATTTGCACACAATCAAGCCCTTTTCCACCTCTCGGGTCAATCATGTAGCAACTGGTTACAATCTTGTAGAACATGTTTTGTATCTCGTAGCACTGAACCTAGATCTTATAGCATTGAGACCAAATCCTATAGTATCTAGTACTTGGACCTATATCACCTTTGTAGCAACTTGTGGGACCCTTGGTGGTAGCTAGCTAGACTCTCAACAACGCAGTGGGCCTCTCTTACTATTTTTGGGAATGAAATTTTGGTACAAGTGAGGCTCGGGCCTATCCTTTATTCCTTTTGTGGTTTTGTGTTGGGATCAGTGTGTTGTGTTAGCTAGCCCCCACCTACCACCTACATAACATCCTCATAGATAGGAGGTTATGTAGGTGAAAGGAGCACTTTTTCTAACAATCTTATTCTTCTCCTTGGAGGATAGATTAGGAAGGAATAGCCCAACAACCAAGAAATTTGTTATGTCAGCAAACCAAGGAGACAATTGTGAAATGGAAAAGAGGTTTTCATCTGGAATTTGATCATCTATCCTCTCCTCATTTCTTGTAGGAAATTTTATTCTAAACAAAAAATTGCAACCACATTTTCCTTCCCTAGTTTGTCAACAATGGTTAGATCAAACTATTGCAACAATAATAACCATCTAATGATCCTAAAATTAACATCAAGATTATTCACTAAATATTTTATGGTTGCATGATCATTATGAACAATGACTTGGTATCTAGTGATATAATGCCTAAACTTGTTCAAGGAGTGCACAACAACTAAGAGTTCTTTTTCAGTAACTATGTAATTAAGTTTATCTTTGGAGAGGTTCTTAATGATGAAATATGTGTCATATGGAAACTGTTTTCCACTTGCTCCAAACCTACTTCCACGGATTTTTTTTATGCATTTGTGTGTAAGTGGAAAGGAAATTCCCAATTGGGACCTCTTAGAATTGGTGTGGTGCTTACTTTCTCGCAGCTCCTCAAATGCCTCTTGACATTTATCTGTCCAACAAAAATTTGAATCTTTAGTTAACAATCCAAAAAAAGGTGAAGCCAACTTACTAAAATCCTTAATGAATCTCCTGTAATATCTAGCTAGCCCAAGAAAACTTCTAACATCCCTTTGTTTCTAAGGGACAGGGACCCTTTTGATAATGGAAATCTTGTTAGGGTCAACTTGGATCCCTTCCTTAGAAAGGAAGTGACCTAGGACAATCCCTGCATTCATAAAAAATTCACACTTTTCGGGACTTAGTGAGATATTCATTTCAATTCATTTCTTTAATACTTTACATAGATTGGAAAGAGCTTCCTGGAAATCATTTCCATAAGGGGTGAATTCATCCATGTAAATTTCAATTGTGTCATGAACAAGATCAGCAAAAATACTCAAGACTGCTCTCTGGAAGGTAGCAGGGGCATTGCACAAGCTAAATGGAAGGACCATATAGGAAAAGGTCCCCCATGGACATGTGAAGGTGGTCTTACCCTGATATTCAGGGATAATGTAGATTTGATTATACCCATTAAACACATCCAGCAATGAGAAGAACTTCTTCCCTGCAAGTCCATCTAAGACTTGATCAATGAAAGGTAAGGGAAAATTATCTTTCTTTGTAGCCTTGTTGATTTCCCTATAGTCAAAATAGATCCTCCACTTCCTATTTTTCTTGGGTACGGTTACAAGAGGGTACACCCATTCACTATTTGAAATGGGGCAGATGAATCCTACATCTAGTAGTTTTTGCAATTCTTAGTTCAAAATTTCTTTAAGGGCAGGGTTCATTCTCCTCTAGCATTGGTGCACAAGTTTACATCCCTCTTTAATGTAAATTTGATGGGTATAAATCGAGGAATGAACCCCTTTCATTTCCTTATAGGCCCAAGAAAAAGCATCAAGATGTTTTCTTAAAACAGTGCACATTTTCTCTTCTTTCTCTACTGAGAGGGAAGGGTTGATTTTTAGAGTTTTGGATGGATTGGTTTTCAGAATCTTAGCATGATCTTTATCAGAATTGGTAGTAAATATTTCAGCCCATGGATTGTTCTCAGATTTCCCTAAGGATTTTTCCACTAGCTCATCAATTGGCATGGCAACATGAGGTTGACTTTGCAAAAATTTATTAATAAGGTCATCCTCATCTAGTTTCTTACTTCCTACAAGAGTGTCTAATGTACAAACTAGGTAGAGGGATGACTGGTAAAAATATTCTTCCTCCTCTTCCTCTACCCACAAAAGTAAATCCTGCTCAACAAAGGGTTGACCAGGGGGATATAATACAAGTTTCTTTCTCAGATGCCCATTTTTAATAGTCATATTTCCATCCCTGCAACTAATGTAAGCATCAACAGTGGCTAACCAAGGTCTCCCTAAAATAAGAGGGTACCCATTAAACTTGGTTTTGGGTTGGAGGACAAGGAAGTATGTGGGGTTTTCATAGGATTCAATGGATACCATAACATCCTCAATAACTTCCTTAGGGGCTACCATGGATTTTTCTGCAAGTTGCAACACCATAGTGGTCTTTCTCAAGGCTCCTTGGAAGTTGAGATTCAGCATAGTTTCCTTGGTGATGACATTGATTGTAGCCCTGAGGTCAATTAGTGTGTTGGGGACTATAAAAATTTTAATGTGTACATCCACTACTTGGATATCGGGATCCAAGTATTTTGGGGAGATAACCTTCTCGAGTATTAGATCAGACAGATGCCCAACAACATTGATAGTGGGGGCATCTCTTTTTCTTCTTCCATGCCTCTTGAAACACTCTTCCATGATAAGATTTTTGTATGGTTTTCCTATTTTTGTGGTTGGAATTTTCAGTCTGGAAGCTCTTATTTACCATAGTAATTTTGTACAAATGTCTACATTTCAGGTCCATAAGTGGATCCATCATCACGAAAAAAATTCTTGAGGAAATAGTGCTGAGAGAACAACGATATTAATATAAGAAATGAGAAGAAAAAATGAAAGAAATGAAGAAGTGTTGGTTATTAATAATAATGAAAACCTTGTCTGCCTGGGGTAGCTCAAGTGGTGATGGTCGTGGAATGAAGTCTCACTGAACCGGAGATCTTGGTTTCTAATCTTGTGCTACCCTCCCCCCATAGTGGGGTGAATAATGGACATGTAAAACTCAAAGATCGGAGAGTCCTACCAAGCTTACAAAAAAAAAATGAAAACCCTAATTATAAAGAGAAATAAAATATTTGATAATGTGATAACCTAATAAATTATTAATAATTTATTAAGGGATTATTAATATATTATATACTAAATATATTATTAATAATGTAATTACCTTATATTTTAATCTCCTCTTAATTAATAATCATAAAATAAATTTAAAATGATTGTATTATATGTTAGATCTAAGACTTTTGTGATCCATAATGTAGAAGAAAGTCTTTCGGATTAATCACATTGATACAATATATCAATATCGTATTAATACAAAATTACAATAAAGATATATTAATATATCCTTACAATAAGGATATATTGATATATTAAAAAATATGTATAATTTAATATATTTTTTAATTTATTTTATTATTAATAATTAAGAAGAGATTAAAAGATAAAGTCATTACATTATTAATAATATATTTAGTACATAATATATTAATAATCCCTTAACAAATTATTAATAATTTATTAGGTTATTACATTAACAAATATTTTATTTCTTTATAATTAGGGTTTTTATTATTATTGATAGTCAACATTTTTTCATTTCTTTCTTTTTTTCTTCTCATTTCTTATATTAATATTGTTGTTCTCTCAGCACTATTTCCTTGAGAATTTGTGTCTTAATGATGGATCCACTTATGGACCCAAAACATAAACATTCCTACAAAATTATTGTGGTAAATCCAAGCTTCCAGACTGCAAGGTTGTTGTAAATGGGGACATATTTCATGGCCTAGAGAAGGGGTATTTTAACACAAGGTTTTTAGTTATCCTAGAATTTCAGCCTCTTCTAGGGTGTGTCTTTTAGGTTGGACCAAAATTTCAGGATAGGGGAGAATACTGGATTGAGGGATACTAACTGCCTTCTCTTCTTCAATATCTTTGGGTGGAGAAGTTGGGTAAGCATCTAGAAGTACCTCCCCAAACCTAAGGTTGATCTCGTAGATCTCCACAGCATAAGTAGGATAGGATGTTTCCCCACTGTAGACTTGTTATGCCTGCCTGTTTTTCGAGTTCGAATTGGGTTGGGCAGGCATCTAAGGTTGCTTGGGTGGATTACTGTGGGGTAGTTATGATTGAGTTGGAGGAGGAGGCATTAAGGCAGGAGGTTAGGTTTCCTAAGGCCTCCATCCCTTTGAAGGGTTGCCCCATTGAGAAGGTTGAGGTTGATATGGCTGGAAGGGTGAATTGACAGGTTGAGGATGATACTGAGGAGAATAGGACCAAGGAGAAGGAATGGACCAAGATGAGTGAGCTGGAGGATACCAAGGCTGAAAGGGTGTATTCTGGTTTGGATTGAAAGAAGGATAATCTGCACCTTGCATGCCTTATTGGTATGGCCAAGGCCATTGTGGCCTTCTCTGGGTGATGAATCAAAGCTTCTCCAAGCCGCTCTCTGCTCCTTGATATACAACCTTCATACCTAGAAGAGAGGGACATTTGCCAATTGCATGGTTCTCCTAACAAATAGAACAGACCTCTATGACATTCAGTGGGCACTCATTTATGGGGTGCTTCTTGGTGCATCTAGGGAAAAGGATAGCCACTATTTTTTCTACCTCTTCTTGCTTATTTTTTATCTGCATAGTATCCATTTACAAGGCGAAGGTGTGCAACATTTCACTCTTAAATTCTTCTAGCATGTTCCCTATTTCATGTTTGATGGTGGAAGTAGAGGGAGAAGAATTGACCAAGCTTTGACTAGTCCTACCTCTCTTCCTTGCAGCCCTAGAATGATTCTTGAATATTGTATTGATGTCTTCATAAGTTAGCTAGTAAATGTCTCCACCATACAACATATTAAGGGTCTCCATCAAATCCTCCCTAATCTCTCAAAGAAGTACAATCTTCAAGGATTTTGGGTCAAGGGTAAAGTTAGCTCTTCTAGATTGAATTTGAATCTTTCTTCATAATCCTCTAAGGATTCACCTGGCCCTAAGATCATCTTAAACATCTCCTCCTTAGTTTCCCTTTATCTGCAATAGTTCATGTATTTCTAGTTAAAGGCTTGTTGCTTTTGAGCCCATGTGGTGATGTTGCCTCCTTTTAAGCTCACAAATCAGCTCAAGGTTGCATCCTTGTGGGTATAAGGGAACAATTTTAGCTTCTTCTCATTAGAATTGTAATCATGGGTTCTAAAAACCACATCAAAATTGAACATAAATGTGTCAGGGTCCTTAGAAGCTAGGCCATGGAAATGTGGGAGAGCAGTGGGGCTTATGTTTTTCATTTTGTCCTCCCTATTAGTTTCTTAGATAGGAAAGAGCTCAATCTACCTGTTCTCAGCCATGTTTTGGGTAGACAATATGGGTTCTCCCTCCCCCTATGGGTTCTTCAAATATTTTTGGCTGCTCACCTAAAGGATTCTCTAACTCCTTTGTGGTCAGAGTAGGATGTTCACAATCACCAAAGAAGAGTGATGGTTGACTGCTAAAAGGGGTTGGGTTTTTTTATATAAATTTCCCTAGATTATCCCTAATCCTACAATGCATGAAATAAGTTTGTGCTTTTTAGTTTTTTCTTCTTCTTTTTTTATTTTTCAAGACAAGAAAATTTGATTCAAGGCAAAAGTAAAATAAAATAAACCAAATCTAAGCATAAACAACACCTACTTGGAAACCTCCCTGACAATGGCACCAAAAAATGATGAACCTTAGTATTGCAATGAGTGTTGCAACTCCAAACGCTACCAGCTTTAATTATCAACCCAAGTTTCATACAAAATTAAGATATGGTAGTGATATATGTACAATAGCCTAAGCTATACTCAAGTCACTTTGAAGCAATGGACTAGACTGAGGTATATAGAGACCACTCTATCAACTAAATCTAGATTTGAAAGGAAATAAATCACATGAAAGGAAAGTTCTACTCTATTCAAAGAAATGGAAATGTTACTCTATTTGCAAAAATTTAAAGGTTGACCTAATTGCTCAAATGTAAATGTCACACTACTTGTAGAAATCTAAATTCTACACTACTTAGAGAAATGTAAAGGCTACACTACTTGTAGGAATGTAAAGGCTACACTACTTGTAGAAATGTAAACATTAATCTATTTGCAGAATGTAAATGTTGCATTGAAAGGAAACCTATTCATAGGAACTAACAATGCTTGAAATGGAAACCCTGGCTTAAGAAGCATAGAACAAAGAAAGCAAACCTAATCTACCTTACATAAAGAAGAGAATGTAATCAACCTTTAATCACTACATTCCAAAGGATTAGATTTAGTGGCATAGTTCATTATATGCTTCATGAGGTAATTAATAAAATCATCATTGTGTTATCTAATTCATAAATTTGTCTACTAACCCTAATTATTGAAACGTGTTATAGTGGTAAAAACGCAAGTCCTAAGTGGTATTTGTCTTCCTCAATCATGGTTTTAGTGCCTAAGGGATATTATTCAGGGCTGGGAAGAAAAAATCAAGCTTCAAGGAAAATTTTGGTCAAGTTTGGAGGGATTTTACAAGGTGCTACAGGATGCTACAACATTGCTACCGGATTTCCCTATTTTTCTACAAGATTGAATCCATGAGCATTTTGAGGGTGAAAAAGGTGATCTAGAGGTGGAAAAGGATAATGGAGGGTAGATGAATATTGTATGAGGCCCTTTCCAATCTTAGTACCCTTCATTGGCCCATCTTGCACAAGAAAAAATGCACACGGTAACCTTCAGTAACCCAGGAATATACTTTTACTAAACAGGGTTTTCAAGGAGTTGTTGAGGTTGAAGGAAGGTGTTAGCATCATGTTTTCACCTTTCCCTAAAGGTCTAGAAGCAATATTTATCAATTCATTTTGCAAATTCATGGTTATGTAAAGGGGCCTTATAAAAAATTTGTGTAAATTGCTTCCTAAATCTAGGGGTATGCCTAATCAAGTCTTTTCACTCAACCCTAAGCTTATCCTAAGTTTTTCACAATGTAAATAACTTATCGCAAACCTATTGTTGGCGCTGCAAAATATTTCCATAGCACTCAGCGAAAAATTTAAATTTTAGGTTTTCGAGCTGACAACTTCATTTTTTCAAGCACCCAAGTGTTTTTTCACAAATCTATACCCCTTTTCATCCATGATGTGACAACTAGCTGTGTTTTGAAGCCCAACAGAGATGTTTAAAATCAAACCCAAATTTTCCATGTTTACCCTAAAACTGTAATTTCCAGCAAACCCAAAAAAAATTACAGTCTGCAGGAAGGTTTTTGAGTGGTTTGCAACATCCATCCAGGGTAATTCAAGGTTGGGAAAGGTGTTTGCAGCATCAAAATCTTTGCAAGATGGGTCAATTAGGTCATATAAATTGGTTTGAGCCTAATCGGATGTATTTTGAAGTGTTTCCATAGATGTTAACATTATTCATGAATGTAAGATGGGAACCAGTGTTTCAGCGCTTCAATGTGCACAACCTGAGTTGGTGCCATGATTTCATTTACTAATTTGATGGAAAAACAACAAGAATTAGAACCCTGTAGTTCCCAGTCACAAAGGAATCTATTAAAGAAGCTACGGGTTTTCCAACTGAGGGTGTGATATGGTTTAAGAAACAGAGGTTGTAGAATGTGGATTTTAATTTCTTCTTGAAGGAGGAATGTCAGAATCAAGGCTTGAATGTTGGATTCCTCCAAAATATGTTGAAGCCTGAATGGTCCAATGCCCTCAGAATGGTGCATCTTTTCTTCACCTATGAAGGTGGGTATTATAAAGCCTATATGTATCATATGAGGTTTTTATGTCATTTAGCAGGGTTTAGTAAGATGAATTTTTCATACTTCCTTCACCAAAGTTTTCTAAAAATGTGCACCAAGGCAAGAACCAAGCCTAAGCTATAACCTCATGACATTTTTTATCACGACCTAATCATAATATTATACACTCATGAGCTAAACAAGAAGGTGGAGTAGTTCAGATAGAGAAACCTAAGGCAACCTTCACCAATAAGACTAAGGAGAGACCAAACTAAAGTTTCTACTCAAACCCTAACTCAGGAAACTAAGGGAGAGTCTAATCACATCCATGTTGAAAAGCATGATGAAAACCCTGTGAAAGAGCTAGAAGTTAGGGTTTATAAAAGAAGAACAAGGGGACAGAAAAAATTGATGTTAGAGGAAGAGGAGGAAAAATAGGGAGGAATACAAAGTAAAAAGGGAAAATAGAAGATAGAAATAAGGGATGAAGAAGTTGAAACTGGACCTAGGGTTTACTTCAGAAAGCCTCACACTCACCCTATAAAAAAACTGAGATTGGGTTTAAAAGAAAAAATAAACCCTAATCTAAAGGAGATAGTAATTATTGATGAATATGAAGAGATTGTGTAGACTTTAAAGAGCATAAAGAAAGCCAAAAAAACAAAGGAAAATAGAGCATGCTAATAGAGAGGGGAAAGAAACCCTAAAGGATGAAAAAATCATACTGAGAGCTACTAGAAAAATGAAAATTAGCTAGGATAAGTTGAACTTCCTTTCTCATGTTGTAGAAGCCATGGAGAAATAATCAATTTTCTTCAAAGGACATGGAAATATTCAAAACCCTAATTTTTCTAAACAAACCCTGATTCTACCTTAGCATTTTGACCTAATTAGTTTATATTTTTTTACAGTAATTTATTTTCAATACATTATGGTAAATGTCAAAGGGTTTTTGTGGCTAAGGGAGTACAAATAATGTCAGTCAACATAAGGGGAAAAGACCTTGAAAGGAGCAAGTTCCAAATATTGAGCCTACAAGGGAGTGAGCAGTTCTTGATCATATAATACATCCATGACTCGTCCTCTTTCCAAAATAATAGTAGGAGATACACATAACAATTCTACAATGCATTTTTACCATTGTTATGTGCCATATTAGACATCTAAATAGCTAATATGATATGATTTTGTTCATTTTTGTTAATTAAACCTTCAAATATTGTAAATATTATGTAGTTATTACTACCAAACTTTGTGGATCTTATCTTTATTGTATTTTTCCTATATATTACATGAGAAATGAGGAAAAAAGGTTGGTTTATGAAATAATAACCATTGTTTGTGCGTTGAAGAGATTTTTCAATCTACAATTTCCAAGATCAATATATTTTGATCAGTCATATAAGGATTCATGTGATTGTATGTCTTACTATGTGTTTTCTACATTTTTCAATCTTTCCTTCTCTATAATGTCATCTAAATGTATGGTCTTATGAATATTTGAATAAGAGTAAATGTTAAATAATTCATCCTTGATTCGATGCTATGTTTCATATATTTCAAATGCTTACACTCTGACCTTCTAAAGCTACTTCAGGATTCATTTTATATGCCCTATTGTAGTGGAATTTTATCCTATTTTCTCCCCAAATATATAACAATGATCAATGTCTAAGATGTGTTATTTATCTTTCCTTTGTCAATCCTGATCAAACATCCATCTTGGTAAGTTGTCCTAAGACCTAACTTGTTGACTCCATTTACCAATGGACTATCTACCTCATGCCCAACCAAACCCCACATCAACACAACACAACTGAAGACCTAGCCATTGTGTAGAAGTACAGTCAATTACTAAACCTAGTGATTAAGTTGTCATAGAGAGCCCTCTCTGGATTGAAGGGACTACCCTTTAATCTATAAGTTGGACTGCAAAGGTTACCTTGGAAAATTATCTCCTAAAACCAAGAGGACATTTCTAAGTGATAATAGAAGGATATGGTGCTGGTATAATGAGTGTAAATGACAATGCTAACCTTGTATAACAACAGTAGTACCTACACACCACGATAATTTACCCAACTTCGCCAAACAATTGGAGCATGTTAACAATGTAAATTGCAGAAAATTGAAATGACAGAGAAAGGATGAGTTGAATTTTATTTGAAATATAACTATTGCATTGAAACACAACCTATATGGAAATTTTCACAAAAACTACATCCATAAGAGGTTATGCTCCATATGCTCAAAGAAAACTACTAAACCAATCACTAGTTTGCAGAAAATAGAGATGCAAGAAAAATACTAATAATAATTACAAAAGAAAGTAATTATATATTTTTGGCTTTCCAATACACTATCCTTGACCACACTTCCCACAAGAGAGGCGGTATATAGACCTTCATAAGAGAGGTGGTAAATAGACCTGCACAATAAATTTTCATAAACAAATTTTGCTATGAAAGGAAGAAAATGTTGTTAGGAAAGAAAATGCATGAATAAACTATAAAAAGAGAGACACTAGAGTCTATAGTTTGGGCCCTAACCCAAGGGGACTCGGCCCTCTAAAGAAAATTCAAATGGAATACAACCATAGGCTTCTCATTAATATAAGACAGTGTTCAAGTGCATGATGAAAAGGAATGAAAATGACAAGATTGAGCTCCTAGACCTTAGTATTATTTATTTGCTCCCAAAAGTTTGAATCCTATTGAGCCCTTATTCTTCCTTATTTATACATAAATGACTAATGATATCCTCCTTGGGATGATGGTTGCTTCCCTCCAAAATCCCTAGAAAAGTGGATCTAGCTCCCTGAGATCCTCACAATCCTTGAGTGCATCAGTTGTTAGTAGATCTTCGAATTGTGGACGAGTAAATTCAAGGAGAAATTCGAGTTGTAGGTGAGAAAATGTGGGGGACAAGGCCCCTACATCTTCTCTAGTTGCCTCCAACATATCTCTACATATTAAATGCACTTAAATGTACTATTTTCCTATACATTAATCACATTAGGCCACAAGATATGGCAACCATCCTTTACTCTTCCTAATAAACACATTGTAGGCAAAAAGGTGTTTTTAAATGAAAGGAAAGATGTAAATATAGGTTGAAGGAGGGCCATATGGACCTTATTATATACCTATGAATGAGGCCTATCACGTGCTATAGTTTTTATATCTGTTTTCCTGTGTAACACTTCTTCCTCACATGGATTTAAAACACAGTTGATTTAATATTTGATCATAAAAGTTCAATTGACAAATGCGAAATCACTAATGCACAGTTGACCTATATAAAAACAAGTTAACAGAATAAATTTCTTGAATATGCATCAGTTCACTAAATAAATGTTGAAAAGACTTGTATTTATTAGCAGGAAAGCTTTAGTTAATCAAAATAGAATGAGATTTAGGATATTAATAAAATAGTATCTTGATATCGATTTCTAAAGTGTGCCAAATGGAGCAATCATGAAACATAATCGTATCAATTGGACTATCTCGAGTTGGAATTTAAGAAAAACATATATGATTTAAAGTAACCGATTTCATAATAGTATTTTCTTATTATAGATCAGGAAAATCAATACTGGCCAAATTGATGATGATCACTGGTTAATGAATATCATTAACATCGATAATAGTTGAATGTCCTTTCAGAACTTTGATGTCAATTCATGATTTATACGAATTTTTGCCTTTAACGCATTATATGTAGGCCTATTGGCTCTAAACTAGTTTCTAATACATTTGGAAAAGAAATTTGTCAATGTTCATCTTGTTATAGACCCATTAGTACTGAATTCACCACTAGAAGCTCTAGGAAACTGACTTGCTTCATTTCTTCAGAAACTGATAAGTATTTTTAGGATTTTCTTTAACAATTTTTTATTGCTTTTTGAATTTGATACCAATGGTGAAACAAATGCCTCAAAGAAACAATGGAAGAAGCACATAGGGATAGGTATATGAATAGGGCCAAGGTTTATCAATGCTCGGCCAAGATATTTTGATGCTAATGGATAAGATATTATAACTTTATAAAATGCTTAGGTGGCTTGAAGATGAACTGGACACCATAAGAACGGTGTCAGAATAACTCTTGTAAACATGAACAGAGGACTCAGACCTCCATTTTTGCAGCATAATCAGTAGCATCATTAAACCTCCAAGAACAATGGTTGATAAATAAATAAATCATTACCAAATTTGTCCACTTTCTCAACCAATTTTGAAATTCAGTATATTATATATTGTAATATTTTGCGCACAATAAAAAAAAAAACATATCGGAATATTGTGTAATATATACGTATGTATACATGCAAAATATTTTCTAAGTTGTGTCATAGTCTTTCTTATTTGATTTATAAATTTGTTTCATCTTTGTATGATAATGATTGATTTAGAAATTTGTTTAAATTTTGCATGATAGGGCCTTTTTGATAGAAAGATTTGCAAATTTGATAAATCAATAAAATAGTGTAAGAAATCACATTGCAAAGAAGCACACACGATATAGGACAATGAAAAACATAGTAAATAATGCTAGTAAATAGCATAGTAGAAACATCAATAGTCAATAGTGGGGGGGGGGGGGGGGGGGAATTAGGAAAGAATTATGTGAAGTGCAAATGAAAAAGAAACTGAGTGGGCGGAAGAAGAAATCTTCCTCCACACAACGTATCAACGTTAACAATTCTTTGAACTATGTAAAAAAAATATTGGAATATTGTCGAATATACACATATGTATACATGCAAATTATTTTTTAAGTTATGTCATACTCTTCCACATGTCGTTTCTTCAAATAAGAATTTGATTTACAAATTTGTTTAGTTACGTACTAGCAAAGAAATCCATTCCTATATACTCCATTGTCATTCAAATTTTTGTCTATGGTTCCAAATAGGTGCACCTTATGGGCGGGACAACTAGACTGATTCTAGGCCCCCAAACAATTGATTCTGAAGTAGCTTCGAAGAACATAGAGTTGGATCACTTTCAGTCATGCATAAGTGGGACTTGTTCACGATTACCAATTATAGATGTTATTTCTTAGTCACTGGTCCCTTTATATAAATAGTAAGGGGAAATAGTCATACCCATACCTGAACTACCATTAAGCAACCGGCACCATGGGGAAGGGTGGGCTTATAAAAACCAAAGTGGTTGAAATCAATGGTTGTTGTTGGAAATTCATTTTGAAAGTGTATAATATAGAGTAAACTACTCCCCTCCCTATCTCCCTTAAGTGGTCGAGGTTGTGATCTTGGACCAAGCATAACATGAAACAAACCGAATGAATGGGGTTCGGAATTTCCCATTGCAATGATAACATGAAGGCCATCAAGTGGATGACCATAAGGAAGAGGTAAGAGACTGAGCCTTGTTTATAGAAAGACTTTCAAATTTGATAAATCAATAAAACATTGTAAAAAAATCACATTGCAAAGAAGCACACATAACATAGGACAATAAAAAACATAGGAAATAATGTAGTAAATAGCATAGTACAAATATCAATAGTCAATGGGGGGAGAATTATGAAATAATTATGCAAAGTACGGATGAAAAAGCAATCAAGTGGGTGAAAGAGAAAATCTTCCTCTACACAATGTATCAAAGTTAACAGTTCCCTAAACTGTGTAAATAATAATATTGGAATATTTTTGGATATACATGTATGTATACATGCAAAATATCTTGTAAGTTATGTTGTACTCTTCCATACGTCATTTTTTCAAATATGCATTCGATTTACAAATTTTTTTGATTTTTGTATGATAATTATTCATGATGGTATCAAATCTTGGTTCAATTGGCACAGATGTTATGTACATCAAACAATGTAAGCTTGTGTGACTAACCCCTTTTGATAAAAACTAGTTATAATAATACGTTATTAGAAATATGCCATTGTGTTAAAAACAAATGGATGTTGCCAACACATATTCGATTATTTCTCGAGGGAGCTTGTTACGAATGATTTTTCCTAAAGTTGTCAGAATCGGTAGTGAAGAGTGTTATTCTAAGTGTTATGTGTTTTTCTTGTTAGTGTAAGAATTATGCACATAAGCTATTTTTGAAAATAGGGACATATTTTACAATATATTTATCAGGTACATTGTGGTTTCTTTATTTTTTATCCCCGAAAAGAGAAGGCATCTTGTAATTATACGCAAATGTAAAACCCAATTTAATCACATCGCAAAGAAGAATTCATAACATAGGACAATGAACTAGTTACACATTGCAATCAAAATAGTGTAAATAATGTTCGTAAATAGCATAGTACAAACATCAACAATCAATAGGCAGATTTGGTGGGGGGGGAATTTTGCGCAGTGAAAAAAAAAACAACAGGAAAAACAAAAAACAAAACAAAACAAAAACAAAAAACAAAAAAACAAAACAAAAACAAACAAAAACAAAAAAACAAACAAACAAACAACCAAACAACCAAAACAAAACAAAACAAAAAAATGATCGGGTGGGTGAGGTAACAAATCCTCCTCTGCATCCCCAAACAATGGATCAACATTAATAGTTACATGAACTAATCAAACATTTTGAAATGAGAAGGGATCTTGTAATTGTACACATGGCCTAGGAAATGTAAAACCTGAGTTTCAAACACAGTTAAGTGCAACATATTGCATACTTTATTTAAATGTTTTTGTTTTTAAATTTGTGGAAGCTGAAAATAAAATAACAAAGTAACATTGATAGCTCTGATATCAATTATAATTGTTGAATACAATTTTTCATAGCCCTAAATATATTGTAAATGCAACTTGAAATGAAAGTTGATGTAACTACTAACTCGATATTAAAAGAAATCCATCCATCATGATTGATCAAGGAAAATCGAGGAAGGTGCTCACATGTAATGAAAAACCGACTTGGAATTACTTCTAAACATTTGGAGATTACAATGTATGTGATGTGGAACCTTTTGAATAACATATTTGTGGCTTCTTCTATGGAAATGGTGACTATTTGTGCCTAAATCCATTTAATTGCATGAAGATTTACTTTAAATCAAGTTGGAATTGAATAATTAGCACTTACAACAATGTAAGAAATCAGATTGCAAGAAAGTAGACACAACATAGCACAATGAACTAGCTACACATTACAATCAAAACATAGTAAATAATCGTAGTAAATAGCATAGAATAAAACATAGAAGTTGAATAAATAAATTCATTGAAATATGTTTTTGTGAAGTTCGAAAAACTCTTTCTTGTTTTCTAACTATATTTTTTAGCAAGATCAACGAAAAAGCATTTTATTGCAATTGCCTTTGAATTGAAAAATATGCTAAAATAATTTTTTTGTGTACTTGAACCTGTTACATATGTAGCATTTGTAAAAAAATACATAGAAATCGTATAAAATATGGACAATAACTTTGTAGCAATGAAAAATTCAAATACATCAAAGCTTATTGTTGCCCTGTACTATTCTACGTTGCCATTTTTTATATCCAGTACAAATTACATGGTTGTCTATGTTGTCGAATTTGCAATTGCACTAATTGTGTCAACTGAAAATAGATCTTGACTATGTGACAAATTTGCAATCACCATATATGGAAAGAATCAGTACTATGTACAAATAGGACAAATGTTTTCTATAATGCTAAATATATTTAGACAAATAGTTTTTTCACAATCATCATTGTCGTATTTATGCTTCGGAATTAATTTGAAATTTCTAATAGAAACACCATCATTTGCAATAAGTTTTGCTTCATGTTGTTTAATAAAATGTGTTGGAACAAGAAATGTTATTGTTATTTTGGCTTTCTTATATTTTACATACACACAAAGTATTGCTTTTGTCTCGTTTTCTTCGTCCAAAAAAGTTTCATATGTAACTAAGACAACACCATGAAAAACGTTCCTTGTTATATTGTTACTGATATCTTTGATCAATAATAGCGTAGACTAAATCTCTTTTTGCCTAGTCATCAACATTGAAATGGAATTAATTCAATAAAATAAAAACAAAATCTAGTATACAATTAATTAAACATGGAAAGAATTACCTATTTTCTCTTTGCTTCTTCCTTGTTTTTTATTATGTTCATTTTGTCTCCTGCAATATTTGTTTATACTATCACATCATTCGAATCCAATATTTTTTTCCTATCCACAAATAATACATTGAAATCATTACTTAAAAGGATATTATAATTGATACTTAGTAAAAACTGAGAAATGAAAACAAAACCAGATAACACAAAGTCATTGCTAATTTATATTTCAATATCAGGTTCATAGTTACTAGATAGAATCAGATTTCTATGCATATAGGTAAACTTCTAAATAGATTTTAGTTTCAACAGATATAAATGTTTTATAGAAATATTCAAACTACCTTTTTCCTTGTAATTGATGTCCTGGATCTGTATCTCTAATTGTTATATGTTTCCGAAAATTGAAAAAAAAGAACCTTGTTTTTAGTTATAGTACATAAAAAATATAGCCAAAAAAAAACACAGAGTTGTACAATGTAAAAATAATCAAATCAAAGTAAATAGAACAGAAATGCACCTCTTAGAAAATCCATCATTATCTTTAATAGTATTTGTCTGGCTTGTGTTCATCTTCCCTCACGAAATGAATTAGATCAAATATATAGAAATAAGTAAAATAAGAGGTTCTAATTTCATAGCGTGGAATAGATGTAACACCTACACAATAGTAATGTATCTTGTATAGATGTGTTTATCACTCACACTATCCACTTTTTGAACTCTGCACCTCATAGCTATAGGGCTATAACGTATATTGTATAAATGCTCTAAGTACTTTCATATAGAAGAAAGAATGCACTATTTACCTTATTAAAATGCTACACATTTGCACCTTCATTTGAAAGGAGCTTGCAAAGAAAACCTATCACTCCATGCAACTACCAAAACATCATCGTACATCCCGGACAAGAAATCTATGTGTAACCAGCACCCCCGAAAAATAATCGAGCATGCACTCATAACGTGTATGTTAAACAAACTACATGATAAACACCTGTTGAATCCTCCTACAGACATCATAACTAGTATTGGTGGTTGCAATTGTCACATTACGTTATAAATATTCCATGTATGCATTAGATACTAAGTAAATACAAGCCTCATTTAGAAAATGGAAAATTAGAAATAAGATTTGCATAAATTAGAAAATGATTTTTGAATTTATAGAAGAATAGGAATATACAACATTTTCCCAAAACTATGGTTAATATATCAACATAAATAATTGATAGCTAATGGACTTCGACCTACAGATCGAAAAATTGTAGTAAAAAATAATCGATAGTCAACGAGATTTGACTGCGAGGTGAGTGACTAATAATAATAACTAATAAATAAAATAATAATTAAAAAAACAGAAAAATAATGAATAATCAACACACTTTGACCACGAAGCGAGTGATACTAATAAAACATTATCATTAAATAAATTTTATTTGCTCATCAAGTTAAAGCTAAATTTGATTTGGTCATAGTCAATGTTTCATTATGCGGAGCTTTCCTTGTGTAGAGATTTCAATGTGCAGAGGAAGCTTCATCTGCATAATGAAATCTTTGATTGTAAGATCTGCACAAGAAAAGCTTCAGACAATGAAACAAGTTGCTACAATTATGGTTCTTCTGTTTATTGGGAGAAGTTGTAAGATCATTAGTTAAAAGTAAGTGTTAAATTGAATAAGAAGTTGATGGCTCTTGCTAAAGAGTTGTTATAGCATCATAAAGTACTCATGTTGACCTAATACTCTTTTATGGCCCTGTGCAATCCCTTTACCCATGCAGAATTGACTTTATACTAAAAAATGTATTTTAAATTCCATACACAGCGTTTTCCACACAAAAAACGTGTACATACACAGGTCACATGACACTATAACTGTGTTTACATTTTTAAATATGCAAAAATAAAATAATATGTTTTTTTCAGACGAGGTTTATGGGTTTTACTAAGAGCCCACCTACAGGAGCCCATGGCCTAACTGAAATAACCAATTTGAGGTGGTATATATACACCCCTTGGGTAGGCCTAATTTAGATGAGAAGAGAGATATCAACATTACACTCAATTTCCCCCAAATCAAGTCTACCTTTATTGTGCCTCTTGCACTCTCAATCTCTAGGAAACTTTGGTTTCCTTTGCAGAGATGCTCAGCCTCCTTATCTTGCATCTTCTTGCACCTATTAGAGAGGTTGTCTTCATGATTTGGGGTGGACAAATCTAGAGGAAGGCTTCGTCAGTCCCTTTGGCTTGGATCAGGTTCTATTTATCCTGTACTTACTATTGTTAATCAATAAAGAAGCTCATGTCTTGTTCCAAATATATGTTTTCATCTTTTAAATGATAGTTTGAATGGTTATATATTCTTATCCATGCATGTTGAATTATATGTTATGTATACGTTTTTGTGATTGATTTGTAGGTCTACACATCTTGGAGGAAGCAAAGGGTTTAGACCCTACGGGAACATCTTCAAATGTAGGACCCTCAGGTATGTCTCTAAGTCCAAATTTGATAATTTTAATGTTTGGCATGCTTGATTGAGTGTTCTTTGTTGATTATTTTATCTTTCTCTATTGAGGTTTTCAACCCTTGCCTTAGGGAACTTTTCCTGCCAATAGAATTGGCGACTCCATTGGGGAATACCATCAAGTATTTCCTAGAAGGGTTGTTTTTCTTTGATCTAGGTTTAGTTTGTTGTTTCTTGGTTTTTTCCAGTCTTCTTGAGTCTTAAGTGATTTGGTCATTCAACCTAATATTTTAGATTTGGGCTTTGTTTTTATTTTTCCTCAGTTTTCTATTTATACGTATTTATTGTTATAAACAGTTTTGTACATATGCACTTTCTTTCAAATAAACCTACATATACGCATGTTGCTTCACATAAAGTCGTGTATATATGCTAAATTGTATTTTAACAATCATGTACATATCTGAAAAATGAAAATTTTCATTTCTTGGTTTTTCTTAGGCTTTGACCAAATTTGTTTATGTTTTCTTGATCTTTATGAAGTCTAGAATCACCTTGATGATTGTTGTTGTTGGTGTCTTTCATCTTGTTGGAGAAATGCTTATGTCAACCTAGGGTTTTCAGTTTTTGAAGCTTTTTGTGTCTAAAGTTGGGTTCCAAATATTCTTTGTGAGGTATATGGTTGTTCTGTGGCTCTGGAACATATTTTTTTTTCTCTTGAACTTGTTGATAACCTGGTCTTTGATTTGCTTCCCTTGTGACCTAGAAGTTGGCTATTTTTCTTTATCTTTCTTATTTTCGAAAGAGGATTGTGATTCTTGGATGAGTGAGATTTTTCAGTTCTCTAGAGTATTTCTGATTTTCAGGGTCTTCTATATCTTTCTGGCCAAGTTCTTGAAGTGTTAAGTCTCTCATTTGCACTAGTCTTTTAATCTTTGTGATCATTTTTTACTAGGTGGATTTGATTCTTATTCATGCATTTGATCTTAAGATCTTTGATTGTCTTCCCTTTCTAAATTTTTAGTTCTTTAAATCTTTAAAAGAAAAAGAAAAACATTTTCTTTGTTGCTTTCTTTTCTTTTGTTTCTTGGTTTTGTAGTCTTTTTGGTTTTTAGCAAATGTGTGAATTCTTGTTATAAGGTTAAAGGTCCTTTTTGCTTTGAGGAGTGCTCTTTATTTTGGGATTTTCTTCTCTTTACTATTTGAATATGCCTTTACCTTTGTGATCACGTTTGTTTACCTTTAAATTTATCTATTTGAATCTTGCATTTACATGCTAGTGTGCATTAGGTTAGATGCATTTTGGACATCATTTAGTTCTTTTTGTTAGGTTTTGAATGTGTGAGTGCAAAATTGGAAAAAAAAAAGAGTTTTTTCTTTATTATATTTCTTGTAGAACCCTTGTAGAAATATTTTTCATTGAATAAAAAGAAGTGTTGCATTCTCATGTAGCCTATGTTTTCTATTGATTTCTTTTGCATCAAAACATCATCAATTGCATTTCAGTTTCCCTTATCTTAAATAACAACCAACTAAAATGAGCACTTAAATTAAAATGAACTAGACTTTTTCCTTTTGTCATAGCAACATCAACTAGTCTAGGACATTTAGGGCCTTGGAATAGGTGTGTGGAGAGTAAACTCTCCAATTCCACTTAAACTGAAAGTATAGAAGTTGATTATTGAGTGGAAATCCAATGTCGTTTAAATTTTCTGGGAAATCTCCTCTAACACAGGAGTCAAGCACGAGGATGTGTGAAGATAATGAAAGATACACCCTCTCCTACTTGTTGGATTGCACACCCATGACTATTCTGCCCAGATTTTGACCATGAGCTGGTGATCTTAGTTTCCTTTCCTAGGGACCACACAGGTGACTGTGGGGGGGGATGTTTGTGGTACCTGAGGCATATGTTGTATCACTTTAATAGTAATTCTGGAGGGTGTTCTTGTGAATCTTGGGTACTTGCATTGGAAAAGTCTATTGTATGGAGGTCAATGTAACTACTTCTGATACCTTCGCTAGTAGGCTTGGGCCCTTATCATCCTAAACTACCTTAGGGAGATCCTTTTCTTCACTTTTTTGTATTTTTATGTCCTATCCTTATCACCCAAAGCAGAAATACTTTGAAGTTGTTTTTATAACTTTTTTAGAGAGTGTTATATGCTCCTAGCATGCCTTAGATGATTTGAGTCTTTAATGTTTCTTTATATATAAAGTTGGTTGATCGACCAGTTCATCGATCCAAAAGGCTTTGTGGGATTTCACCTGCGAGTGTAGAGCCTTCACTAAGAAGGCGTCTAAGTAATTATGTTGGTTCTTTTGAAATAGTAGCAACAGAGACAAATCCTTCATATTTCACTGGGAGAACCTAGTCTAGTTCATAATCTGAGTGGAAACGCTCTAGTTCTTGCTAGAGTACTCTTCCAATCGAAAGATGAAGTAGAAATTGAAGACGTTTCAAAGTCCCCTACGACTCATATGGAACCTCTTCCTTCTCATATTCCATATGTTGTATCGTATGCAGGTACTCTGACACATATAATGGCTAGCCATGTTCACTCTCCTTCTTTTTTCTTAATGGCCAATGTTAGTGGCACAAGTGTGGTTATTGATACGGCTAGTGTACATACTCCTTCTTCAGCTATATGAGGAGGTGCTATTTCTATCTCTATTATTGTACCTAGCATAGTATTTGTTGGCTTTACCTCCATCCTGGGTTCGATTGGGGGTACCCAACCTTCTACTCCTTTCGCTGATGCTTATCCTTTTGGAATTCCACCTATATGTATTCTTTCAGTTTCATCAACTTTACCCTCTATTGCTTCTATATCTATGGCGTTGATGGCTTGTGGTTCAACATCTTTACAAGGTTCTTCATTTGGAAGTGGACATGATCCTCCTTCCAATCCATCATTGAATGTAGGATCAATGCCTTTCTCTGGCTATGCTAAAAACATTAATCCTTTTCAAGGGAGACAGGGCTTGGTATATCCTTCTGTTAATGGTTTTTGGTCAAGGAATATCTCTCACTTATTTGGTCAATATGGGAGTATTCCCTTCCATACTGCTTGTACTTCATAGGTTTTTCCTCCTTTGGTCGATGCTTGGAACCCTTACCAAGGGCTCTCTCCTTCATATAATGTTCTATTGATAGGAAATTTTCCTATGACTAGTAATGTTGCAGTAGGAGGTGGATACCCTCTGTATACCCCTGGACTATAAGGTTTTCCTTATAGTTTAGTTGCTTCTACGAGTAATCCTTGGCAGCCTGGTGCCTCTCAAAATCTAGGATACTCTTTTTCAAATGTTGGGAATTCCACTCTTGGAGCTTGGAATTCTGTAGTCTCTCCATGCTTACCATTCCTAACAACTCTCAATTTGTTAGATCTTTCAAAATTGACTAATGATATGATCCGTTATAATCTAGCTTGGCCCCCGGTCCCTGTCAAACTTCCATATGATATACCAAAACTTGAAGGGAAGTCTGATGAGGATCCAGCTAACCATGTAACCACTTTCTACTTATGGTGCTCATCAAATTCCTTAATTGATGATTCAATTAGGTTGAGACTCTTTCAACGTACCTTAACTAGAAATGTGGGAAAATGGTATATTGAATTAAGGGGTGGGTCATTTTCTATGTTTGGTGAGTTGGCTACAATGTTTCTCAACCACTTTTAGTTTCTCGTCCATTATGTAGTTGGAACTGAACTTCTAGCTAAATTTGAGCACGACAAGGCCACCCATATTTCTGACCACATTCAAGAGTGGCACGGAATGAATAGGTTGATCAAGGCTTATATCCTTGATGAATTTCTTCTTGAGTGGTTTTTTAAATAATTACAGCCTGAGATGTCTAAGGATGTGCCACTTTCAGGAGTGGTCACAGAAGAACAAGTTATTTTTAGAGCCCAGCAATTAGAGAAAATTTATTCCTAGTTTGGAGTCCTCTATAAGATCTTTCCTAATTCTCCTAGATCAAAAATCGATCTCACTGAACCAACACCAGGCCCCCATGTTGATGGAGTTGTAGGATCGATTGGTTCTAATACGACTAGTTTGTTAAAACAATTACAGCAATTGTCATTACAATCTGCTTCTGCAACGCATACTAGACTGTCAATGTATCCTCCTTCTAAACCTTTAGTGATTAGTGTTGTTCAGTCTTTGAATCCCAAAGGAAATCAATAATATGATGGGAAGAAGAGAGGACGTGGGAAAAAGAAAGATAAGAGAGGGAAGGGGAATGAAAATAAACATAGTGAAGATATTGGTGAGGGTAAGAAGGAGTCTTAAAATAAGGTTAAATTAGCATGCAATTTATGCAATGGGGATCATCTTACTCATCTTTGCCCCAGTAGTCAATATGCTCCGCGTTTGTTAGCCCAGCAAGGTTTTTCTATTTCCCAGGTTGTGCTTACTAACCCTTTTCCCCAAGGGTGGCAATTACTTGCTGGCGCGAATGTTAATATTGAAGCCCCTATAGGGGAAACCAAGAAGGGGAATCTACATTGAATGTGTATATGGTTAAGACTCATGTTGATATTTCAACTAGAGCTCATGATTATGGAGAGCCAGAATCTTCTAAGGCTAAAACTACTTCTGATACTCAAGAACCTCTTCATATAGAGAGGTTCGCAGTTGAACCTATACCTCGAATGTTGAAAGGCTCCTCAAAATGGTCGACTTATAATCAAAATGCTAAGGTTACTTAGAACTATAAGATTTAGCTTAGAGACCATGTGTTATGTCAGTATTAGAGGTACTCCACTCATGTCCTACGCAAAGGAGTGCTTTGATCACTGCAATTGGAGCAGTTGGCCCCAAAAACTCTCTGGTGATTACATTTGATATGTAAAATGTTAAAAAGAGACTTCCCCATCATATGACATTTCAAACTAAATCTATTCATCATAAGAAGACCATCTTTGGAACCGTAGTTGATGAAGACGCTTCCACATGTGTCATGTCTATGTCAGGTTGGAAATTTATCAGGTCCATTGAAGTTGTTCCCTCTCCTACTCTTTTAACCGCATTCTATGGTCATTCTCATAGGCCTCATGGGATTCTTCCTGCCTTCCCTATTTTTGTAGGGGGGAGGTTGTTAATGTGGAAGTAGAGATATTCGATGTTGATCTTTATTATAATATTTTGTTGGGTCAGAACTAGGTTTATGTGATGGATGTCATAGTCTCATATTTGTTTCACATCCTATGTTTTCCTCATGAAGAGAGAATTTTTGCAATAGATTAGTTAACCTATTCTCCCAATGACCTAAATGCATATGCTGACTCCATTGTCCCCTTGGTGAAAAATACCAAGCAAACTATTGAGAATTTAGGGTTTGGAATTTATTCCTCATTGATGGGTACTTTTGACCTTCCATGTTGCTCATATCAATGACATCTCATCCTCCAGGGTAGTCCCTCAACATTGTTCTTTTAGAACTCATTATTTTTCGGATCCTTGGCCCTTTCTCCCTCCTAATCCATTGTTAATTCTACAAATTCTGATCCCATCCATGTTTCATTAGAGGAAATGCATGATGATATGGCACTGGTCTAGACAATTGATTCCACTTTGGATATAGATTGCCTTTATATCGTTTTACCATCTAAGGAGGAAACTATAGAAGCAATGACTCATGTAAAGAGATTGTGGGATGATTTGCATAATTGGTCTTATTTTCTCCCTGACTTGCATAAAATCAAATCAACTTTGTCTAGTCCTCTTTCTCCTAGAAGTGTTCACAAAATTTTAAATACTTTGGCTCCAATGCATATTTGTGTCGAAGGTAACATGGCCAACATTTTAGATACTATTTCGGTGAGAATTTTCAAGAATCCCAACATTATTGAAAATATCTTCATCGGAGTTGATTGTTCCCCTAAAGAGATTAAAATTTACATTGATCTCTTTAAAGAGTTTAGAGATGTATTTGCTTGTTCTTATGAACAAATGCCTGGGATCGATCCTATTATTGTTTAGCATGAGATCAAGACTTACGAAAATGCAAATCCTTTGCATCAAAATCTTCAGTCGGTCAACGCTAGGAAAGTTGCAGCTATCAAGGCAGAAGTAGAGAAATTGCTTAAAGAATGTTTCATCTACATTGTTCCTCTTACTGAATGGATTGAAAATCCAATCCCTTAGGATAAAAAACAAGGAACAATATGTGTATGGAACGATTTCAATGATTTAAATAAAGCCTGTCCAAAAGACAATTTCCCCACTTCATTTATAGATCATATTATTGATGAGTGTGCTGGAAATGAAATTTTTTCCTTCATGGATGTATTTTCTGGGTATAATCAAATAATAATTCGTCCTAAAGATCAACATAAGACAGTGTTTATTTTCCCCTCGGATTTTTTTATATAGGAAAATAAATTTTGGCCTTAGAAATGTTGGAGCTACCTTTCAGCACGTTATGTAATATGCTTTCCATGACATCAAACATGTAATCGAAGCTTATTTGGATGATTTAGTTGCTCGCTCTTGTAAGAGAATAGAACATCCAAAGCATCTTTGTCTAATTTTCGAGAGATTTTGTTATTATAAAATATAGTTGAACCCAAATAACTGCATTTTTGTTGTTACATCTTGTCATTTTTTGTGATTCATCATTTCTAATGAAGGGACTTTGGTTGATCCTTTCAAGGTTGAGGGAATACTTCAGTTGCCTCCCCCATCTAGTATTTTTCAACTTCAAAGTCTCCAAGGAAAAGCCAATTTTTTAAGGAGGTTTATCATGAACTACTCTAAGATCACAAAGGGTTTTATGTGTTGACTTAAGAAAGGAGTTCCATTTATTTGGGATGAATTCAATCAATGCTCATTTGATGCTTTGAAAAAGGCATTGACCTCTGCTCCCCTTTTGAGTCCACCTAATTATAGCATGAATTTCCTTTTGTACCTCGCAGAGATAGAATCAACCATCAGTATGATTCTAGTTCAGGAGGATGATTCCCTTAGAGAACCTGTGATTTATTATCTAAGTCATGGCTTAGTTGGTCCTGAACTCTGGTATTCTCACATTGAGAAACTGGCTATAGCAGTTGTTCATGTTTTTCAGCAGCTCTATCATTACATTTAGCTAAGGAAAACATTTGTAGTAGCTGACATCAACCCATTTCAATTTTTCCTAAGTACGCAAGTGATTAGGGGAAAATACAATAAATGGATGTTTAATTTACAAGAATTTGATCTAGAGTTTATGTCAACCAAATCAAATATGTAATGCCCCTACCTGTTTTGACGATGTAAATACATGTACCTTTAATATTATGTTGGTGGACCATAAATACTTTATTGACCTACATGCCCATGTAGTTCCAAAGATATTGATATGCCTATTTTGTTTAAGTGGCTAGGAGTGTCATGATGTGAATATATTAAATATTGTCAATGTACATATCCTTTAATATTAATAAAATAAGGCTAGCTATAGAGCCCACTCCATGGAAAGAGTATGGTGTAACAACTCCAAGGAAAAAGGCAGCAATTGGATATTTTGGTGAAAAGTGCACTTAGGACCCATGAAGGATATAGAGGGTGCCACGTGGCAAGTTAAGCCATGCATATATAAAGAAGTTTAGGTTGGATATTTTAGGGGGGAAATTGGTCAGTGAGGTTTGGGTGGAAGGACTCTGAGACTAACTAATGGCCAGTGGGTCCTGGGATTGGACTCTGGACTAGTCGACGTGCAGTTATTAAGTTAACTATGCCTTACGGATGCATCCGATTTTTATGATATTAGCCCCAATGTTGACAGTTTATGGTCTAGGAGATGCATGGAGCCCTGGAGCAGCACGGTTGTTGGGTTGGCACCTTGGAAATTATCCTGGAGGGTGTCTGGAGAACTAGAGCACCATGACTGTTGGGTTGGCACCTTGGTCTTGGGGGTATGGATATTTTTAGGTTACCATTTCCTTTGGAGTTGTCGTCCCAACTCAGGGGTGACCCGGTGGTTGAGCTTATGAACCACCAAGTCTATGGCTGGGAGGAATGTGGAGAGCCTGCAGCTAGTCAGATCGTTATTACAAATAAGTACCATATTCCCTTATGTGTTTATGTGTATTATTTTTATGTACAATTATGCATCTCAATGATAAACCCTAATTGGGTTAATTGTTGTGTTATATATATTGTGTGTTTGTGTTGTGCCCTATAATTTGTGTATTAATGGGCTGAATTAATCTCAGTTGGGGTTCCACATAATTACATGAATGCTTCTGCTAGGTGTTTAACTATTGTTATTTGTAATGTAGAGAATATGGTAAATTGTGTTGTATAATTAATTATAATTGCATGGCTAAAGCTAATTATGTTGTAAATGTTTTTTGCATTTTCATGTATTTATTGCACAATATTATTGGTTAGTGTTTCCCAACCGGGGTTGGGGACATTACAAATTGGTATCAAATCCAAGTTTCAATATTGGACCTGAATTGGGCCAATTTGGCATTGAAAGGATAATTTAAAGTTTTCTTGTCAACTGTTTGTTGAAATTCCCAATAGTAAAAATGACAAAAAACATTATCTATGTTTCAAAATAATGGTGCCAAAGAGAGGCACAATGTCAGTAAATTAAAACATTCACAAAGTTAATTTGTGAAAATTAAGATAATTATAACTTCAGAGGGCTAAAATTTGTGTATAAAACTTAACTCCATTAAAATAAAAAGAATTATAATTATATATATATATAAACAATTATATATGTGAAAACATATATGTTCCTACAAAGCCCATCAAATAAAAATCCTTATTTTGGGCGAGAAGCGTTGAGTATGGATCGGGGTTTTAATTTATAATATTTTAAAATATCAAGTTATATACCCATATGATTTAATTATATTAAATCGGCTTTAAAATTGTTAAATGACATGTGTATGTTTTCAGATGGGAGTTCTTTTTACCTTTAGGTATTTTTATTATATATATATGTGTGTTATATTCATTTATGACAAACAAATATAAATTCTGTATAAGTCGTTGTATGAATTTTCAAATATGAGATAAACTTGCATAAGTTTATATATAATTTTTTACAGCGGAATATGAGGGTTATGTTCATTTGAACCCCACCTAGTACGCACATTCATGAAACATTCATGTTTCATATGGTTATGTTTTGCTGCAAAAAAAGAATTGAAAAATGTGGATAAGTTGTTTTATGCTGCCCTTTCTGAATGCATGTAAAGTCTTTGATGTACAAGTGTTGCGATGGATAATAATATATTCAAGGAGGAGGTATATATATATATATAGTTTTGCAGGCGATGTATGTTTGGGCATGGTGGGGGTACATCATTCTTTTTACAAAAGTATGGGATATCAGGGCGATTCTAAGGTACACGTGGAGGGACCATTGTATTATTATGTCTCATGTGTATAATTTATTTAAAAATATATATATATATATAATAATAATAATTAAAAAAAATATTTAAAATTATGTACATATAAACAATATATGTATGTATGAGGTTGTGTTAATAGGTTATAATCATATTAGATTTCAGTTTCACAATTTTTGTTACAATACTAACTTTTCTATTTTTTAAATGTCAAAATTATAGTGAGTTCGGGAGGCTTTTCTCCAAGTTTTTTGAGAATAGGAATAAAATCTTAAATCAAAATAAATAATTTGATAATTTCTTTAGGCCCGATAGACCAATGTTTGGTCTTAGCAGACGTTAACCATATCATCATCATCATCATATATATATATATATATATATATATATATATATATAATTTAATTAATATAAAAATATATATGATTAATTAATATATTTAATTAATTAAAATAAATATATATAATATAATGAATTAAAAAATTAAATATTATTTTAACTAATTAACGAATATACATGTCAAATTAATTTTATATAATAAAATATAATATGTAATCAAACTTTAACTCTTTTATATAAATTAATATATATATATATATATATATAAAAGTTAAATTAAAAAATTAAATATTATTTAATTAATTAATGAATATGCATGTCTGATTAATTTTATATAATAAAATATAATCTGAAATCAAACTTTAACCTTTTATATAAACATATATATAAAAGTTAAAAGGCACACCTAATTTAATTTATATATATAAGTATTTTTAGTTTTGAAAGTGGTATAAAAAAGGGGACAGACACTTGGGGTTTATGAACAAAGGGAGGATTGCATGTTGGCCACGTGTAAGAAAAGGCTAAGAAAGTCATTTTGCTTCCAATGAGAAGCTTAAGGAAGTCTAAGGAAAGAAGTTAATCATAGATAATTGCTAAAAGCAGAAGGGAAGTCGGTATGCTACAAAAGTACAGTTAATTACCAAGCAGTACAAGGTGGTTGGGGGCAAGCATAATTTGAATTTCCAGGCATAAAGGAATTGGGAAAAAATAGTGAATCTTCCAAAGGCCATAGATTACAACTTGTAACTCAAATTTGGGCATATCACTAGTCATTGGAAAGCTAATTCTAGACAGAAAATAATCGCGCACCCAGAAATTTGATTTGCAGCCCAAAAAAAAAAATTGAGAAAAAGCTACAAGAAATTTTCAAGGGACAGAACAATTAAACAGGCTGCAATCTTTCCAAAAGCAAAAATTTTAACTCGGGTATCAAAATAGCACAAGTAGATAGTCAATAGAAAGCTATTGACAAGGAGAATGACCTCATAAACCCAGATTTTCAATTTTAGTAATAATTTAGGTTGAAACATAAAGGGAAAGCTACTAGTGCCATTTTTAGAAGAAAAAACAAAATAAAATCTAAATGGCAGATAGGAGTCCAGAAGATACCCAAGGGCCTTACAGTGACTAAGAAGCACTTAGAGATGAAAATATAAGCCTAAGTAATAATGAAATTGAATCTAATGGTCATGGTATAGGCCCACCAAAAAAGGAAGATTTGGAAGAAATGATCAAAATTCTAAAATTGTAAGTCTCAACTATAAAGTTGACAATGAAAAGTTGATGAAAGAGCAGCAATAGATTAATAACCAAATTTTGCAGAGCCTAAACCAAATTCAGAAAGACTTGGGCCAACAGACCGAGTCAAAACTAACATATGAGCACAGTGCCAGAACTAGGGAGAGGGGCACTGGGAGTGCAAGACATTCTAAGAGTGATGCTCATCCACACCACCACACATCAAGGAGGACCAGTAAAAGGACATATTCTACATTTGAATCCAGTAGCAGTCCTAGTGTGTCTCCAGCTAAGAAATCAAGAAGAAAATTAGATAGAGAAAATTTGCAAGGGGAATTGAGAAAAATTAAGCCACCCACTTTTAATGGAGAGAACAAGAAAGGGGAGGAAGCAAAAACTTGGTTGTTGGAGATGAGAAAATATCTTCATCTCTTCAATTATTCCTCAAATTTAGAGGCTAGAGTGGCCATATATCATCTAAAAGGCAAGGCTAATCTCTGGTGGGAACAACTCAAGGCAGTCAAACACTTGGATGAAAGGAAGATCACTTGGAAAAAATTTAAGGAATATTTCCAAAGGAAATATTTATCAGAAAGATATTATGAACAAAAAATGCAGGAGTTTTTTGAGCTACAACTAGGACACATGACCATGGAAGAGTATGGTCAAAGTTTTATGGAGTTACTGAGGTATGTCCATTTTATTAAAGATGAAAAGGTTAAAATCCAAAGGTACATTAGTGGTTTGTTGTCCTTTTATGCTGATAAGCTGAAATGTGATGAACCCGAAACCGTGGAGGCATTCGTGGGGAAAGCTAAACAATTGTATGAGCAGAATAAAAATAGGACCATGTTGCACAAGGTTTTGGGAAATAAGAAAAGGAATTTTATGGAGCAAAGAAAGAAGGGTTACAAACCCTTGCCATTTAAGAATAACTTCCAATTGGGCCAGCAAACAACCCAAGTCTTTAACTAGCCAGAAGGGGGAAGTTCTTCAAGTAAAAGGCTTCATCCCCCACCAGCAAAATATTGGGGTTGTAAAGGAGATCATTGATTCAGAGATTGTCCTCATAAGGCAGAGAAGGTGAGGACTATGCATAGCATGCAAGATGCAATTATTGTGGAAGATATGGGCAAAGTCATGCCCAAAATTTATGTAGCCTAGGATAATCGACAAGTGGAGCATCAATCTCATATGATAGAAGTTGATTAATTGATTCTGGATCCAACCATAGTTACATTAATGTGAATCTGGTCAAAAAATTTAATTTGAAGAAAATTAAATATTCCAAGTCTTGGTTAGTACAGTTAGATACAAGTATGAATAGAAATGTCACAGAATTAATTAGAGACTGCTCGATTGAAATGAATAGGATGGGAACAAAAACTAACTTGAATGTAATTCCATTGGGTGCTTATGATTGCTTGATTGGCATGGATTGGTTGGAAAAGCACCATGAAATACTTGATTGTTACAGGAAGTATTTTAAATGTATTGATGATGAAGGACATCAAAAACAGGTCCAAGGAATTCCTAGACCAATATCCATTAGAGAAATATCAGCCATGCAATTGAAAAAGAATTTTAAGAAAGGATGTCAGATCCTTGTAGCTCATTTGGAGGAGAAAAATATGGACCAACAAATTAATATAGTAAATTACCCATTTCTTCAGGAATTTGCTGATGTATTTGCAGAAATACTTGGATTACCTCCAAGGAGGGAAATAGATTTCTCTATTGATCTAGTGCCAGGAGAAGTTCCAGTATCTAAAGCACCATACAGGATGAGTATGTCGGAGCTTAAAGAATTACAGATGTAGCTGGAGGAATTGTTAAAGAAGGGATATATATGTCCTAGTGTATCACCATGGGGTGCTCCAATTCTCTTTGTTAAAAAGAAAGATGGTACATTGTGGTTGTGTATTGACTTCCGACAACTAAATAAAGTTACTATTAAAAATAAATACCCACTGTCGAGGATTGATGATCTCTTTGATCAGCTACATGGAGCAAAAATATTTTCCAAAATTGATTTAAGATCTGGGTATCACCAGCTACGGATTAAGGAAGAAGATATTAGTAAAACAACATTCTGAACTCGTTATGGGAATTATGAATTTGTTGTAGTACCTTTTGGTTTATCTAATGCATCGTAATTTTTTATGTGTTTAATGAACGAATTATTCAGGGAATACTTAGATAAATTCATCATTGTGTTCTTGGATGACATCCTAATATATTCAAAAACTAAAGAGGAACATCAGCAACACTTGAGATTGGTTCTACAAGTACTCAAAGAGCATCAACTTTATGCTAAGCTGAGAAAATGTTCATTTTATCAAAGATAGATCCACTATTTGGGTCACATTATTTTGAAAGACGGGATAGTTGTGGACCCAAAGAAAATTAAGGCTATTAGAGAATGGTCAACTCCAGAAAAATGTTACTAAAATTAGGTCTTTTATGGGTCTAACTGGGTATTACAGGAGATTTATTGAAGGGTTTTCCTGAATTGCATATCCAATCACTTCTTTGCAGAAAAAGGGTGTAAAATTTGATTGGACACCTGAATGTGAATCAACATTTCAACATTTAAAAGTTTTATTAACCAGGGCTTCGGTATTAAAAATTGTTGATCCAAACGAGAATTTTCTGGTGTGCACAGATGTGTGCAAAGAAGGATTGGGCAGTGCTCTCATGCAAAATGGGCAAGTAATTTGCTACGAGTCCATAAAGTTAAAAGATCACAAAAAGAATTATGTTGTCCATGACTTGGAGCTTTTAGCTATCATTCACGCACTAAAAATGTGGAGGCATTACCTCGTGGGCAGAAGATTTGAATTGCAGACTGATCATTATGTGTTGTGACATTTATTTGAACAACCAAATTTAAATGCACGGCAAATCTAGTGGCTGGAATTGTTGGCAGAATATGATTTTGAAATTAAATATATTAAGGGGAAAGAAAATTGGGTGGCTAATGCACTCAGTTGAAGAGTACATGTTATGCATGTCGCATCAATTAGTAGCTATGAAACTGATTTGATGGGAATAATTCTACAGGTTGGTAATTTAGACCAGCAATATATGAAGATTAAAAATAATTTACAGCAAGGCGCAACACATTAGAGCTTCCAAGATTACGAATTAGGCCCTGAGAATATTATCTTATATAAAAGAAGAATTTATGTGCCAGATGTTTTAGCAGTTAAAGAAATAATTCTACATGAAATGCATAGGGTACCATATGTTGGTCACCCTGGGTATCAGAAAACATTGACTGCAATTAAGAAACAATTTTACTGGCTAGGTTTAAAGAGGGAAGTGGCTAATTATATAGTTGGGTGTATGGAATGCTAGTAGGTGAAAGCTGAGCATAAACACCCAGTTGGTTTACTACAACTGATTCCCATCCTGGAGTGGAAATGGGAGACGATATCCATTGATTTTATTACTAGTTTGCCTAGAAAAACAAGGGGACATGACTCCATAATGGTTGTAGTTGATAAGCTTACAATTTCTGCCCATTTCATTCTGGTAAGGTCAACACATAAAGCAGAAAATATTGCAGACATTTATGTGCGGGAAATTTCTAGGCTTCACAGGTTGCCTAAGGCAATAATTTCTAATAGAGATCCAAAATTCACATCTAATTTCTAGATCGGATTATTTAAAGGACTGGGTACCAAATTAAACTTCAGTATATCATATCATCCTGAGTCTGATGAACAGGTTGTGAATCAAATAATTGAAGACATGTTGTGGATGTATGTGATGGATAAACCATCCAAATGGGAGGACTACCTCCATCTAGTGGAATTTTCGTATAATAACAAGTACCATACATCATTAAAAATGAGCCCATTTGAAGCTCTATATGGCAGAAAATGTAATACTTTAGTCAGTTGGAGTAACCCAATGGATAGAATTATGGTGGGCCCTGAATTGCTCAAAGACATGGAAGAGAAAATGGTTAAAATCAAGAAAAATTTAAAAGCTGCCCAAGATAGGCAGAAAATTTATGCTAATAGGAACAGGACAAGTAGGGAATTTAAAGTAGGGGATCATGTATTTTTTAAGGTAAAAGCGAAAAAGAGCTCATTAAAATTAGGAAATTGTGCCAAGCTAGCAACTAGATATTGCAGACCGTTTGAGGTCCTGGAGAGGATAGGCCCTGTTTCATATAGGCTTTCTTTGCCTTCATCTCTACATATTCATGATTTATTTCATGTTTCATTGCTTAAGAAATATGTTCCAGGCACTAATCATGTTGTTGATTGGAAAATGATTCAGGTGGAACTCGAGGGAGATTTCCAAGTTCAACCAGTGCAGATTTTAGACACCAAAGTCAAGGTGCTCTGGAATCAAGCCATAGGCATGGTAAAGGTACAATGGATCATGCTTGGTCCTGAGGATGTGACTTAGGAACAAGAAGAGGTTATGAGGGCAGAATACCCTCACCTTTTTTACTGATACATTGTATATGTTGTATATTTGTATATACAGTGCATAAAATAAGGTAGGGGGGAGGGGGGGAATGTAATGCCCCCACCTTTTTTTATGATGTAAATACATGTACCTTTTTTAGTATGCTAGTGGCACGGAAATACTTTATTGACCTGCATGCCCATGTAGTTCCAAAGATATTGATATACCTATTTTGGTTAAGTAGCTAAGGGAGCCATGATGTGAATATATTAAATATTATAAATGTACATATCATTTAATATTAACAAAATAAGGCTAGCTACAGAGCCCACTACATGGAAAGAGTATGGGAGGCACAACACCAAGGAAAAAGGAAACGGTTGGATATTTTGGTGAAAAGTTCACTTGGCACCCATGAGGGTTATAGAGGGTGCCACATGGCAAGTTAATCCATGCATATATATAAAGAAGTGTTGATTGGATATTTTAGGGGGGGGATTGGTTAGTGAGTCCTGGGGGGAAGGACTCTGAGACTAACTAATGGCTAGTGGGTCTTGGGATTGGACTCTGGACTGGTTGGGGTGTGGTTATTAAGTTAACTATGTCTTATGGATGCATCCAGTTTTTATGATATGAGCCCCAATGTTGATGGTTTATGGTTTGGAGGATGCCTGGAGCCCTGGAGCAGCATGGTTGTTGGGTTGGCACCTTGGCAATTAGCCTGGAGGGTGTCTAGAGCCCTGGAGCACCATGATTGTTCGGTTGGAACCTTAGTCTTGGGGGTATGGATATTTTTTAGTTATCGTTGCCTTTGGAGTTGTTGTCCCAGCTCAGGGGTGACCCGGTGGTTGAGCTTATGAACCACTAGGTCTATGGCTAGGAAGAACATGGAGATCCCATAGCTAGTTGGCTCATTATTACAGATAAGTATCATATTCCCTTATGTGTTTATGTGTATTATTTTTGTGTACAATTATGCATCTCAATGATAAAACCTAATTCAGTTAATTGTTGAATGTTGTGCCCTATAATTTGTGTATTAATGGGCTGAATTAATCTCAGTTGGGGTTCCACATAATTACATGAATGCTTCTACTATGGTGTTTAACTGTTGTTATTTGTGATGTGGAGAATATATGGTAAATTGTGTTGCATAATTAATTATAATTGCATGGAACAAGTTAATTATGTTGTAAAATTTTTCTGCATTTTCATGTATTTATTGCACAATATTATTCGTTAGTGTTTCCCAGTCGAAGCGGGAGACATTACAAATTGGTATCAAAGCCACGTTTCGGCACTAGACATGAATTGGGTAAATTTGGAGTTGAATGGATAATTTATAGTTTTCTTGTCAACTGTTTGATAATATTCCCAATGGTAAAAATGAAAAAAAAATATCTTTGTTTCAAAATAATGGTTCCAAGAGAGGCACGATGTCAATGAATTAAATCATTTACAGGGTTAATTTGTGAAAATTATCATAGCAATTGACTACTTTATGAAGTGGGTCGAAGCTATGCCCACTTTTAATAACGATGGTGAGACAACAACTCTTTTCCTTTTTAATCAAGTCATATCACATTTTGGTATCCCTAAAGAGATTGTCACTAACCATTGCAGTCACTTTCAGAATAAGATGATGTCTGAGTTGGCTTTGAAACTGAGATTTCGGCAAGAGAATCCATCTCCTTATTATCCTAAATATTATGGACAAGTTGAAGTTGTTAATAAATCCCTTAAGACTATCCTAAAAATGATCATTAATCAAGCTAAGTCCAACTAGCACATCATTCTTTATCCTGCACTATGGGTATATCGAATTTCAGTTAGGACTATCATGGGGTTCACTCCTTTCCAGTTAGTTTATGGTTTGGAATCAATCTTTCCTATAGAATGTGAGATCATGTCTCTTAAGTTGGCAGTCCAACTTATTCCAGACACCTCAAGTTTAGAAGAGTGCCTTGTTCACATGGAACATCTTGATGAGCAGTGTCGGGATGTTGTCACAATGAATGAGGCCAATAAGAAAATAGTCAAAGCTCAATATGATAAGTCTATGTGACCTATGGTTTTCTCTGAAGGTGATCTTGTCTTGGTCTATGACCAAGATAAAGACACCTTGGGGGCAAGGAAATCCAAACCTATTTGGTACGGTCCTTTCATTGTTAAAAGAGTCTTGAAGAAGGATGCTTATGAGTAGGTTTATTTTGAAGGAAATGTGTTGTCGAAGCCTAGAAATGGGATTTATCTCAAGAAGTATTATGATTATGATCTTTCCTGATAAATTTTTTTTTTGTAAATATTGTACATATTTTTATTTTTTTCTATGAGTGTCGTGGTGACGATGGTGTTTTAGATCTACTTTAGCAGATTTCTATGGGTGATTTGGTGTACTTAGGATTTGCAGAAGGTGCTAGTAGACACACCTAGAATTTAGTTTCTACTACTTGGGTAATACATTATCCATTTGGACAGTTGTTGGTCACAAGAGGCATATGTATTGGTCCTACTTCTAATAATATGGTTGAATACAGTGTCGTTATTAGTTTACTTTCTAAAGCAATATCTTATGGTAATGAATCATCAACGGTGTACTTAGACTCAAAACTTGTTGTGTCACAGTTAAATAATATTTATCGTGTGAGGGATTACATCGTCAATTTCTGAGAGTGAGATTATTACAAATATTATTTTATTTTATTTCTTTCATTCATATTCCATGATCAGATAATGCATTTGTTGATTCTATAGCTAACCATACATTGGATTGGTATATAAATCATTCATCACATTAAATCAAAAGCATCAAATAATCATTTGTATATACGATCAAGTCATCCTGAAATCTCTGTATATATAGATATATAAGTGTCAAAATATTACAAAATGTGGAAAAATGTCCTACAAAATTAGGGCTCAAGCCTAATCATGTCTGTATGAAAAAGACTTGTCTATCTAAAATTTAATTTTGAGGGCCCTTCCCTAGATGAGAATCTCAGTACTCCAACCACTCGTCTCAGCATAGCCTCGGGAAGATCCTCTAACGTTTCCATTGGAAACTGGTGAATCGAACTCTCCAAGTTCCTTTATACTGCAGTGAGGACCCTCTCAGACTTAGTTGTTGCTTTTTTTGTGTCTCTGTCATGACATATATGCCTCGGTAGACCCTCAGGTCTCACTAGTCCCACATTTGCATCATGATCATTTAATCTTGTTAGGATTTTTGTTTCACGAAAAAAAGAATTTAAATTTCTTGATATTATCCTTAAGAACACAAAAAAATATGTTAAAAAATTAAAACTTACTAATGTTGCCCCATGCAGCTCCATAGGGAACTACTAGCTTCGCGTCCTCTCAGAAGTCTAGTCCTGCGTAAGGGTAATCCTCTATTGCCACGACTTGTTTCTCCCACCACTAGAAGAACTCGTCATCAAAGGCCACCTAGGTGACTTCACCTCTGCCAAGTCTCTTGATCAAGTCTCACCATCTGGCCATCCTTGGGTCTCTAGAACTGTTCATGGCAGATGTTACTCTAGTTTGTAGCATGGGAATCCGCTCAAAGAAAAGTGAGTATAGAATGGTACCATAGCTTAATTTATTTGTCTTCCCATGTATGACTAATGTAATTTTCTTCTTCAAATTGACCAGGATCGTTGTACACCAATTATACACTACTGATTTCAAGAATTCTAGTGCTAGAAACATAGTTGGTCGTGAGGCCTAGTGTAAAGAAACTGAGCCTAATATCCTATCAATAGTGAAAATTATGATCTTGATAGGTAGGCTCATGATTTCTATGATAGAGACTTGTGACCCAACTTTGTTAGTGTTTGGTGAACAGTACACAACAATATAATCATCAATGTTAAGGGCCCCACTGGCAACAGCGTAGGACCAAAACAGGACATTAAGGTAAGGACAGGCGGTAGGGCAGGCAGTAGGTATAGGGAACTAGTACGAAGATCATAACCAAGCCCTTGCCTTTCAAATTGACTACTTCTCCCCTCCGGGAGAGACCTGTAATGAAGTAATGTCTTCCACTTCAATTTGTAAAGGCATTGAGTCTATGAAGAAATTCTCTTACTTTGGATCTCAATAATTGATCAAACATTTCCAATAATTGAGTTTGAGCTCTCATATTTGGCATCATGAAGAATTTGAGCAAACCATAATTTTTTTATCCATCCAATGATTATTGATCTTCCAAGACTTCATTATCCACATCATTGTGTTCTCTTTCTCTCCAAATGATCGATATCCTACAAAAATTGAGTGATTTCATCGATTAAAAGTTGAATTACGAACTTAGTTATGCATGTATGTGTCTTCTGTAAGAGACAGTCACATATATATGTGACTTTTCCTTTGATAACTATACGCTGCTTGATAATTCTAGACCAACATATATGCCGAACCAGTTTTAAAATTTAAAATTTTTGCTCAAAATTTTGATTTGATCTATCAATTTTTTATTAAATGGAAGATATTAGGGTAATGTGTAGAAATTCCTTATAGATTCAAACTAATAATTATAATTTACTAAAACAACAGACTTGAATCTACTCTACCAACTACGGAAACAATTAACTATCGCGAAATCACAAAGCATACAAGAGAAAGAATTCAATCAACACATTACACAATGATTTCCTAGGGAAAGCCACAGCTAAAAACCCCTGCTATCAGTATATTGCATTAGTTAGAAAATATGAGAAGATTACAATGTTTTTCTCAAGCTCAAGCAACCTCTACACTATCTCTATCTGTCTCATTGCTTCCTAGACAAGCTCTCGTCAATACTTAACCAAATTCCTGCTTTCCAAAGTCCCTATTTTCTTGCATTGTTTCCTTGGGAATTATCCCCCACATTAAATTTGAAATTCATCATCTGGAACAATGTAATCCCTATAGACCCTTCTCTGTCTTCATGCACCACATGTACAACTCGGAAAATTATATAACTGATAGTACACTTCCCTTGAACTCCAATCTCAACTGGGTAACTCAATTTTCTTTCATGCATGAGTTAATTATGGTTGATTTATCAGTTAAAAGCTACACCCCACTGCTAAACCTCCTACTAGTTCCTTCAACAATTGGAACTAGTGTTTAGTCAATTTAATATTCTTAAATTGCAAGCATAAATTATCGACTAGAGTTGGTAAAATTGTGAAGTGTAGGTGCACTATATATGTTAGAAGCCTATTCTTTCGTTTAGTAATATGATGGTTATGTTTGTTTTGAGATTTTCATTGTTTATCTAGATTTTCAATAGAGTTAGATTTCTAAAAATCAATATTTGAAAGGTAAGCTATTGTCAGACTGAATGAGAGTTAAGCTTTTGCTACACTGAATTAGAGTTAAGATATTGTTAGATTGAATGAGAGTTAAGCTATTGTTAGATAGAATGAGAGTTAAGCTATTATTGGATTGAATGAGAGTTAAGCTATTGTTAGATCAATCTATCAAATTGTATCTAATTGATTATTATCTAAAAATGTCTTATGTTATCTATCCTAAATTTATGAATCTATATAAACACTTTGTTGTTATGAAAACAGAGTATTAAAATCCAAAATCTTGTTCTATGAAATATATACAATTTTGAGTTTAAAAAGCATGATGGAAGTTCCTAATTACAAATCGTAGAATGATCTAAATTCTAACTCTGAAAAGTATGAAGAGACTGAATGTAATGAAGCGAAAAAGCATTGAAGGACTAGACTATGTGAAATACTATAACTATAAACGAAATGCGAAATAATTAACAAGATAACTGAGTCTATGCGAAATAACGAAAACAATGAAGTAATTTAAACTATAATGCAGTGATAACAGAAAGCAATTAAACGAAAGCGATTTCAAAGCAATGAAATAAACATAAACTAAAACCTTGACTATCTAGAGGGGCCCTTCGCATTCAGTAGGTATGATTTCACAATCACATATGCATCAAATTAGTAAAGTAACTTCATATTAATGCAAAATCGAAGGTCTGGTTCACAATTTCTTCAGCAATTAACTTAATTGTTGTAGTGTTTTCTTCTCAACGATGTACGAAAAGAACCCACTTAAGATTGTGGATGACAAACAATCTCAACAATATAAATGGTTTCTAAATATTGTAGATCTGCAACAACTGATAGAAACAAAACCTGCCAAAGTCTAGATCTATGCCACACTCATAGTTAAACAATAAAAAGAAAGATTAATAACTCCAATCATCCAATGGAAACCAGATATGTAAAGAATAATTTTATTATAACACCTGTGAAGGGAAAAAATAAATGTTACCAGTCCCCCTCTATGGGATGGGTTCTTGGCTATCCTCAAACGTCTTTAGCTTGTGTAGAGTCTCTCTCCTCTATAATGTGAAAACCCAGCAAAAATATGGTGTGTGACAATGAAAATAATTAGAGTTACAATAGTGAGTGCAATAATGGAAATAATCAAAAGTGAATAATGAATGGAAAACCCCTTCTATTTATAACAAAATATTGATTTATCCTCGAATAATGAGCAATAATAAAATATTATTGATCTCATTCTTGGAATAACCACCTGGAATATTTTATTATATTTGTTTAGGAGGGAAAAAGTATTTAAACTTTTATTTAGAAATAATAAATAAATAAATGATTTATTTATCATCTCAAGGAATTAGTTAAGGAATAATAAACAAATAATGATTTATTTAATTATTCCTAAGGGATTTAATCAAATTTAACAAAGAATAATAATTAATTAGTGACTAATTAATTATTCTTAGAGAAAAATAAGATAATTAATGATTTATTTGTTTATTTTTCATGATTGAGTCAAATATGACAAGGAATAATAATAAAACAATGGTTTAATTAATTATTCCTAGAAGAAAATCAAATAAATAATGATTTACTTAATTATTCTTCATGGGTTTAACTATAAATTACTTAACAAAGGTGGTTTATTAAGTTATTTCTCATAGTGAAAGCAATTTTACTATTGTAAAATTGGCTTTACATTGTGTACTTCGATCCATCTAGTAAATTAGGCTAGATGATCAATTTTTTGGTGATAACATTAATACTTCCTCCCTATTATCGTCTATAGAGCATACATATTTATGTAAAATGTGTGCTCAATCTATTGAGACTTTCATGCCTAAGGATCTGATGTTTAATCCTAATTCAAATATGAAACTTAAACAGGAAAATCATTATTCTTCGATTTTCTGTTTGGAAATCAAATCAAGAAAACGAGGTTGTGTCTGGACTCCTTACTGCTATGTGTTAACCTGTATCTTTGACTGTGTTGTTGTGAGATCCTTTAGATGAATTGACTTGAGCGAATAGGAGGAGATCCATGAGGGGACCAATCCTCAACTACCCATATGCTCAGTTGTTTCATCAACGCACCAAAATCCCGCGAACCATGGAGGTAGCTGCAGATTTACAAAATGGTTGCAGAATCATGTTAATTATGTAACTAGTGCACTCTTTAATATATCAATAAGGAACATTGACGCATATGAGAAATAAGACATGTAAGAGTTATTACCTTATCAAAATCTCTGATTTATTTCCTTTATTGAGTTGATAGTGATGATGAAGAAGAGGACAATGGTGGAAAAAGGGTGTCAAAACAAAACAGTTATGGATCTCTACATTCCTCAACACTGAATATTTTGTGTGTCCTCATACAAACTGCAAAATTTATATCTTGAACTACTGCATTTTCTTGGATACTTCTGCCAGTACATCCAACTTCATATTTTTCACTTTCTTTCCAGTAATTGCCATCCTTGGTTTCCTCCTGAGAATCTTGTATTTCAAGTTTATGACCTGTTTTTGTAAAGCCTTGTTTTTCTTCTTCAGTTTCTTGTTCTTGTTAAACCACAGACTTAGATGTAAGAGGAGATTATCACTCTTAGCTATTTGAATTTCATTCTGTGCTTTCAAGGCTTGATTTTCATTTTTGATATACATGTTTAATGTCTCTAGTTTGAAAATTTTGTGTTTCAATATATTGACTACTGGAGGTTCTTGTGATTCATTGAACTTATTTTCGTCTTCCTCTTGAATTGGAATTGATGTTCTTGTTGCGTCCCTTTTCTCCGAGGACTCTATATAATAGAAATTTCTTGTTGTGTCGGATCAATCTCTAGTGTTCTTCATCTTGGACTCTGAGGAGGCGATGTAACAACTAGTGATGAAGTCCTTGGTGGTGAAACCCTTGGTGACGAAACCCTTGAATTCTCTTTTTCGACTTCTGACTTTTCTTCTATTTCTATATTGGCATGATATGTACTTTTTGAGGGTAATCCTTTTGTCGAGTTGAGTCTGGTACTTCTTCTCAAGGCTATGACAAGACTCTTTTGAATTTTCTTCTTTTTGTTTTAGGCTTCTCTTCTTGTGATGGAGTCTCTATTTCTTCTCTGGCTTTCTTTCTTCTAACATTTCTTTTGTTCATTTTCTCTAAAACTTTTGCAAGTGGTATGTCATCTTCTAATAAATTATGTGGTTGTTGTGACTATTGTGGTTGATGTGGCTGCTAATTTTCTTTTTCCCTTCCCCTTTTAGGTTTGCTACTATTTCATTTCCCATGAGTTTCTTCCTAAAAGTGATTTCTAACTAAAAATCTCTCCCAATTATCACCTATATTTTGGAGATGAAATTCAACAAGTATTTTGACCAGACCATGGTGATACAATCTATTATCCATAAACTGAATTCTCAGCAAGAAATATGGAAGGTTTATTTCATTTTCTTCAAGGAAATTCATTAGCAACCGAATATGATAGAAGAACATACACCCAAAACTTCCTTCACAGGTAACAAATTTTTGAATTATTAAAATTAGGTTTCTCCACTTACTTTTTAGTGCTATGCTTTGGATGCCCTTCTTGAAAATGGTGGTGTCCATGCTTGGCTTCTTTAGGAAAACCTTCCAATCCTCTGTTTCTATTCTTGTGTTCTTGAACCATTTCTACCCAATCTACGGCAGTCTAGTGGCTTCAATTATAAATGTCTCTGTTGCTGTGAATTTGATGTCCCCTATCTCCACTGCGACTCCATAAAAGGCCCTGGAAAAATATTTAGTCACTTATTTATGGAATCCATCAAATTTTTCTAGAAATTTGAGCCACTGTGATTTCTACAATAAATATTTCATTTGAGGATATCCTTCCAAGAATTTCTTGCATGCCGGCTTTGTTTTGACTATCACACCTATGGCCGAGAAGCTTTGTTTCACAATTGTTTTGTTTGATAAGGTAGAATTGCTTGGTAGGGTTGGTTAGCTTGGTAGGTTTTTTAGAGCAGAGAGGTTGAGAGTGTGAGTGATAGAACAATGAAAGCGTATGTTGTGAGGATATAATGAAATGAAATGGAATTTAACCGTTAAAATTATTTATGCTTATGTTTTGGGAAACTGATTCAATGGATCAGAATATGATCGATGATGATTGTAAGTGAATGATGGCTTATGCAAGACTTGATATGACACAACCAACTCTTTGAAATAATGATTTTGATTTTTGGTAGTTATATGTCTTATAATTCATATATGTAATGTTTTAATCCCTATTATTAAATTAAAGAAATGCATACCTTTGAGTTATTTTGTTTGCTAACCTTTGGTTGCTCTTTATGTTGTCTTCATGTACCTTGCAGTGAAGGGAGTCAAATAATTCCTTTAATTGCATGATCAAAGGTGTCTATCACATAAGTTGCAGAAAGTCATCAGAGCTCCAGAAAATCAATGATTATGTAGTTATTAATTTTTTTGAAAAAGAGAGAGATAAAAGAAAATGGGATTCTAGAAAATGGAATACAAAGAAAATTTAAGATGCCAAGAATTCTTGGTTTTCATCTTGAATTTTCTGCACAAATATATATATATATATATATATATATATATATATATATATATATAAAAAGAAAAATTCTAAGGTGGAGAAGAAGAAGAGTTCTTCTTAACCAACTTCAAATCAGAGTTGTCTTGGAAAATATTTACAAATTCCCCTTTTGTCATGGGCTTGTGATAAATCCTAAGTCGATGCCCATTCACTAGGAGAGGAACTTTTTCTTCATCAATATTCCTAATTCTAACTGCTCCATTATCAAAAACATTTTCAATCTCATAAGGTCCAAGCCAGTGAATTTGAAATTTTCCTTGGAAATTTTTGAACTTTAAATCAAAGAGTAATTCCCTGTCTCTTGGCTGAAATTTTCTTTATTTGATGTACTTATCATGCCATATGGATCTTTGTTTCTAGACTAAACTAGTCTTCTAGATAGTATCTTACCTTATTTAATCAATCTCATTGAGTTGTCCCATTCTTTTCTTTTGTGTTTCTGATAAGTCCAGTCCCAACTTGACTGTTGTCTTGTAGGTCTGGATTTGGAACTCAATTGGAAACAGGACTTGCTTCCCATAAACAAGTTCATATGGAGTGTGTCATGTAGTGTTTCTCCATGTGGTATGGTAGGCCCATAAAGCTTCTAGAATTTTTTCATCCCAGTCCCTTCTGTGCAAGTGAATTGTCTTGGTAAGGATTGCTTCAATCACTTTGTTGGTAGACTCTACTTGCCCATTTTCTTGTGGATGGTATGGAGTAGACTTCCGATGCTTGATTTTATATTCTTCCACTATCTTTTGCACTACTCTGGATGTGAATTGCTTTCCTTGATCTGTTACAATTTCTCTTGGGACACAAAAATGAGTAAAAATATCCTCAAAAAGAAATGGAACTACAACATTTTCAGTAGCAAAAGAAAGTGCTTTAGATTCTACCCACCTAGTAACATAATCAGTGCATACAAGAGTATGCTTTTTTTGTTTTGAAGATGGTGATCCAGGTGGATATTGGTGGCCACCTGCCAAGTCCACTTGGACCCCCAAATGATCCAGGTGGATATTGGTGGCCACCTGCCAAGTCCACCTGGACCCCCACCATTGTCTTTCTCAGCATTTTCAGTTTCCTTAATTGTAGCACAACTTACTATTTTTAGCAGTTCTTCGGGTCCTGAACTTCCGGAGCCGTTTTGAGGCCCTAAACGACGTTTTTTGGGGAATCCGGGGGAAACATGGGTCCATGGAATGGACCGATGTTGCCCATTCCAACAATGATAGTGCTCGGATAGATCTTTCTAATGAGCTATTGTACGCATCAAACGGAGATCATATGCCAAAGTTACGACCCTGGGAAGTTGATGTACTAACTTACCCCCAAACGGGGCCCACAGTTTGGCGTTTCATCTCCTAGGGTTAGGTTTTGGAATGTTAAAGGTTTTCCATTGTTTCTCAACAATAAATAGGGCTTCGAGCCTCATTGTAACACAGTTCAGAGGCATGTAGCCATCACATCTCTTCTCAGAGATAAGCTACCATCGCCCTAGCTGGTTTATTTCCATTCTGGTTGTAAGCATATTTCAGTATTTTCCATTAATGAAATGAAATATTATTTTCGCTGCATCTTTGTGTATATGGTTATCTCTGTAATTTGTTGCGTTCCTGTTTAAATCCGGATCAGTGGTATCAGAGCAGTCTGCTTTTTCTCTGTTTTTCTTTGCATGTCCCCAACAAGGTCGGGATATAAGGAGTTAGGGCTTGAACTGGTTGAACCTTTGCAAGACCAGCCTCGCAAATCCCAACGGCCTCCCATGGCGAACGAGAAGAAAGACGAGGGGGCAGGAGATCCCATCAAAATCTTGCTCGAAGAAGCCCTCGAGCGACAACGGAACGCGATGATGGACAGCTTTGCCCAGATCCTTCAGCGGCTACCTAGAAGCAACGCATCGGCTTCCAGCAGCTACTCTGGAAACGCCACACCCTTTAAGGTACAAGTTAATTTTGAAATCCCCATATTCGAGGGTCAGATAGACGCAGATGCCGTAGATAAATGGTTAAATTTGCTAGAGGGTTATTTTTCTGTTCATGAATTTTCGAGTCGGGAAAAGATTGTTTTTTCTCTCCTCAAAGTAGCCCCCCACGTCAAGGACTGGTGGGAAACCTACTGCGAGCAGAAGGATGAAAGTACTGGCTCACTATTTTCAGCCGCACAGACCTGGGATTCGTTCCGGGATGCCATCAAGGAGCAGTACTACCCTGTCGGAGCTATGAGGATGAATACATAAAGTGGACCACGCTGCGGCAGGGAAGGGACCAAGACGTGCCGGAGTTCACCAACCTTTTCCATACCCTTCGCACAAAGTTGGGTATCAAGGATTCAGAGCAACATTTGATACTCAAATACCGTGGCTGCCTGCACAAGTACATCCAGGAAGAAATACAATTCCTAAACATCCCCTCGCTCGGCGCAGCATACCGGTATGTCGTCGAGGTCGAGCATAAGTTTAAACAAAAGAAGCGGGACTTTGGATCTGCGAATCCAAAGCAGGGGAAAGGTGCCCCTAAACCACAGAACAAAGGACAAAGCCAAGGCGGGACAGCCCAAGACAACCAGCCGAAGCTGCAAGCAAAGAACAGCGCCGTGAAGCCGAGAAAGGACACTGGAAAATGGTGCGAGTTCCATAAGAGCTCCACTCACAACACAAGTGAGTGTCGGGCCAAGCAGTCACTGGTGGCTGATCTAAAGGTTTCAGAATCAGATGCATGTTCCGACTCTGAGTCAGAACCCGATAAGGGGTATGAAAAAGGGAAGCAGATCATTGATGCGGACCCCAGCACCACTGTTGCTACCACAAAGATCCAGAAAAATGACCCCGAAGATCCAGAGGAGGAGGAACGTCTCTTCCACTCCCAGATGTGGGTAAAGGGCTCCCCGATACAGTTCATTGTTGATAGCGGGAGTCAAAACAACCTCATTGCAGCAGAGGTCGTGAAGCGGTTGGGCTTACCGACCACAGCACATCCACAACCATACACCATTGGGTGGCTTCACCAAGGACGAGATCTTCGCATGAGCCAGCAGTGTCGCCTTCCATACAACATCAAGCCCTTCACGGATGAGGTATTGTGTGACATTGCTCCCCTTGAAGTTTGTGATGTATTACTAGGACAACCATACTTGTGGAAGCGACATGCTGTGTATGAATCAAGGCCCCGTGCTGTTATTATTACATTGGGAAATAAGTTGTTCAGGATACCAGAGGTAGCACCACCTGCCGCCCTCTCTTTGATTACTGCAAAACAATGCAGTAAGATCATTTCCAAAACTAGGAAATTTGTTTTCCTAATGATACGCCCTCAAGGAAAGAAGAAGACAGTGGTCGCGGCCTCCAAACGGGGCCCCTCTGCACGACAACTACAGATGGACAAGATTGTGGAGGAGTACGAGGACATCTTCACCTCCCTGGCAGGGGTTCCTCTGCACTGTCAAGTCAAGCACTCCATCGATCTGACCCCAGGTGCGCCGCTACCCAATGGACCAATTTATCGGCGCTCCGTTCTGGAGAACGATGAAATCAAGAGGCAGATTCAGGAGCTCCTGCAGAAAGGTCACATCCGTCCGAGTTCATCGCCCTGTGGGAGCCCGATCGTGTTGGTACAGAAGAAGGATGGGACGTGGAGACTCTGTATTGACTATCGGGCGCTGAACAAGATCACTGTCCGTAATAGGTACCTGATCCCGCGGATTGATGACCTCCTAGACCAACTAAAGGGGGCGAAATATTTCAGCAAGATCGACCTGAAGTCGGGATATCACCAGGTACCAATCGAACCCTCCGATGTGTGGAAGACTGCCTTCAAATCCAAGGAGGGCCTCTTCGAATGGTTGGTCATGCCTTTCGGATTGACGAATGCTCCTGCAACCTTTATGAGGCTAATGGATGACATCTTGCAGCCATTCACCAACTCCTTTGTAGTAGTATACTTGGATGACATTCTGATCTTCAGCCAGAGTTGGGAAGAGCACCTCCACCACATCCGACAGGTTCTCCAAACACTGCGGCAACACAAGCTATGTGCCAATTTGGAGAAATGCACTTTTGGCATGACCCAGGTTCAGTATCTGGGATACATCATTGATGAACAGGGGGTGCATGTCGATCCAGCCAAGATCCAAGTCATTCGGGATTGGCCCTCTCCAACCACTCTAACAGAGCTCCGCAGCTTTCTAGGTCTTGCCAACTTCTACCGCAGGTTTGTGTTGGGGTTTTCTCATATTTCTTGGCCCTTGAGTCAAGTCACCAAGGGCGGGGCGAAAGCAAAATTCTTTTGGTCTGAATCTCAATAGAAGGCATTCAGGGAGTTGAAGGATCGCCTCTGCACGGCACCAGTGCTCGCGTTACCAGATTTACAACAACCATTTGAGGTTGAGACAGATGCCTCTGACTATGCTATTGGGGCAGTCCTTACTCAACATGGACATCCAGTGGCATATCATAGTGAAACACTTTCAGACACAGTCCGGAAGTACCCCACTTATGATAAAGAAATGTATTCCATTGTACAGGCCTGCCGACAATGGAAGCATTACCTTTTGGGGAAGGAAACGGTCATCCACATAGACCACCGACCTCTGCAGTTCATACAGACCCAAGGGAAATTGCAGAATGATCGCCATCAGAAGTGGTCTACATACCTGCAACAGTTTCACTTGAATATCAAGTATAAAAAGGGCAGCACCAATAATGTTGCAGATTTCCTCAGTCGACCACCGATCATGGCGCTAACCACCGTGCTCAACTCTTGTGGGCACGAGACTTCTGATTGGCCACTTCTCTACAAAAGCGACCCAGAATTCGGCCACACATACCAGACACTCTTGGAGGGTCGGCAGGTTGCAGATTTTCACCTCCAGGATGCCCTATTATGCCACCTCGGTCACCTTTGTGTTCCTTCAAGCGAGCGTGCCAAGATGATTTGGGAAGCACACTACAGTCGGGCTGCTGGGCATTTCGGGGTCGAGAAAACAGTGGCAGTACTGCAAAATTATTTCTATTGGCCGAATCTTCGACAGGATGTTGGGAAGTACATCCGATCATGTACTGCATGTGCCATTGCCAAACCGACCATTAAGAAGCACGGCCTCTATACCCCGTTGCCTACCCCTAGTCGACCTTGGGAATCCATCTCCATGGATTACATGTCAGGCCTTCCTTCCACTAAGCATGGAAATGACTGTGTTTTTGTGGTCGTCGACAGGTTCTCGAAGATGGCCATTATGGTGGCCTGCAAGAAGAATATCACAGCAGAAGCCACTGCTAAACTCTTCTTTGAACGAGTGTGGGTGCACTTTGGGATCCCACAGTCTATCATCTCAGATCGGGACAGTCGGTTTCTCAGCACATTTTGGTCCAGTCTTTGGTCAATGCTGGACACCAAACTCACGAAGTCCACAGCCTTCCATCCTCAAACTGATGGCCAGACAGAGGTTGTCAATAGGATGATTGTGCACATTCTGCGCATGTATAACTCAAAGCATCCATGCACATGGGACGAGAGCCTCCCCTATGTTCAGCACAGCTACAACCAAGCTCTTCACAGCTCCACTGGCCATAGCCCTTTTCAGGTGGGTTTGGGATTCCAGCCACTATGTCCCATTGATGTGGCCATGCCACTTGCAGCTACTCACATGAATTCAGCTCATGTCCAGTCCAAAACAGATAAGGCCACCAGCTTCATTGAGCGCATCCAACATATTCGCCAGCAGGTCCATGACATTCTTGAGAAATCAAATGCCAAGTACAAGCAGCAACATGATCAACATCGGGTGCCACACAATTTTCAGGTGGGCGACAAAGTCTGGTTGCATTTGCAAAAGGAACGCCTTACTGGAGCCTATCGGAAATTGAGACCACTCCGATATGGTCCTTACACCATTACTAAGGCTATGGGAGACAATGCATTCGAGCTCAGCATTCCCCCATTCCTTGGCCTGCACCCAGTGTTCAATGTGGACCGCCTTCGGCCATACTTTCCACCATTGTTAGACACATCCGACATTGCAGAACAGCTCAAACCCACAGAATTAAATCCATATTGCATGGAACAAGCTGCAACTGATCGGATCATGGACACACAGATCAAGAACACTCGCCAACAGAATATCCAATTGTATCGAATTGTCAAAGCAGGCCAACTCCTTCAGCAGGGCAAGTGGCTCACCAGGGAACAAGTTCAGCAGAAGTTTCCTCATCTCATGGAGGAGCTCAACGCAATGGGGACCATTGCTTCCTAAGGGGGGAGGAATGATCCAGGTGGATATTGGTGGCCACCTGCCAAGTCCACCTGGACCCCCAAATGATCCAGGTGGATATTGGTGGCCAACTGCCAAGTCCACCTGGACCCCCACCATTGTCTTTCTCAGCATTTTCAGTTTCCTTAATTGTAGCACAACTTACTATTTTTAGCAGTTCTTCGGGTCCTGAACTTCCGGAGCCGTTTTGAGGCCCTAAACGACGTTTTTTGGGGAATCCGGGGGAAACATGGGTCCATGGAATGGACCGATGTTGCTCGTTCCAACAATGATAGTGCTCGGATAGATCTTTCTAATGATCTATTGTACGCGTCAAACGGAGATCATATGCCAAAGTTACGACCCCGGGAAGTTGATGTACCAACTTACCCCCAAACGGGGCCCACAGTTTGGCGTTTCATCTCCTAGGGTTAGGTTTTGGAATGTTAAGGGTTTTCCATTGTTTCTCAACAATAAATAGGCCTTCGAGCCTCATTGTAACACAGTTCAGAGGCATGTAGCCATCACATCTCTTCTCAGAGATAAGCTACCATCGCCCTAGTTGGTTTATTTCCATTCTGGTTGTAAGCATATTTCAGTATTTTCCATTAATGAAATGAAATATTATTTCCACTGCATCTTTGTGTATATGGTTATCTCTGTAATTTGTTGCGTTCCTGTTTAAATCCGGATCAGATGGATTAATTGGTCCAACAAAATCCAAAGCCCATTTTTCAAAAGGTTAAATGAGTACCTAAGGCTGTAGTGGCATTTCATCTGAAGGAACAGGTTTCCCCATTCTTTGAGAACTATCACACATGTTAACATAATCCTTGGCATCCTTAAAAATGGAAGGCTAATAATATCCTAAGAGAAGGACTTTATAAGCATATCCTTTGTCAGCAAAATGACCCCCACATGGTTCATCATGGCATGCTTTAAGTATTTCAGGTATTTCATCTTCTCTTACACATCTTTGGATGATGAGATCTGGTCTTGTCTTGTATAATTTTTCATTTATACATGAATAAGATGCACTTGATTGGACTATTCTTCTCTTTTCTCTAGGAAACAAATAGGAGGGTAATTTTCATTAAACTAAATAATTGGCAATATCTGCAAACCAAATTGATTTAGTAGACACTGCAAAAAGATATTCATCAAGAAACTTATCCTCTACAGGTATATAATTGTTATCATTTTGAATTATAGATAAAAAGTCAGTAATTGTGTTTTGTTTTCCAAGTCGGTCCAGAATGGTGATATTGAATTCTTGTAACATTAATAGCCACCTTGTTACTCTACCATGAGTAACTAGTTTATTCATTAAATATCTAATGGAAGAATGATTTGTATGAATGAAAGTTTCATAACTAGTAATGTAATGTCTAAATTTATTAATAGCATGTATGACTACTAGAAACTCTTTTTCGGATACAGTATAATTTATCTCTACAGGAGTTAAATTTTTACTGGTATAATAAATGGCATAAGGAGTAAGGTCTTTTTGTCTTAATACAGCTCCTAGAGTTGTATCTAAAGCATCAATTGATATATGAAAAGGCAATTTCCAATTAGGTCCTTTTAAGATAGGTGCTTCAGAGATCTTCTTTTTCAAAGTTTCAAAAGCCTTCTGACAATCAGAGTTCCAACTAAATTCACAGTCCTTGGTGAGTAATTTGAAGAGTGGGGATGCAATCTTTGTGAAGTTTTCTATGAATCTTCTATAATATCTAGTAAAACCAAGAAAACTCCTAACATCTCGTTGACAACTAGGGATTGATAATTTGGAAATAACTTCTACCTTAGATGAGTCTACCTTAATTCCATTTCCTGAAATATGGTGACCTAAAACAATTCCTTCATTAAACATCATAAAACATTTTTCATGACTTAATGAAAGATTTGCTTCTTTACATCTTAGGAGAACTTTTTCTAAATTTTCAAATGCTTCTTGAAATTCCATAAATTGTGAACTCATCCATATATACTTCCACACAATCATGAATAAGATCAGAGAAAATTCCTAGTACTTCCCTTTGGAATGTTGTTGGAGCATTGCATAATCCAAAAGGAAGTACTCGGTAAGCATAATTCCCCCATGGATAGGTGAATGTGGTTTTGTCTTGATCTTCAAGTGCTACCTGAATTTGATTATAACCACTAAAACCATCCAAAAATTAGAATTATTTATTCCCTGCTAATGTATCTAAAACTTGATCTATGAAAGGAAGTGGAAAGTGATATTTCAAAGTTGCTTTATTCAATTCCCTGTAATCAATGCATACTCTCCATTTTCAATTTTTTTTAAGAACGATTACTAGGGGTGAAACCCATTGACTGTCAAATTTTGGATAGATGAAATTTACATTTAACGATTTATGCAATTATTCTTTAACAATTTCTTTTAAGTTTGGATTCATTCTTCTTTGTGGTTGTCGAACTATTCTAGCATTCTCTTCAATATAGATATGATGCATGCAAGTTTTAGGATCAATTCCTTTCATATCAGTATATTCCCATGCATATGCAGAAGAGTGTTTTTGTAATATTTCTACCAGTTTCTTTTTCTGTAATTCTTCCAGGTTTTCATTGATATTCAAGGTTTTTCCTGGAAAAAATTCTATTGAAGAATTTCCAAATTTTTCCATAGAATGTAAAGACATTTTTCTAGATGATAGATATTTGATATTACATTGTTCTTTAAAATTTTGACTATCATCACAATAAAAAGAGGGTTCATGATTTTCTATTGAATTTAAAATTTGATCCTCCTCATTTATTTGTGAAATAGTGAAAATTGTTTGTATATTGTTATCTTCATCCATCCATTCTTCATTTTCTACTTCTATCATTGTTTTTGTAGGTGGGTACAATGTAAATTTCTTTGTCGATCTTCCATCTGGGATAAACATGTCTCTTGATCTACAACTGATAAAGGCATTGGTTGTAGCTAACCATGGTATTCCTAAAATTAATGGATGTCCTCCTAAGTTATTCTTGGGAGTTAAAATCATGAAATCAATAGGATATTCCTAAGAAAATAAGGATACATATATGTCTTCTAACACACCATCAGGTTTAATTACAGTTATGTCTGCTAATTGTAACAATTTTGGTGTGTATTGAAGATTAGGAAGTTTTAATTTATCCATAATTTGTCTGCTCATTATGTTTATGGCTGCTCCTAGATCAATGAGAGTGTTTCGTATTTCAGTTTCGTTGATGTGTGTTTTTACAGTGGGGCTTCCTGGATCTAAATATTTCTGGATTGTTATCATCCTCGTCATAATATCTGCAATTTTCCCACCTAATTGAATTCTTTTTATGTCTTTTCTTTTTCATCCTAATCCTTTAGTACTTAATTCCTTAATTGTTTTTTCAAAAATCAGTGTTTCTTTTATTGCTTGTAATAAAGGAATTTTTATACAAACATTTTTCAATTCATCTAGCATATCATATTCAGGAAATATGAGTTTCTTTTCTATGACTTTATCAATTTTCAACCTTTCAGGAAAAGGTGGTCTTGAGATAGATACTGAAGGTTGTACTATAATAGGAGTATTATTAGAATGTGTGGGACTCTTCTCTGTTTCAATATTTTCTTTCTGAGGAAGAGAAATTTCTTCTTCAGAGTTTTTATTATCTTTTTGAGATTTTTTTTATGTTTCCTGAACAACAACAGATGTTTTCTTCTTTGCTAACACTCTACCAGACCTTAATTGAACATTATTCAGATCTAATGGAGTTATCATATAAGTTTGAGGATTTTGTCCTTCTAAGTTGTAAACAGGTTGTGAAGTTTTATTGTTTGGATTTGGAAGTGGTTGAATGGTTAATTGATTTGGTCTTGGTGTAAATGGCAAAGGAAGTTGTGGATTTGCATTTTGAGCTTGAGCTTGAGGTAATTGGTTGGTTTGAGGCAAGTATTGTAGTGGAAAATTTGGATAAGGTGGCAGATATTGTTGATATTGAGAATATCTTCCATAAGGATTTTTCCATCCTTGATTCCAAGATTGTGGTGGTTGAGCCCAAGGTTGCCATGGCATAGGTGGATTCCAAGTATTTTGTGAATATTTTGCAAATTGATGAGGATTAAAAGCTTGAGTTTGATTTGTTTGAGGATTTTGCCATGGTATTTTGGCAATAAAGTAAAGTGGGTCTACTTGATTTGGCATTCCTTCTTCACTAAATACATCCTTAAGACCTGGTATAGAGGGACACAGGTTTCTATACTTTTTAAATCTAAAGGACATTTTCTTAGAGCATTTTTTTTTCTACACCTAGGACAAAAGATGGATAATGCAGCATTTTCGATTTTCTTCTTGTTTTGTATTTTAAGGGTGTCAATTTTCTCACTGAGACTCCCTAAAATATATGTTTTAAATTTATCAAGCAATCTACCTAATTCTGCCCTCCTTACTATCCTGACTGTAGATTTATTTACTCTTGATAAAAGAGGATCCCTTGAACTTTTTTCTGTTCTTGCTTTACCTCTTGAAATATGTACACATAGATCACAAATATCTGCAAAGGGTAACTGAGAAATATCTTCTTTTCCCAATAGATTGAGAAGATCTATCCATTCATCTTTAATTGATTTGAGTAAAAGAGCTTTCAAAGTTTCCTCATCTACATTGTTCATTTTTTCCATTTTTATATTATAAACAAATCTCTCGATAAACTCTTCAAGATTCTCATCTTCTTTTTGTACCATTTTGAAGACTACATCTTTGATACTATGAGGCATACAATAATCCTTATATTTCTCTAAGAATGCATCTTTCATTTGTGCCCATGTCCTTATAGAATTTGTTTCTAGACTCATAAACCATTTTAATGTTGCATCCTTTAAGGTGGCATGGAACAATTTTAGTTTTTGAGCATCATGCAAATAGTCATATGACCTACATAATACCTCAAATTCAAAGGGGAATGTCTTTGGGTCTTCACTTCTTGTTCCATGAAAATTGGGGAGAATAGAGGGTTAGATATTCTTCATTGTTAATGTTGTATCCTCATCAAGGATAGGGAATCCAAAAGGTTCTGGATCTCCTCTATTTCCTCTACCTCTACCACCCCCTCTTCCACCTCCTCTATTTCCTCCTCCTCCTCCTCCAATCCTATGTTGTTCACTATTGACATTGTGTACTTCTCATTCTCCATCTTCAGCCATGATGGATTCTTTAGAAGAGATATATGGTTTTTCAACAGGGTTATCTAGTTTCTCTTCTAGTTCTTCTAGTTCCTCTATCAATGGTTTGAAGTAAATTTCTTCTTCTTTTTCTTCATGAGGAACTTCTAACTCTTGAGCTAGAAGTTGTTCTCTCATTGAAGATAGAAAAATTATTCCAGTTTTTGGAGATGCAGGATTTTCTTCTGTTACAGCCTATGTTGATGAGGTTGGTGATATTTGAGATTCGATTTTGGATTTAAGAGTTCGGGAAGTCTATATTGGCCTGCTATGGATGGAATTCGAGTTTGTGTGTGTGGTGTGGCACTACGAGGTCGTGGTGGGGCGAGTGATGATGTAGGAATTAAACTTCTTCCTCGACCTACAAACCTACCTCTAGAGTCTCTTTCCATATGCATGTCATGTTTTTATACGATTTTTTTTAAGGCTTCTATTTACACTTCCCCAGAAATGGCACCAAAATTCTTAGTCAATTTAATTTTCTTAAATTTCAAGCATAAATTATCGACCAGAATTGGTAAATTTGTGAAGTGCAGGTGCACTATATATGCTAGAAGCCTATTATTTTATTTAGTAAGGCGATGGTTATGTTTGTTTTGAGATTTTCATTTCATTAGAGTTAGATTTCTACAAATCAATATTTGAAAGTTAAGTTATTGTTAGACTGAATGAGAGTTAAGCTTTTGCTAGACTGAATGAGAGTTAAGCTACTATTAGACTGTATGAGAGTTAAGCTTTTGCTAGACTAAATGAGAGTTAAGCTATTTTTAGATCAATCTATCAAATTGTATCTAATTGATTATTATCTAAAAATGTCTTATGTTAACTATCCTAAATTTATGAATCTATATAAACACTTTGTTGTTATTGTTATAGACATTTTTGGGCACTGCAACCCCAAGCATAAAATGTCCATAAACCAAGGACTCCTAAGTCCCTAAAAGTGTTGTTCCAACCCCTAAAGGAACAAGGTCAACTGATTACAGCTTCTCCCAGAAGTTCTCCATGAAAAACCACTCAGAACTAGTCAAAACGGGATCATTTCACCTGCTCCATAAGCAAAGTGCATTGCATATCACCTAAGTACACTCTGTGGGTGTGTTTCATTTCAAAAATCCCTTCTATGGGGTGCGATGGGCAAGAAGTGACAAATGGCAGTGTCAATCCGCAAGGTGGAGAGGCATGGAATCTTCCAGAAACTTCTCGTGTGACACTTGCCTCTCTGAATTCGACCAAGGATGAGTAAGAGATCATAAATCTCCAAGTGGAAGCAAGAACTATCAGAGGGAAGACACTAATCAAATCACAAGTTGACTCATCTCCCTTACAGATATCTATATATGGATCCCTCATCCCAAAGATCCAGAGGCTGGAATTTTGCATCTTGTAAGGAATTGTTGTTGGTTTCTTGAGACAACATCATAGTGTTGGGTGATCTAAGCTTTTTATGAGGTGAAGAAGGGCTTACTTGCTGAGAGGATGATGCTAGGTCAGAACAACTGGTTGTAACTCTCTTGGCTCTTTCTTGATTATCAATAAAAGCTATTCAAGTTTTCCTCCATACTCTTGTGTCGTTTATGTTTTATGCATTTGTATGGTCAATTTACATCTGATCCTAGATTGTTTATGATAATATATCCATGTTCTTGTATAGTGTTATGCTACTTTGATTCTACAGGTACTCCGTGAAGCTGGGTGTACAAGGAAGCAAGTAGCCAAGGACTATCAGAAGAGAGAGGAATCGAACTAGGAGCCAAGCGCAAGACAGAGGTTGGTCTCCTTTATTCTTCTCTCGTCTATCTTTCATAAAGTAAAATGAAAGTAGCTTTACTTTGTTTGTTTCTAAGGTAGCTACCACACCTTAATGGGATAAGCAGTTCTGTATAGACACTTTTCCCTGTAACAAAATGGCGACTCCGCTGGGGAACGACTAGGTTGTTTGTTTATCTACATTTGTTTATTTTATAAACTTATAGACAGAGCCTGAAGTTGAGCCAGGTAGCTTTCGAACTGCATTTGCTATGCAAATGCAAAGTAGATAAATTCCGCTTCAATCAATCTCCGGGTTTTGTTTATGAATTAAACAACTGATTTACAAACTCTCTAATTGCCCTTGTGGTGGCTCTAGTAACCTCCTTAAATCTACCCCTATTGTTGATTTACTGATTACCACTTGCTCGGCCAAAATCCCTAAACTGAACTGCAAACTGTGACCCGGAACCCAAGCAAAGTCTCGTCTCTGGCCCAACGCACTCTCTGTTCTGTGAATCTGAAATTCAGCGCACTTCCCGGGTGTAGTAGGTGCGCTGCATTTCAAGTTCACTGTGTTACATGTGCGCTAATCAGACTAGGCATTGTTCCTGAATTTTGGTTTCTGTGTTCATTCTTTTCAGTTCTATTCATGAGTTTTGCTACCTATGGTTAGTACACCTCTGTTTGAAACCCCTTTCCATGCTGATATTGCACCTCCATTGTGCAAAGAACTGTAAATGTTTTTGTGTATTTGTTGAGTCATTTTCAGTTCTCCTTTGCAAAAAGGTAACGTAATTGTACTGTCGTTTCTTGATTTGAAAGTGTCGCAAGTGTCATTTTCAGTCATAGAAGAGAGTCTGATTGCTCTTGATAGTCGATTACCCTGTTAGTGTTGTATTTTATCTGAATTCGTAGTTTTTCTAGTGTTGAAAGCAAGTTGTCATTTCCAAATCGCAAAGTGTTGTCATTGTCTTCATTTTTTGATTTTGAAAAGAAACTTGTTAGTAATTGTCGCTTGAAAAGTAATTCAGATTTGCACATTAGCTTTCTTTTTATCATTCACATATTAAGAAGGCTGAGAACAAATACATGCATGTGCATTTGCATTTAGACTGTTTGATTGGTTTGATTTAGGACAGTGCATATAGTGTGTGCTCTTTGCTCTTTGTTGAAAGAATTCTGTCTTTCTTTCCTTAGTAGCTAGGATTTTCATTGCACAAAGAAGATAAAAGACTGTTTATTATCTTAGATTTCATTTTAGGAATTGTACATCTACATCACGCGGTGAACCTGAAAGGCAAATTTCTTAAGCAAGATCAACTATAAAATAAATTTAATGAATCTAACAACGCTTTGGAACCTAACGCACAACATCTAGAAGTCTAGGCTAGAGACGTATTCCAGCATCGTAAAGCCTGGTAACTGTTGTTCTCACTGTTGGTTGGGTGATTCCTCCACTTTGGGACGATAAGTGCCAGTATGGACTTGTGCTCCCACGTACCGCCGAGTATATTTTGGGAGACCACAATAGGCTTAATCCTTTATCCATAGGAAGCTGTGTCTGCCGCCCTATCGATCGCAATGCATTGAACACAGCATTCGGGAAGATTGACTGCCGTACCGTAAAAAGTATTCTGTAGTTTTGCGATTGGTTTGGTAATCCCTCTGCCTAGATTTCCATAGCAGTGCCTTTCGTTCCTTTTCAGACTCCTTAACAGAAAAGTTCCATCTGAGCACTTGTCACTTCAGGCTCATTAAAAATCGAAGGCGACTAGAGTCATCTTTTGTTTTTTCTCAACTCTTTAAAATTGAAAAAACAAGTTGTGTCAAAAGCGTCTAAAATTCATCTAATTCGGAAACATACTTCCCTTTTATTTTTAGTTGATCGAGTAATCTGCAATCGTGGAAGAAAGTCAATTGAAACCTCGTCGTTCGCGGAGGCTTACGAGTCAACCGTCTTTGTCTCCGGAATCGAAACTATTACAGACAAAGCGAACTCATTTAATCGGTTCCAAATCTCCTGGTAAAGTTAGAACAAGTGTTCCAACAACATCAGAGACTCCGGTTACTCCAAACATTTCTGGTATCCCTGCCTTTACAGAAGAAGTTCAGCAACCACCAAAGGATAGTAGTATTGATCCTAGTCTGAGGGTAAACACTTGTATCACTGAACCAGTTCCATCTACAACCAGTTCGGAGAGTGTTGTTCCCCAAACATCTGTCGCTGCAGATTCCATACCTTCTTCGGCACCAGAAATATTCTATGGACCTGACGGTCTACCTCTTCCACCTGGTCTGATTGCTATAGAAGAGATTGTGAAGGATCCTCCATCTAGTACTCCATCGCAATTTGGAGTTGGGATCACTCTGTATCCTTCTTCATCATAAATTAGTCTACCGCCAGCGGAAGCTCCTGTAGAATCGCTAGGTAATCTTTTGGATAGACTAGAAATGTCTGAACAACTGTCAACATCTAGTACTGTGTCCTCCAACACAGTGATGGCAGAACTTCCTGCTATCACTTCAACAATGTTCGTCGGTATACCATCTGTCCCAACTAGCTCTTAATCGCCAGAAGTAGCCCACTCAAGGTCTATTTCGACAGTATGGTTCGTTCCTGTTTGTTCATCTGGAATAGTATCCAGAAACTCTTATGTTGAGTCTCAACAAATTGATCCATTGGGATGTCAAGTTGGGCAGTTCGGTCCTCAAGGGAAAACCATTCCTTTAAGTACCGGATTACCGTCGTATGGGGGGTAGTATACCCTTTCGTTGTCCCCTCCAGGAGGATAGCCATACGGGAGTTCACAACAAAATTCAGGTTATGCTGGAATTACGTATAGCGGTTGGGTACCAATACTACCTCAACAACCAAGAGTTTTATATTCGATGCAACAATGTTTACCTATGTCAAATATACCAACTACACCAGCTATTGTGACGGTGTCGCAAGTACAAGCGCTGTCTGTTGTATGCCAACCTCAGGTTTCTCAGGTTGTGATGCAACAGCCCCTTGACCCTGCGACTCAACCACAATCGCCGACTGGTGGAATGACACAGGTCCAAACGGGTACAATTACCCCTCATCTTGGTCAAACAGTTAGTATCGGACAACAGCACATGGCTTCACAACCATGGCTAGTGCAATACCAACAACCATAATTCCACCCAATATACCAAGGATCTGAGCAACAAATCTTTGCAAATAGTGGGCAGCCGTATATTCAAAACGGTCAAAATTAACCATTCTACAATAGTTATGCCCACCAACCTTACCAAAGTTACCATGCATCAAATGCATTATGCTGGCATGCAAAGACCAACTGCTCAGGCGATTCCATCTTATCCTAGGTATGCTTCACCTAACCTGAATCAACAGTTACCCTTTGTGGCAACTTTAGAGTTACCTTATTTAAATTGGTTAACAAATGATCCAATCACTTACGCCCCTTGGTGGCCAGCGATTCCGCACAAACTTCCGTCAGATATTCCTAAATTTAATGGAAATTCGGGTGAAAATCTGTCGAGTCATGTGATGACTTTTCATCTGGGGTGTTCATCAAACACCCTAAACGATGATTCGATTAGGCTTCGCCTTTTTCAGAGGACGTTAACTGGTCCAGCAGCAAAATGGTATATCGAATTGCCCAGAGCTTTGTTTGACAACTTCAGTACCCTAGCCACAACCTTTTTAACCCATTTTCAGTTACCGATAAGGTACGAAACAGGAACAGAACTTCTTACCAATTTCAAACAAACAATGGCCACTCACATATCTGATCATATTCATGAGTGGCAACGTCGTTGTAGAATGGTAAAAGCATATGTTCCTGATCAGCTTTTAGCTGAATGGTTTATTAAGTCTTTGTTGCCTTCCATCACGGAAGATGTGGCAAAAGGGGGAGTCATCACCGAAGAGCAAGTTATCGCTCGTGCACAATATTTAGACTTGATTTACACTCAGTCTAGCACGCTCTACGATAAGATACCTGACGCTCCTAGACTAGAATTCTCAGTCCCTCCTCCTCCTAAATCAAACAAAGACTCTCATGCCAGTGATGGCATGATAGGTACGACAAGCACGAAATCAACAATGGCTACGTCTAAAAAAGCCCATAAGATTTCTGATCAAAATGAAAATGAAGAACTTCTTGCCTCGGAGGTAAATGCCCTGTCAACCGACAAGGGACAACAACTAAAGCAACTAGGGGGCAAGAAGAAAAAGAAAGGGAGAAAAAAGAAGCAGGATGAGTCATCTCCTGAAAAACCTTCTACAAATCCTTCAGGGTAAAGGAAACCCCTTGTGGGGTGTCAGATATGCGATGAGGATCATTAGACGAGAGATTGTCCACATAAATTTGAAGTTAAGAAACTCTTTAAGAGTTTAAAAACCTCAGCAGTATTGACTGATCCGTTTCCAAACCCGGGAACCAAACTGGTTGCCAATCAAAATGCTTCCCGATCCCAAGTGCTTATGTTGTCGGTTTCAAAACAACAAAATGATGCTTTGATAATGACAAGGAATAAATATTACGGGAATCCACAGCTGTCGAACAACAAGGATAAAGATCAACCTAGTAGTTCGACAACAACTTCGACCGAAGTTGTGCCACCCATCATTCCTGAGCTAATGATAAAGCTGCCAAAGGGAGTAGTACACAAATCGACATTTAATCCTCATGCCAAAGTAGCACAGAATTATAATATAGTAGAGGACCTGGCCCAATCGCCATCGGCTATGTCGACACTTGAGGTACCACAAAATTGCCCCTCCCAAAAGCAAGCTTTATTATCAGCAATAGGTGGGATTGACCCAATGGATTCCAAATTGTGGCCTTTGATCATAAAGGATATGACCCTCAGTTACCAGCTCAACTATCCTTCCTTATTCAAGTGAAAGCCCTCAATAAAACTGTTCATCGAACAATTATTGATGAGGGGACATCTACATGTATTATGTCGATGAGTTGCTGGAAAAATTTAGGCTCACCACCCTTGTCGAGATCGTCAACGATGTTAAAAGCATTTGATGGACGATCATACACTCCATACAGGAAATTAAGTAACTTGCAAGTTGAATTGGGGGGCAAAACAGTAGAAATTGATGTTGAAGTAATCGACGGAAACCTCGATTACAACATCCTACTGGGAAGGCCCTGGATATATGCCATGGCCGCAGTTGTGTCGACCTACTTCAGGAAGATTGCATTTCCCTTTCAAGGAGGAATTATAATCGTCGACCAACAAACATTTCTACCCAACAGTTCACAAGTTACGGGAAGCATTCCAATGATCCATGGAAGCAATCATTTGCTTCAAAATATTGGAGTAGGCCTCCTAAAAGACCCTGCCTTAATGGGTACTTTTGCCCTACCGATGTTACTGATGTTGCACTTCTGTACTATTAACAGATATTAGAAAAAGTAGAAGTAAATCATTATTGCTTGAAGTTTATTAGTGAAATCAGTCATAAATGGTACTTTTATCTCTTGACTAAATTCTGCTAGTATCCCCAAAGTGATATACAGCTGAGTTCTTTATATGTTACTGTATGAATGTCTGTATTACCATTTGGCACTTCTGTACGGTGGAGTCATTTATTTATGCTTGACATATAGAAAACTGATTATACGATATGCTGTTCACAACTAATCTGCCTAACTTCTTATGCAGAATGGTTTATCTTTATCGATTTATATTCTGATAACAGTTTAATGATCTTTATTACCAGCTGTTGTTAGAAATCTTTCTAGATCGCATAACAAAAGAGAACACCCCGGGTTAGCGTAGATTAGTTGTATTGTTTTCTCTTCATTAGATCACATTAGTATAGAAGTAATTTAGCTGTTAGAATTAAGACTAGTTCAGAGAAACCTTTTAGATTAATATCATCAAACTCTACACACACACGCACACCCTTCACATTGGGAAACTGGTCCCATTACCCCCAGTCAGACCCGCTACTCCAAATGGGCAAGGAGCCGCCAACCAGGTTCCGGACCGGGTGGGTATCCCCCTTGTTGTTGACCCGACTTCGGGGCCCTCAACATTTCTGGCGCTAGAAGGAGGGCACGAGCTATGAATGGCGCATAATTCAAAATCCAAATACCATTCTGAGAGCAAATCACCCTCACCAACTTCCCCGACTTCTCCAGTACGACTAAACTCGGAACTAGAAGTCGCTTGGACATCCACCGCTGCTATACACCCCGATACATCAGACCGTCCTATTACCGATCCCCCTGACGTTCAAACGTTGATCTGTAAACTCCAGGGATTCTCTATTTTCACCCAGAAGTCTGATAAATCTAAAGGCAGCTTGACTTCGCAATACAACCCTGCTCATCCCCTGACCCGATTGAAGAGTGAAAAGTTTGGCATCCAGCCAACTGAAACCCCTCTCCCTACTAGGAAAAGAGCAAGGAAAGCACTTCCAGAGTCTGACAGAGAGACTCTTTCATCCACTTCGTCCATCTCAACTCCCTCTCCGTGAAGTCTACCACCCACGTCGTCACCTCAAAACACTCATCCATCTCCTACAACCCTTCCTCCGCAATCATCGAAGGTCGTAACATCTCCATCTTCTCAACATCAAAGATCGTCTTCTGCACTTTTGTTAACTAGTCACTCAGCGATGGCCCAATCTCCATGGAACAATCCTAGGGCGGTTTTAATGCCTCCACCCCTAAGTCTAATACCTGCCCATCCTGAGAAATGGCTGCCGAAATTCAATCCGGAAACAGGAATGCTAGCTGAAGAACATATCAATAATTTCATGCTTTCTGTTAATCTCAACGGAGTTACCAACGAAGATGCCGTGGTCCGACTTTTCCCCTATACAATGCAAGGGACAGCCGAGTCATGGTACTTTTCGCTGCCCTCCGGATCTATCACCAGCTGGGACATTTTTCAACATCAATTTCTCACCAAATTCAGCGATGATAGATCGACAGCGACACTAATCAACGATTTATCCAATCTCAAAGCTGAGGCTAGAGAACCCATTAAAGATTTTAACTTACGGTTCAACAAGATCCTCAACAAAATCCCCGCTGCTTCTCAACCCAGCGAGGAAGTAAGATGCGAGTGGTACATCACGGCCTTACCTTCAAACTTGGCCATCTTCGTAGATAGGGCAAGCAAGACAACCTTAGTCGAAAATTTGGCTGAGGCGTTGGCAGTTGAAAGACGCGTAGTAGCCCTAGAAAAGAGATCTACAATCGAAGAGCGTAAATCTAAGAAAATCTCTTTCAAAGAAGACACCAAGAAGAAGCAAACGAAAGATCCTTTCGACATGGAAGGATTACAAAAGGTATTAAAATCCATGTCCAATGAGATGATTGATATAAGGAAACAAGTAGCAGAATCGTCCCCAAGAAAGCCTTTTAGGAGTTTTAAGAGAAATCCTCCTATGGAGACGAAGCCACCCAACGTGGTCTCAAACGTTGAATCTGAAGAAGAAGAAGAAGAGAGCACCATCGAAACGCAGACCGACGATGAAGAAGTGGTGGAACTGCAAGGAATGTGGGATTTCATCCTCCCACAAGAGGAAGATCAAGAAGCACTTCCGGTCAGCACACGAAGTAGAAATTAGCTTGATCCTCCCCAGAATATCCCAAAACAGAAGGGCGCAAGCCCTGCAGCAAAAGAAAGGGTCGCACCAAAGAAAACAATTGCTAAAGCGACCTCTTTTAGCCCAGTCCAATCAGAGCAAACGCCTCCATCAAAGACACTAATAGTGTCGGATGAAATGGAGTATAACATCATCGATGACATGAAAAAGACTAGGGCTAATATCACCCTGTACGAGTTGAGCAAATTGAAACACCAACAAAAAATCATGATGAAAGAGTTACACGCCGTACCTACTACGCCTTTACCTACAGCCGTAGCTTCCCATAATATAGGAGGACCTCCAATCAACACGATCAGTAAAATCGATCCAAATGACATCGCTTTGATTGGAGGGAGATCTAGATCTCATACTCCTCCTTTCCTCCTCACTTATGAAATCTTTAACAGAAACGTGCACAACTGCTTGGTTGACTCTGGTGCTTCAACCAATATTCTACCCAAGTCAATATGTGCCAAACTCAACGTTCAACCGCAAAAATCCGCAGTGCGCATAGTTCAACTTGATCGATCACAAGTCGAAGTGATAGGCGAACTGAATCAAGTGACCATAAGACTGTCGTCTAACCCCAAGGTATGCCAAGTTATCGACATCCTAGTGGCTGACATACCTAAATTTTATGGCCTGATTCTTAGCAGGGACTGGTCCGAGAAACTCCACGGATACTTTTCAACCGACTGGTCGCACATGTGGTTACCCTTCAACGGGAAACCAAATCAAATAAAGGTTGAACGAGAATTGCACCAAAAATACATAGTGACGGATTTGGAAGGAGAGAATGAAGCCATAGCATACAACAGCAGCATCATAGGCAACTACTCGGTAGACTCTTTCCTCGGAAATTTCAATGCTCACATATCACCATATTTAGAAAATTCAGTTTTGTCCCAAGTAGAAAACTTTTCCCAGACTGATGATTCAAAATGTGTTAGTTTCTTAGATAACCCTGTAAATACTTCTTTATTTTGGAAATTATATTTTGATGGCTCTAAATCCAACGAGGGAGCGGGAGCAGGATGCGTTTTGATTAGCCCTGACGGAAATAAGACCATGCTCACATGCAGACTAGAGTTCGATTGCACGAACAACACAGCGGAATACGAAGCCTTGGTCCAAGGCCTATACAAAGCAATCGGCTGCAACGTCAAATATCTTCAAGTCTTTGGAAATTCCGAGATCGTCGTCAAACAGGTACGTAACACCATACACTGCCTGTCTAGTCATTTAAAGCACTATCAATCTTTAGTACAAGATCTCACTGCACATTTTACAACATTCAATATTTCGTCAATCCCGAGACTTCACAACGCAAGCGCAGACCTGTTAGCTAACGTAGCCTCCAGACTCATTCCCTCCGAAGACTTTAGTCCAGATAGGTTTTCGATAGAATTGATTTTTAAGCCGTCCATCCCTGACAACATCACTAACTGGAGAGTATTCAACGACGACCCAGACATCGTAAGTTTCCTCACCTCCGAAGGATCCTACTCAAACCAAATAATCGACGAAGACTGTCATGACCACCAGATACAACAAAATAGCACTGATAATGCTATACCCAAATCGGTGGTCAAACTAGAAGATTTATACGACTTGAAAAGTCGGTTCAAAAGGTCAGCTAACGCCAAACTTTACAGTTCGACTCTGAACTATGAATCAGTAAACCTAGGAATCGATGAGAAGCCGCAAAACGTTAATCTAGGCCAAGGCCTGGCTCCTGAAGAAAAATCAGCATATATCCGTCTTCTACGACAGTACAAAAATGTCTTCGCCTGGAATTACGATGAGTTGAAGACCTACAACACTTCTATCATTCAACACACTATCCCCATGATTGACAACGAGAAACCTGTCCAGCAGAAGCTCAGGAAAATCCACCCCAACTTGGAAAGTCAGATAAAAACTGAGCTGAATAAATTGTTGAGAGCCAGAATAATCTTCCCGGTCAGACATTCCAAATGGGTATCCAATATGGTACCCGTTAGGAAGAAAAACTGAGATATTAGAATCTGCATCGACTTCCGGAACCTCAACAAAACCTGTCAGAAAGAAAATTTTCCCCTCCCACCTATGGAGCAAATATTACAGGCAGTCGCAGGCTCAGAGTTAATGTCTTTCCTGGACGGATTTTCAGGATATAACCAAGTGTTGGTACACCCAGATGATCAGTTAAAAACCACCTTCCGAACTAAATGGGGTACCTACGCGTATCGGAAAATGTCGTTCGGTTTGATCAATGCCGGCGCTACTTTTCAAAGGGCTATGGACATCGCTTTTAAAGGTTTAGTCAACAAATCGATAGTGATTTACCTGGATGATATAACTGTGTACTCCAAGAACCGAAACGACCACCTCAAAGATTTGAAGCAAATCTTTCAGAGATGTTTAAGATATGGGATCTCGCTTAACCCGAAGAAATCGTTTTTCGCATTGAGTGAAGGAAAATTGCTAGGATTCATAGTGCCCAAATCTGACATTCACATTGAACCTGACAAAATCAAAGAAATTTCCGAGATATCCATGCCCCATAACAAAAATACCATGCAATCTTTCCTAGGACAGATCAATTTTGTCAAAAGATTTGTCCCAGATTTTTCACGTATTATTTCTCCTTTACAAAAAATGATAAAAAAGAATTCAAACTTTAAATGGGGTCTATACGAGCACGAAGCGTTTAACTTAATCAAACAAGCCATCATCAACGCTCCATCTCTAGCAACCCCAAACTTTTCAGAGCCTTTCGTCTTATACACGTTTGCCTCAGAGAATTCTTATGCTGCAATCTTGACTCAAGCGAATCAAGAAAAGGTAGAAGCTCCGATCGCATTCTTTAGCTCAAACTTACAAGGTGCTGAGCTGAAATATTCGGACGTAGAGAAACAGGCATATGCCGTTTTTAAAGCGATTAAATATTTCAGACCATTCTTGCTAAAGGCCCACACCAAGGTCATAGTACCGTTCCCAGCGGTAAGAAATCTCCTGATACAGAAGGATGTGGGCGAAAAAAGAGCGAATTGGATCACCGCCTTGCAAGAATACGACCTGGAGATCAAGCCGGCACACATCGTTCGGGGCCAAGGCTTCTGCAAGATGTTAGCTGGAGCATCGCAAATCCCCGAAGAATCGTCTGAAGAGGTACACGCGTATGAGGTAAGCCTAAACGACGCAGAATCATTATATGCTGACATCATTTATTTCCTAAAGAACAGGCATGCTCCATTTCACCTGGATCACATCAAGAAGAGAGCCCTGAGATTAAAAGCCAAACAATACCAACTCGTGAATGATGTCCTGTTTAAAAGAAAGTATGATTCTATGCTTCTTAGATGTCTTGAGAAAACTGAAGCCGAAAAGGTTTTGCAGGAACTCCACGATGGACCAGCGGGTGGACACTATGATGGGGAAGCCACCGCGCACAAAATCTTACGTGCAGGATACTACTGGCCCACGTTGTTCAAAGACTCATACAATCACGTAAGAAAATGCCAAGTCTGCCAGACTGCTGCAGGAAAACAAAAGAAGTCATCCATGCCACTGCAACCGGTTAACATCGAACAGCCGTTCAGACAATGGGGCCTGGACATAATAGGTGAGATCGTTTCTCACTCCTCTAAACAGCATAGGTATATCCTCACGGCAACTGACTATTTTACTAAATGGGTAGAGGCAGTTCCTCTCAAAACAGCTAACTCTGAAAATATTATTGAATTCATAGATCATTTTATCATTACTAGGTTTGGATTGCCAATGGCCTTAATATTCGATAATGCTTCATATTTTTCTGGAAATACCATGACTGAGTTCGCGCTCAAAAGAGGGTTCAAACTGAAGTATTCTACCAACTACTATCCGCAAGGTAATGGGTTGGCTGAATCAATGAACAAGAACCTAATCAGGATTATCAAAAAGACAGTCGACCAAAGCCAAAAGAATTGGCATAAAGTGCTAGTAAACGCCCTATAGGCAGACAGAATTATAAAGAAAGCCTCTATCGGCACTTCTCCCTTTAATTTAGTTTATGGGAGAGAAGCAGTTCTTCCTACTCACTTAGTCATTCCCTCCTTGTCCTTAGTACAATACATTGATGAAGTATCCACTTCTCCCTTACAACTAAGGCAAACAGAAATAATCAAGCTAGAAGAACAACGAGAACAGGCCAAGAAAACCCATGCTCACCACCAAGCGCTGATAAAATCCTCTTTTGATTCGAACATAATGACCAGAAAAAACTTTCAGATGGGAGATTTAGGTTTGAAGTGGGATAAGGCACATGAAGAAAAGGGCAAGCATACGAAATTCCAGAAGCTATGGCTTGGTCCTTTTCAGATTGTAGAGGTCATAGGCCCGTCGACTTTTGTGTTGCAGGACTTGACAGGCAGAAGAGATTCTCTGCCTGTAAATGGACAAATCCTCAAAATGTATTTTCCATAGAAGGTTATCCTTCTAATTTTTGTAGGATAATTTTAGTTTTATTTTAGTTTTATTTTTCATAAATAAGGTTGGTTGTGAGTGATCATAAATTGTATTTATGAAGAATATGCCATTTCTCTATCAGATTTTGATTTCACTTGTATAAATAGTAAAACTTTTCGAAAAATCTGACTTTTATTATTGACAGATAGAGTTAACTTTAGCCTGAATATGATGTTAGTTTCAACTTCACAAAGAAATCTGGGATGAAAGTAACTTTTGGCAAAAAAAAATTTTATGCCAACGCAATGAAAAGTATCATCAATAGCAAAATAAATATTCTCTGCAAAACTGCTGTTCTTAAACTCTATTATTGTCGTCCAGAGCTTTCTTAAGGAAAAACAATGACTTCCTCCCTGTTAAGGAAAATCACAGCATCCAGAGAAACAATCCAAGAAAACACTATATCTCAAAGAATAAGAGGTCTCATCACGAGCCGGCTTATCATGATCACAGATATTATAACTTGCTGACTTTGCCACTACTGTCTATCAAAACATGGCAACGACTCAAGATTGTTGCAATCAAAAGACAAGGGGTCTCATCGCGAGCCAGCTTGTTCAACAAAAGTGTAAATCAAGTGAATGACTGTGTCATAATTTGGCCACCAAACCAAGACATTGTTCTTTAGAGAATAAAAAAATCAAAAAGAAAGAAAAGTGTCAAAAGGATTTTTCTCTGGAATGTTGTAGATAACCTCAAGCAGGAAAAAGGATCATTGCTGGATAATACGGTAACCCTATCGAGGCTATGGACGCCTGCGGGCAGCAGAGGCTCTACCTACGACAAATGAGCATACTTTACAAAGCCAGTACGCAGAGAAGACCTTATTTTGTCTTTGAAAAAACTGAGTAATGTCTAGGTGTGAATACAAGAAATAACCCAGAGGAAGCAAACAATCGGAATGAAATAAAAAGTTGTGATGAAACATCATTGACAGGATAACGGGTAATACTCTATCCGTCCATAACAAAATTTAGACATAAGAAAATTTTTATGTTTTGGAAGTGAAAATGCAATAGAACAAGCAGAGATAACTGGTTCTTCACAGTGAATCGCCATTGTTGTGGTCACCAACAACCCCCCCTCTTTGCTTGATATTAGGAATAACGTCGAGCAAAGGGGGGACCCTGAACAAAAAAATCCCAAAAAGTATTTTGTTAAATTTTTGTATTTTTCTCCCTAAGGCTTAAATCGCATCACAAAGAAAGGTCGAAGCATTGCTTAAAGCGCGAAAAGTAAAACTGCGAGAGAGCGACGCGAAGTTCATCGCGTCGCATGCATCTCAAACGCGCTCTAAAAGGAGGACCTCCAAGAAGCGCCGATCGCCGATATGCGACATCGCACATCGCAAACGCCACGCTATGGCACCATGAACCATTGAATGCGATCTGCGATCTGCGATCACTGCGATCTGCGATATCCGCGATCTGCGATATCAGTAAACTGCGATCTGAAAAGACTCATCACACGATAAACCCAAAGACCAAGCGCGCGCCTTAAAGGAAATTAATGACCGCATGCTTGAGTATCAAGCAATGATTGCATCGCATTTATCGAAGAGTCAAGTCATGATGCATGTCAGGATTATGCATTCATTAGAGTTTAATGCTTTTTTATGTCAATCTTTTCATTTCCCTTCTTCTTTGCGTAGACTGCAAGACACGCAACTGATATAAATCTATATGCAGGAAACATCTGAGAGAAAGGGGAAAGCGCCGATTAAATAGCAGAGAGAATATGCCTTCGCAAACGAATGCTGCATGCAGCAGGACCGCGGATTCCAGACTATCAGACAACCGGCACTGATGAAATTAGACTATCCAGGACTCAGAGTCAAAGGCGCACAAAAGCAGCGTGTTCACAAAAGATCTTGAAGCTCAGACTGGGTAAAGCAAAAAGAGAAACGCAAAAGAAGGAGGACGCTCCAGAAAAGCCTGGAACAAAGAGCGGAAACAATTCTCGAAACAGAGGGTTGTCCATACAGCGCGACTCCTAACCCACTCAGTCATTCGCACGACCGGAAACCAAAACAGCAACAGCAAAATCAGTTCGAGCAGAACCTGGGTTGTGCTAAGTATACACGCGGCGAATACACCCAGCTAGAGAAAGGTTTTCGAAAATATCTTCTGGTCTGTCAGAAGGAGGTGTCAGCTCTTGTTATTTCCACTTTTATCTCCCTATCAAAAGAAGAAATCAGTCAGCCGACTCTTCCCAGGAAAGCGTTGCGCTGTTGACAGCACTAAAGAGAATATACAGAAACGGTCAGAAATTAGATTTAAAGTTTTAGAAATAAATTTGCTTTTAGTAAAGGGCGGTCATTTGAAGCCGATTCCCTAGATTCGTGTAATTAATATCAATTAGCTAGTAGTATTTAACCCTTCTCATGGCATTTGGAGAAGGGTCCGGAAATCTGTCAAAAAACTTATCCTCAGAACATGCACTTCTGCACCCTCAGAGGAGGTTTTTGATGAATGGATGGATCGAGATTTATTTATGTTTGCATTTTAATGTCTGTTACTGATGTTGCACTTCTGTACTCTTAACAGATATTAGAACAAGTAGAAGTAAATCATTATTGCTTGAAGTTTATTAGTGAAATCAGTCATAAATGGTACTTTTATCTCTTGACTAAATTCTGCTAGTATCCCCAAAGTGATATACAGCTGAGTTCTTTATATGTTACTGTATGAATGTCTGTATTACCATTTGGCACTTCTGTACGGTGGAGTCATTTATTTATGCTTGACATATAGAAAACTGATTATGCGATATGTTGTTCACAACTACTCTGCCTAACTTCTTATGCAGAATGGTTTATCTTTATCGATTTATATTCTGATAACAGTTGAATGATCTTTATTACCAGCTGTTGTTAGAAATCTTTCTAGATCGCATAACAAAAGAGAACACCCCGGGTTAGCGTAGATTAGATATATTGTTTTCTCTTCATTAGATCACATTAGTATAGAAGTAATTTAGCTGTTAGAATTAAGACTAGTTTAGAGAAACCTTTTAGATTAATATCATCAAACTCTACACACACACGCACACCCTTCACATTGGGAAACTGGTCCCATTACCCCCAGTCGGACCCGCTACTCCAAACGGGCAAGGAGCCGCCAACCAGGTTCCGGACCGGGTGGGTATCCCCCTTATTGTTGACCCGACTTCGGGGCCCTCAACAGGGGCAAACCCAAATCAATGCTCATCGAGTGTTTGGATAGATAGGTCTAAAGAATATGGCACCTCTTCAGATCCTTGGTCGCATGTACATTCTACAGACAAAGGAATCATTCAATCAATGATGATAGGAGAGGCACCATGGGAAGATTACCACCATCGCTCCCATCTTCCAGATTACCACGAAGATTATTCCAGCAACCTTAATCATCCATCATTTTTTGATTTTCTATCAAATACTGTAAATACGGTGGATTTTGAGGATGGTTCTTATCTCGTGTCGACCTCGTTAAAAAATGAAACAAGGAGTCATGAGGATAGTTCTTTTACTGTGTCAACCTCATTAAAAAATGAAACAAATCCCCTTTCCAAATCTCAAAGGTAAACCTTCATTCCAACCACCGAGTTGAATGCAATGAAGCTTGGGGGGCATGCACCTTGATTTGCGTTATTATGTTGGGGGCATGCAAACTTATCACGAGCAGTGTTACTGCAGGGTTCAAGCTCGTTAAAAAATAAACCCGCCACGAGCAGTGTTACTACAGGGTTCAAGCTCGTTAAAAAATAAACCTGCATCGAGCAGTTTTAGCACATAGTTCAAGCTCGTTAAAAAATAAACATAAGTCATGAGAAAATGTTTCTCCCCACGTTTAAGCTCATTAAAAAATGAACTATTTCCCGGTAAATAACCATCGTGAATGTAGTACTTCAGCCTTTAAAGCCTTGGTCGTGTTCCCATCATCACCTCCATTTGATTGTTTACACCTTTTGAGGAACAGTTGCGAAGAGTGATCCCGCTAGCCATCCTTGTAACACTGCCGTGATTGGAAAATTCCAAACCTTTCCTGGAATCAGCTGCTACCCAATTTTATCACTCGTTCCTCAAAAACGAGTCTCCTTTAAGCTCTTTTCAACTGACTCATAAAATATGAAAAGATTGCCGAGTCATTGGCCTTTCCAGCTCATTAAAGGGACCGGAAGTGCTATCCCTCCTTTAGATTTTAATCTTTTTGGACCTGGGGGATTATTACACAAAAAGATCGAGCGCTTGTTTTTTTCGGCTCGTTAAAAGTATCGAAAATTTATCCCTTCTGTATTGCTTTATACTTTTTCGGACTTAAGGGATTAGATGACGAAAAATGAATTTTGGAGTTTCCTTTACGTCCCTTTTCAGACTCTCTAAAATTGAAAAGGACCGAGTTATCTTTGTCGTTAAACTCGTTAAAACCTAATAGCGACAAACTTGTCCATAGCAGACAAGAACGAGTTTCACTATTGCTAGGCTCGTTAAAACATAGCGATGGGTTTGCCCGAAGGGAAAATTATAGAACAAGCATATGTTATCCTCCTCAAGCTTGGCAAAAATAAAGAGGTACTGGTCAGCAATGACTGGGGAAAAATTGGGAAGAAAACTTGAAGAAACTTTGTTGGTAGCAAGTCACTCTTGAACATGACACTTTCACTCCGCGTCCAAGTCGGGTTGGGTTGTTTCATTCACCGGTCACATCACCATGGTCCCATCATACCATCCACATTTGGGGTTAATGCTACCAATCCATCACGTCAGTGTCACCGATATGTTCAAGAGAAGTCACTCAGAGAATTCACCCGTGTCTCACCCGCTGCAATACATTTACGCTCCATTCTTTCATGACTACCACCCTGAACCTTATATCACCAGATCATTTTCACCTCCATTAAAATCATTTGCTCCATTTCGTGTCATTGATGTGGGATTCATTAAATCCCTCCTATGACGGATCACTTCTTGTCGACATCAGCTTATTATCCAAGAAGTCGGTCTAGGAACACCCCTTCCAGTACTTTGAAGCTTGCATGCCTCAATGGCAAGTTTCTCACTTCCGGCGACAAGTTTACATCAATGGCCTTCGACCGAAAGATTTTGCGTGGTGTTCGACGCCAAGTCCTTTATTCACACCACGTGAATTGTACTACAGTACCTTGAGGGTCATTATCATTATCGGTGATTCCTCTCGCGCATGTTAACAGCTTACATCATTGGCTGGTAATCAGGCGATTTCTTTCCATGTTCGACTCCAGAACATCTCTCACATGGATCGACTTGTACTTCGAGTGAAGATCGAACGAGATTGAAGACCCCGGATCTAGTTTCATCCATCCAGGCTGCGATATATATTCAGGGAAGTAAAGACATCAAATGTGCATCGTTACTGCACAGATAATCATCCAATCAAATGGATGATGGTTCTACCAGAATCATCAGTCTACACTCAGACGATTGTCTGTCCTATGTACATGAAAATGAATTTATAAAGCTGAGCATGGGAATGCCCACCTCAGCTAGATCATGAAAATATTATGAAGATAATGTATTGTATTGTATCTTATTACAGGTCTCCTCCTAGCTTGAAAGAACTTCGGATCCTCATGATAAAGCATTTCACCCGACATCAAAAAAGATTAACGACCTCATGCTTTAGGGGGCAACTGTTATAGACATTTTTGGGCACTGCAACCCCAAGAATAAAATGTCCATAAACCAAGGGCTCCTAAGTCTCTAAAAGTGTTGTTCCAACCCCTAAAGGAACAAGGTCAACTGATTACAACTTCTCCCAGAAGTTCTCCATGAAAAACCACTCAGAACTGGTCAAAACAGGATCATTTCACCTGCTCCATAGGCAAAGTGCGTTGCATCTCACCTAAGTACACTCTGTGGGTGCGTTGCATTTCAGAAAGCCCTTCTATGGGGTGCTATGGGCGAGAAGTGACAAATGGCAGTGTCAATCCGCGAGGTGGAGAGGCATGGAATCTTCCAGAAACTTCTCCTGTGACACTTGCCTCTTTGAATTTGACCAAGGATGAGTAAGAGATCATAAATCTCCAAGTGGAAGCAAGAACTATCAGAGGGAATACACTAATCAAATCACAAGCTGACTCATCTTCCTTACAGATATCTATATATGGATCCCTCATCCCAGAGATCCAGAGGCTGGACTTTTGCATCTTGTAAGGAATTGTTGTTGGTTTCTTGAGACAACATCATAGTGTTGGGTGATCTAAGCTTTGTATGAGGTGAAGAAGGGATTACTTACTGAGAGGATGATGTTGGGTCAGAACAACTGGTTGTAACTCTCTACTTGCTGAGAGGATGATGCTGGGTCAGAACAACGGGTTGTAACTCTCTTGGCTCTTTCTTGATTATCAATAAAAGCTATTCAAGTTTTCCTCCATACTCTTGTGTCGTTTATGTTTTATGCATTTGTATGGTCAATTTACATCTGATCCTAGATTGTTTATGATAATAGATCCATGTTCTTGTATAGTGTTATGCTACTTTGATTCTACAGGTAGTCCGTGAAGCTGGGTGTACAAGGAAGCAAGTAGCCAAGGACTATCAGAAGAAAGAGGAATTGAACTAGGAGCCAAGCGCAAGACAGAGGTTGGTCTCCTTTATTCTTCTCTCATCTATCTTTCATAAAGGAAAATGAAAGTAGCTTTACTTTGTTTTTTTCTAAGGTAGCTACCACACCTTAGTGGGATAAGCAATTCTGTATAGACACTTTTCCCTGTAATAGTTATGAAAACAGAGTATTAAAATCCAAAAGCTTGTTCTATGAAATATACACAATTTTGAGTTTAAAAAGCATGAAGGAAGTTCCTAATTACAAATCATAGAATGATCAAAATTCTAACTCTGAAAAGTATGAAGAGACTGAAAGTAATGAAGCAAAAAAGAGTTGAAGGACTGTACTATGTGAAAGACTGTAACTATAAATAAAATGTGAAATAATTAACAAGATAACTGAGTCTATGTGAAATAACGAAAATAGTGAAGTAATTTAAACTATAATGCAGTGATAATAGAAAGAAATTGAACGAAAGCGATTTCAAAGCAATGAAATAAACATAAACTAAAACCTTGATTGTTTGTAGGGGCCCTCCACATCCAATAGGTATGATTCACAATCACATACGCATTGAATCAGCAAAGTAACTTCAAATTAATGCAAAAGTGAAGGTCTGGTTCACAATTTCTTCAGCAATTAACTTAATACTTCCTCCCTGTACTAAATATATTGAGACTTTCATGCCTACGGATATGATGTTTAATCCTAATTCAAATATGAAACTTAAACAAGAAAATCGTTATTCGTCGATTTTCTATTTGGAAAGCAAATCGAGGAAACATGTTGTGTCTAGACTCCTTGCTACTACGTGTTCACCTGTATCTTTGATCATGTTGTTGTGTGATCCTTTTGATGAACTAGATTGAGAGAATAAGAGGAGATCCATGAGGGGATCAATCCTCAACAACCCATATGCTTAGTTGTTTCATTAACGTGCCAAAACCCCGCAAACCATGGAGGTAGTTGCAAATTTACAAAATGGTTGTAGAATCATGTTAATTCTATAGCTAGTGCACTCTTTAATATAACAATAGGGAAAATTAACAAGTATGAGAAATAAGACATGTAAGAGTTAGTAGCTTATCAAAATCTATGATTTATTTCGTTTATTTAGTTGATAGTGATGATGAAGAGGAAAATGGTGGAAAAAGGGTGTCAAAACAAAATAATTATGGAACTTTACAACTAGTTTAACTAACTTTAACTTAGTTAAACTGAATTAATTAATTACAACTCAAATAAACTCAACCAAGGCTTCTATAAAGTCGGATCCACTCTACATGACTCAAGTTGGACGCTCAAATTGAATTATAATTGAGCCAACTAAGTGAAACTAACTTATTTAACTCATACAAGTTGTCTTGTGATGTGGAATTACAATTTTCTCCTAATTTAAGTCAAGGGAAAATTAAATTAGGATTTTCTTGTTTCCATTTTCAAAACTCCCTCTCAACAAGAAAGGCATTTACATCTACCCCAATACATCACCTTTGGAATGTATTGTATGCAACGCTTCTCATTTTTGTTGTTGTTCCTACTGCAACATCTGCAACAGTTGAAAAGCATAAAACAAACAAACTAAATCAATGTGTCTGCAGCTGTCTACTGGGAAATTTGTGTTGTTGTTGACTTTGCTATTGAGCCTCATGCTCTGTTGTCAACACTGTTTTGCACTCCTCAATATCTAATGGAAATTGATCTTCCTTCTAATGAATATTGTGGGGCCCCGTAGCAAGGTAATGATCCATGAGACAAAAATTACCTCAATGGACCCTGCACAAATTTATGCATCTCTTAGGACTAATGCTTCACATTACCACACCTCACACGTGGAGGTATGGATGCATGTGCTCCCTCTGCCCACTTAGCTCAAAATTTCCCCTACTAGAGGTATCTTCTTGAGTGGATGTCTCCACTATGTCTCCTCTTTGCTTCTCCAATTGTGGTTGCTCCACAACTTGTTGAGGCTGCTTCTCAGGCTCCATTTCGAGAGGTAAATTATGCTCCCTCTCAACCACCAAGTCTCTAACATTTTCCTTACTCCTTAAATCTTTGCATGCATCTTTGAACTCAAGTGCATACAAGTTCTTGACTGCACATCGATTTGCTTCACATGTCAAGTGGAGATGTGTCTAAGGAAATCCTTTCCTTTGCTAAATATCACATTGTAGCCACAGTCTTCCAATACCATGACGGAAACAAGATTCTTCTTTAGTCCTAGAATAAACATCACATCCTTGAGTCTGAGAGGGGAGCCAGACTCCCTCTTCAAATTAATTGTACCGATATCGGTCATGTTATACCTTCTGTTGTCTCCAACTTCAATGTTCTACTTGAGGTATTTCTCCTCCAAGTCACACAAGAGATCTTTATTCCTTTTCATATGGAACAAGGCATCATTGTTGAGATACCACATGATTCCCATTATTGTGCTTTCCATGCATGAAATGAGAGTAAAATCAAGCTCAATTTGTGAAGCTAGAGCTTCACCTAATACTACAATTGTAGGCTCCTTCTTGCTTTCCTTCTTTTGTGGACATTTCGTGGCATAGTGCCTAAATTCATGACAGTGAAAGCACTTGATGTTGGACAAGTCTTTATTCTTTCCCTCCTCACCTTGGGACTCATTTCCCTTGGCTTTCATTCCTTTTCTGACTAATGCAAAGTCTTCTCCAACTTCTTTGGATGAGGTTCCATCTCAATTGTCCCGCCTTATCTCTTCTTGCACCAAGTCAAACCACAAACACTCCCACTTTGGTAGTTTCTCCCTCCCATTTACCGAATCCTAGTAGTGCCCAGCTCTTGGGAAGGCCTAGAAGTGTTAGGCTGACTAGATCATCTTCAGCAACTATAATACCAATGATCCCAAGCTCATCCTAACATTGGGTGAACCTGATAAAGTACTATGGTATTGTGTTGTCATTCTCCATCTTGATCTTCTGAAGATTTTCTTTCAATGCCAGCGTCCTATGGTTATTTCTACTCTTAAACAAGTCTATCAAGGCTTTCCACATTGCATATGGTGTATCCTTCCCATGGAATTTCAAGAAAATATGACCTCGAACTCCTTCTAGTATGATCCTCCTCGCCTTTGCCACACATTTCTTCCACTCTACCAGATCTTAAGCATCAATTGTTTGAGGCTTAGGAATGTCATTGTCTATGAATTCCTTTAGCTTATTGTCTTCCAACATTTCCTCCATCATGTCCTTCCAATCAATATAATTTGAACTACCCTCAAGGGCATATTCGAGTCTCAATCCATAAAACGACATCCTACTGGCTCTGAAGAATGATGTTGCAAATTCAATTTCACTTACAAAGACAAACTCTTATTCTTCCCTTCTAGTGCGATTTCAGATCTGATACCATATAGAAATTCCTTGTAGATTCAAACTGCTAATTGTAATTTACTAAAACAATAGACTTGAATATACTCTACCAGCTGCGGAAATAATTAATGATCGTGAAATCACGAAGCATACAAGAGAAAGAATTCAATCAACACATTACACAATGATTTCCTAGGGAAATCCAGAGCTAAAAACCCCTTCTATATGCATATTACATTATTCAGAAAATATGAGAAGATTACAATGATGTTCTAAAGCTCAAGCAACCTCTACATTATCTCTATCTGTCTCATTGCTTCCTAGACAAGCTCTCGTCAATACTTAGCCAAATTCATGCTTGCCCAAGTCCCTATTTTCTTGCATTGTTTCCTTGGGAATTAGCCCCCTATTAAATTGGAAATTCCTCATCCATAACTACGCAATCCCTATAGACCCTTCTCTGATTGCATGCACCACCTATACAACTCGGAAAATTATACAAATGATAGTACACTGCCCTTGAACTCCAATATCAACTAGGTAACTCAAATTACTTGCATGCATGAGTTAATTGTGGTTGATTTATTAGTTAATTGGTTGAACACCGAAGATGCACCCCACTATTAGACCTCCTACTAGTTCCTCCAATAGTTGGAACTAGTTTAATTGACTTTAACTTAGTTAAACTGAATTAATAACTACAACTCAAAATAAACTCAACCAGGGATCCTATAAAGTAGGATCCATTCTAAATGACTCAAGTTAGACCCTAAACTCAAATTAATTGAGCCAACTGAGTGAAACTAACTTAGTTAACTTTTACAAGTTGTATTGTGATGTGGAATTACAATTTTCTCCTAATTTAATTCAAGGGGAAATTAAATCAAGATTTTCTTGTTGCCATTTTCAACATTATGAATTACCTGGATTTCATGGTTTCTAGATTCATTGGTGGAATTGGTTGGATTTGCTTGCCCAAATTTGCTCCAAAAGCTCTCTCCTCAACACTTGGATGGTAAGAATGAAATTGGGTGAGTTCAAAACTTCATTTTATAATTAAAACTTAAACCCACTTTCCTAAAGTTCATTTTTAACTTTATTATTTTATTTTTATGAACTTTTGACCTTTGCTTGAAGTGTTGGGAAGGGCCTTTTTCAGGGTGATGAAGATTCTCTTATCACTTAGTGATATTTTCCTATTGCTTCGATTCCACGATCGTTGACCTATCGTGGCAGGTATCATACTCTAAATTGGCATATAGGTTAAGACATATCACTTTTTCCATTGCATTTTGCATCTTAACCTCATGTTGTGATATTTAGCCACAGGGTCGACCCCACTATGTTGTGAATTTTTAACCTCTCTCACTCTTCATTTCGTAAAATCGTAACATAGTGGTAGAGCATTTCCTTCCATGGGCTTCATAGTTAGAACCTCACTAGCATATGTTGTCCATGCTGTAAATATTATGTAGGCTCAATATTCCTCTTTAGTCTCGCCATAACTTTGCATTGAAGCCTCATTCTTCTTCTTCCCCACTTTTAATATGGCTTTATACACTAGAGGATCCCATGTGTTGAGTTGTAATATTGCATTGCATATTGACCACTTACACCCCTTTTTTCCTTAAGTTGGCTTCATTGGACTCGTGTATAAGCCACTTTTAACCATGACTTTTCTACAAGATCAAATCATGCATTCATTAGCCTTTGCAACTTGACACCCTTTTTTCATGGAGGGAACATCCCCCAAGTGTTGATGACCAGTATCTACCACCTTTCATTGAGCATAGGGATGTTCCAGACCCAGGAACTGGTGCATTTTCCCTTGACACTAGTTCTCTCCATTGTACACCAAGTCATGCTTTTGTTTAAGGAAATTCAACCTGTTGTCAGACATTATACAGTGTCTCTTGATTCATTTATGTTGACCATGCCCAGACTGTCAATTTATTCTTAGTATCACATCAACGACTTGGTCCTTTACCCATGCTAATTAAGAAATTCCTCATTGACTTCTTGTTGGTGGGTATGCTCTTATCAACTCTGACAAATTTCTCTTTGAATAGACCTAGAGTTGCACCCTAGCCCTATTTACATCATTAATAGGTGACCTTGCACTTAACATTGATTAGTAGTATCGGTCTTTGACTGAATGGTTCCCCTTGTGTTCAACGGTGGCTTACATTATCGCACATTGGGATTCGTGTAGTACCTTGGTTTTCATTTGACCATTTTGGTGGATTCCTCACCTCTATGTCAAATTTCATTATTGGTTGGTTCAAAGGATTTCTTTCGTGCGTTAGCCACATCTTATGCACGTCGGAAATGTACTTCGGAATGGTTACTTCATCTTTATTCGTCTGAGTTCTTCCAAATTATTGGCTTTTGGGTTACACTCACCCTAGTTGATGTTGGATGCCTTAATGCCTTCCTTCCCACAAATATTTTCCCATCGACTCCAACTCATTTCTCTGGGAACAAGGTCTAGAGTCCTTTTTTCAATACCTAAGGGTTTGCAATCATTAGTGATAGAATCCTTCACTATCGACATCAATGTCTCATGATTGGTAAATTCTTTCAAGTGTTTGAATTCAACACATATTTTCACACTTGTTAGATTGTACTGGGGTACCTTAACACTAATTATTGATCTTGGTTCACTTGACAACTCCTTCAATTTTCTACTAGTGACACCTCTCAGTTCTATATGTTGCAGAGTTTTTCAGCAACATCTTATATGTCGTAACTCAAGTTTATGTAGTACCACTATTCTACCTATATGACTTGGTACTCTTATGAGGATCAAGTATGCAGCATCATTGATCAGACATTCTTCTATGTGATATTGAGACATAGATTTGTTGTGTTCTTTCCTGTCTATGATATGATGATCCACTATGTATTCTTCAGCTCATTTTGCACACTTATGTATACATTTTGGATCTGTGTTATACTTTAACATCGGACATGCTTTACTACTTCTGAGCATGGGTATACCTGCCAAAGACCTGAGTTTTCTTTCTAACTCCTTGCGTGGATATTTGATGGGCTGGAATCTGGTGATCTCCTGCTAAGTTTTTGAATGACTCCTCTCTCTATACTTAATATATTCCATCCATCATGTTCCCCTCTAACTCATATATTAGGGGGAATCTGTTATAGCATCATTCAACACTCCTATAGACCTTATGTTCTTTTATGGCTTTGTGCAGTCCCTTTACCCATGTAGACTTGACTTTATGCTAAAAAATCATATTCCAAATTCTATACGCGAATTTGAGCACACAAAAATGCATAATACACAAATCCCATAACATTGTACCTGTGTATACATTTTTAAATATGAAAAAACAAAATAAAATGTTATTTTTCAGGCAGGGTTTACAATTTTTATCGAGAGCCCACCTACAGGAGCCCATGACCTAACTGAAATAACCAATTTGAGGTGGTATATATACACCCCTTAGGTAGGTCTAATTCAGAAAAGAAAAGAGATATCAACATTATAGTCGATTTCCCCCAGATCAAGTCTTCTTTTCTCGTGCCTCCTACACTCTTAGTCTTTAGGAAACCTTGGTTTTCTTTGTAGAGATGCACAGTCTCCTTATCTAACATCTTCTTGCACCTATTAGAGAGGTTGTCTTCGTATTTCGGGTGGACAGATCCGAAGGAAAGATTTGTCGGTGTCTTTGGCTTGGATGAGGTTGTATCTATCTTGTATGTACTGTTGTTAATCAATAAAGAAGCTCATGTATTGTTCCTGCTTGATGTTGGCATCTTAGGAATGATAGTCTGAATGGTTATATATGATGATCTAACATATTCTTATGCATGTACATTGAATTATATATTATGTATATGCTTTTGTGATTTATTTGCAGGTCCGCACATCTTGGAGGAAGCAGAGGGTTTGGACCCTCCAGGAACATCTTCAAACATAAAACCCTCGGGTATGTCTCTAAGTCCAACTTTGATAATTAGAATGTTTGGCATGCTTGATTAAGCATTCTTTGTTGATTGTTTCATCTTGTTCTGTTGAGGTTTTCAACCCTTGCCTTAGGGAACTTTTCTCGCCAACAGGAGGTGCAGAACAAATAACGTTGATACATTGTGCAGAGTGCTTAAATATTATATTGAACCTTAATACTTGTTTAACGTCTCTAAAAACCAAGAAAAATTAGAATTACACAGAAAAATCAAAGCTACCAATGTTACATTGCTATCTGGTTTAATTAGACTGGTTTTTTGATATGTGGAGGAGAGAGAAAGGTTGTGGGAGAACTGCACCAAAAATGGTGTGCCAAAAAAATTGAGAACAAATATGTGAAATCAGCTTTGAAATATTAATTTAATATGTAATATGGGAAAATGAACACAAGTATAATAGATATAGTTAAAGACAATGATAGACAATGATAACTTTGCTAAGAGGTCCTCTATTGCTTAATTTATTCTCATTGGTTTATTATCATTACATTATTCATCTTTGTGTTTTTTTTGTTATATATTTTTGCACTCTGTAATTTGTAATGTTGTATAGAGAAAGGCATGTAGAAATATATACAAACATACAAAACATTATGGAACAATGTTGATGTTGCTTGCCCCACAACCGTTCTTAAGCACAAAAAAAGACACTTCACTTAATATTGCATAAACTGCGAATAAAAGCACAATTTTCCAATAGCCTTACATCAACATCTCCTGGACAATTCTCCATGACTACATCCACATTTGACACTCTTGCCACTCCACAACTTTCCTTGTCTCCTTCAAATTTGCTATTAGTATTAATTAATTATGCATATGTATTTTAATTATTTAATTATGTTTAGAGAAAATTGAAAAAAGTCTTGCCACTCTAGAACTTGCCCCATCTCCTTTGAATCTGTTATATCTAGTCGCTTTGCATATATATAAAAAGCAAGTATCTATATTAAGGATCCACATTGTCTTTAAGCACTCCACACAATGCTCTGCACCTCCGCAAAATAATATAAGCACATCACAATGGAAGCTCCGCACAAGGAATCTCCCAAAAAACAATGTAAACTTTCAAATGGGAACTAATATGATTACCCATTTCGTTGAGGTAGCAAAAAAGTCAATCGTTTTTTAAAAGTGGTGATGCAGACTACATGTATTTTTTTTAGAGCATATTTTTGACAATTTAAATTTTCTTATGTATCAAATATAAATATTTGTTTTTAAATGTTAGTGATTTTCATGCTGATTTTGAAACATGTTGATGCAGCATCAACCCCCTTTTTTAGAGGGCTTATTTTTAACACTTTATATTTTCTAATGTATTAATTGTGGATATATATATATATATATATATATATATATATATATATATATATATATATATATATATATATATATATATATATCGTTTTTTTTTTATCGTTTACAAGATTTTTTTTTTAACATTTTTTATGTTTTCTTAGAAAACATGTTTTTGTTATTGTTTATTCCTTTGTATTTATTTTTTTTAATTTAATTTTTATAGGTTAATTTTGTTTTTCTTTTTTAACATTTTTATGATTGATTTTTTTTGCCTTTTTAAGGTTAATTTTGTTTTTTTTTAATGTTTGATTTTTTTTGTCTCTTTTATGTATTTGATTTTTTTGTCATTTTTTAAATTTTATGTTTTTTTGTAAATATACATTTTTATTTACTTTCTTTTCTTTTCTTTTTTTCTTTTCTCTTTTTTTTAAAATTTATGTTTTCATTATTCTTTTGAAACTTTAATGTTTTTTTAGAGCCGTGATAAAATCTTTTATTTTTCAAAACGTTGAAAAAAAAACAGATGTTATTTCAGCATCAACACTTTTTGTTGTGTTTTTTGCACAATTTTTGCACAAAAAATTGGTTTTCATTGTCATTTTCAAAACATGTTGAAAATTTACCCTAGAAAAAAAAGGGTTATTCAAGCATCAACACTTTTCTTTATCAAATTGATTTTTCATGTTTTTGGGGGAAGTTTTTGCTAGATTTCATGTTTTGAGTTTATAGTTGTCCTTTCAAAGTTTACATTGTTAAAACGAAACATCGATCTCTGCAACTCTAGATTCCCTTCATGTATTCATAAATGACACTGAAATTGCTTTCATACTAATATTAATTGTTTTTATCAATTGATAAAAAAATTCTATTACACTAAGTTAAATATTAATTTAATTTATATTTATGATTTTTAGGTTTATAATTTTTGAATGAAAGTTTTCATTATACAGAGGATAAAGTTTATTTTAAATAAATTTGATTTGGTCATAAAGTTAAATTAATTTTAATTCATATATACGAATTTATGTTTATAGTTTTTTAAGTGGAACTTTCATTGTGCAGAGGAAGCTTCTTGTGCAAAATGAAAGCTTTCGTTGTAAGCTTCGCACAATGAAACACATATCTGTACAACTTTGGCGTCCCTGCATGCATTCATAAATGACACTTAATTTTCCTAAAGTCCTTTCTCCTACACTTCCTGCACACCCTTTCTCCCACACTTGTCACACATCCTTTCTTCATACAACGAAATAATAGCAATTAGCGCCCCCCGACTCCCTGCCCCTCCCTCACTTACGTAAGTGACCTACAACCCTACTTAAGCACACCGTAAAATGTATCAAATTTATTTGTTCCACACTTCAAGCACACCCTTTCTCTCGCACTTCCCACACACCCTTTCTCTGCACAACAAAAAGATAGCAGTTAAACACTCACCAATGCAATTGCCACTCACAAAATTAAATTTTTTTATTTTAAAATTATTTATCAGACATTAACAAAGAGTAAAAATAAATCACCATCCATAAGGGGAATTATGTCCCATCAAGCCCTGCTTAGCCAATCAAAAATTAGAAATATGATTCTACAAGTTCGAAAATGATTTTTGAATTCACACGAAAATAGGAATATTCAGCATTTTTTCTCGAAGCTTTGGTTAAAATTGCATAAAACTTGGCAAAATAATGGGAAGTCAATGCACTTTGATTGTGAGGCGAATCTTATAGTCCCTAGCCAAGCAGGGACACTTTGTGGTGACAAACCGAGACGGGTTAGCCTGGTTGCCAATAACCTAGGACAACTCAACAAACACCTATAGCTTTGTATCCAATTTGATAGTAATTCAAGAAACACTTACACTATGCAGTCAATATAGGAGTACGAATTCACTTCGCTCAAAATACCATGAGAGTTTCTCCATCAACCTTCCAATCCTCACCTCATCCAATTACATGGGATTCATCTATCAAATGAAGCAACATGTAGGCAAAAATGGAAATTCAAAACCTAACACACAACCTTGAAAACTGTTGGTTGTAGGCGCTGCGAAATAGTTTCATAGCATTGTAAAAAAAATGTAGACGTTGCAAAATGATTTTGTGGCACCCCAAAAAAACTATATTTTCAAATTACTGGGAGGTGAAATGACTCGACCTTGCTCCCAATCGATTATACATGGCCTTGCATCACCCCTTAACACTACCAATGACTTCATATAACCTTCTTCATGGGGACAAACTTACCAAGTAGGAACAAATCTAAAAGGTTTTGGATAACATTCAAACATGATACTTTGTTTTCTATGACAGTGCTCTATTTGCTATAAATATTACGGATTCACTACTCCAAACAAAGAACATTCCCCCTCGGGTTTGGAAATGAAGTACAAAGGGTCATTAACAACCACACAATAGTTGGGCCACAATATGCGTACTTATAATGTAAATAGATTGAACAATGTTAGCGTAAACCATAAGCTATAGGATGGTTTTTTTAACTCTCAAGTGCATCACACATTCCTCTACAAGCTTTACTACAAGAATCAAGAACAAATGTATAAACACAATGATGGAATATCCCATGCTCAAATTCTTAATTAAAATCAACTTTAGAAGTGCAGACTTCTAAAGACAACAATGCACAAGAATTAAATGTGATTGCAATAGTTTACATATAGAAATAAATTTTCCCCAAAGGCCAACAATTTGTTAACCATATACAGATAGAGAAATTACAAACATAGAGGAACATAAACATATTTACTCATTAATCAAATTCAAGTATGCATTAAATTGGCCAGATATACAAAGAGGGCATTTGCAGCCCAATCCTCTCGACCTCTACCTCTTCTCCTCACTCTAGAGCTTCTCTTATTCTCCTTCTCTATTCTGCCTCTGCTGCACTCACTCTTCTCAAACACTCTTCCTCTTTAAAAGGAGAGCTAACATGGGACAACGAAGATTCACAAGATGAATCATTTCCCCTTCTCCACAAATTGAGGGAAACTGAAACTATATTTCCTCCAACTTATTCTAAAACAAAACTCACTTCCTAATGCAAATATTTACAATTTCTTACAAAAACATTTAAATTTCTCCCAGCATCATCATGTGAGCATCCCTATTAGAAATTGTAGTAAGAAAGGCTAAATTTGACTTGTGCCTTAGTCAAATTTAGTATTCAATTTTCCACATCAGCAAGATGACTTGGATGGCATTAACTAGAGTGACATGGCCTTGTCTACTAGTTAACTTAGTAAATTTGAGTTATAGGCTTGGAGTAGAGTTGTACATGTAGTGATTGCTAAAATTTAGCAATCTATTTCAGTTGTTTTTAGTTGAACTCAGTTAACTGAGCTCAAGTCCTATCAGTTGAAGGTTAGTTGAGTAGTATAACTATTGTTAACTCAGTGATCTCTTAGTTAAACTAGTCAATCATCTAAAAATAGCCCAAACATGCATGGATTTTGAAGTTCCTAGCTAAAGTGGAGGAAAAGGCACATTGTAATTGTCAATTGTATACTAGTTGTGTACACGCTTGGCATTGATGTAGGTGAATCATTCCTTGGGAATTGCACAAAAAATAGGAGGAAATTTCTATATGTTAGGAGATAATTTCCTGAAGGATTTTGCAAGGAAATAGGAGGAAGTTGAAGCCTTGAATTGGCTAAGTGTTTGCCAGAGCAGGACAGTCAGTAGGAGAAAAAGTTTACAGTGCAGGGTGTACTTCAAGATTGAAGCAAGATAGTGTAATAGTTTCTCATTCTCATCTGATTAATGAAAAGTAGCGGAAGGGGTTTTTTCTAGTTGGCTTCCCATATAAATCATTGTGTTCTTGTGGTTTTGATTAATGCATGTCATTGCATGTGTTTCTAAATTGTGATTTTCATTCCGCAAAATAGTAGAGGAAATTTGTAATCTCTTTTTTTTAGTTTGAATTCATCAGTAGTAGCAAATTTATATTAATTTATACATGGTATCAGAGAAAAAATCATACTACAAACCAGTCAATAGATATTTTCCTTCATAGATTTCGATTTACAGATTGAGCGAAGAAATTTTCTTCCATGTGGGAAAATGTCTTTCAACGGATTAAGATTAGAGTATCCCCTAGAGGGAACCTCGAATTTCATAGCTTGGAAGTAAAGGATGGAAGTTTTACTCAATGATAATGAAGTGTTGGAGAAAACCAAAACTGACATTCTAAAACCAACAGTATCGGATGCATAGTGGTTAGCCCAATGGGAGAAGGATACCACAAAAGTCAATAGGATCATCCTAGAGAGTGTGAGAGACCACATAGTCTTGAATTTACATGGAAAGGAGACTCCATTTGCTATGTGGAAGACCCTCACTGAGTTATCTGAAAATGGTATTGATGCTAGGAAACTGGCATTGAGGGACAAGCTCAAAAACATATGCATGCAGAAAAATGAAACCATTCCACATTACCTCTCCAAATTCACTTAGTCTCAAGATGAGATTGGAGGAGTTGGAGAAAATATACCATCCTCGGAGCTACTGAGCCTAGCTCTCATTGGTCTTCCAAAATCCTAGCATAGCTACCCGGACTCCATAAATGGAAGGGACAAATTACCAAATTCGAAGATACTTTGGCCTGATTTGGTGCGGGAAGAAATTCAAAGGAACACTAGATATGGAGTAACATCCAAATTTGAGGAAGAGAATTTTTCCTTGGTTGGGAAGGGAAAGAAGGCCCAAAGGAAGCTAGAGTGCAGTGAAAACAATGGAAAGAAGGACCTAAGCAAGATAAAATGTTTTCCCTCCCATGAATATGGGAATTATGCAACAAAGTGTCCACACAAGAAATTCAACAAGAATCCTTCAAGAGGAGCAAGAGGTGAAGCACTTGCCTCACAATTCGAATTATACTTCACCCTAATTTCATGCATGGTTAGCAATGTAATGGGGACTATGTGGTATCTAGATTTAATTGCCTCGTTTCATATGATAGGATGCAAAGAATTCTTCAGTAGCCTAGAGGAGAAGGATCTCCATATGCACATAGAACTTGGGGATGATGGGCGGTATAGTACCAAATGAATTCGAATTGTAACCTTTAAGAGGCATTTAGGCTCCCATATTCATTTGAAATATGTTACGTATGTACCTGGGTTGAACAAGAACTTAATATTTGTATTTGTTTTGGAGGATAGAGGTTATGATGTATTTATTAATAAAGGGAAATTCTTTCTGAGACATGTAGCTACTAGGCAAGTGAAACAGATTGGAGTTAGAGTGAAAAATATCTACAAACTTTAGGTCGAAGCTTGAGTTGCACTAAGAAGCAAGGAAAAGAATTTTCAAAGTCGATATTTTGGAGAAATAAGGGACATGCATATGGGACACTTACACCATGAGGCCTTAAAACTCATGAAGCAAATTACCACCAATCTCCTAAAATGTACCCTTAACCAACATGATGTCTGCAAGGGATGCACATTGGGGAATATGTCAAATCCACCTTCCAAGGCCAAGATATAAGAGCTAGAGAAATCATAGACCGAGTCCACTCTGATGTATGTGGACCATTTTCTACAGCCTCTACATGCAAAACACGGGTATTATGTGACATTTTTTTATGACTCTTCTAGAAAATATTGGATCTTCTTCATGTGGAAGAAGGATGAAGTTTTCTCAAAATTTGTTGAATTCAAAGCATTGATTAAAAAGGATACTGGTCATAAATTGAAATCCCTGAGAAGTGATAATGGAGGAGAATTTGTTTAGACTAGGACCTTCAAGGACTTTTGTGCCAAAGAGGGTATTGGAAGAGAACTAATAGCACCTCATAGCCCATAGCAAAGTGGGGTGGTTGAAAGGAAGAACAAAATCATAGTGGGAGTAGCAAGAAACATGTTGCATGATCAAGGGTTTCTATTACATCTATGGGTAGAAGCATGCAACACTGCAATTTATTTGCAGAACAGGAACACTCATAGAATACTTGGCATGATCACACCCAAAGAAGATTTCTCTGGAAGGAAGCCAGATGTATCTCATTTTTTAATTTTCGAAGCTATTGCATATTTTCATGTCTCTTAGGATAGCAGGAAGAAATTTGAGCCTACATATAATATGGAAGTATTTGTAGGATACACAGATACACGACATAATTATCGATTGTATTTTCCCTCACTCAGGGTGACAGTAATGAGGAGAGATTTCAGATTTGATGAGGAGAAGGCTATCAGATTCTCTCTAAAGAAATTTCTGAGTATCCCATCGGAGGAGGAGCTTCTAGATCCTAAGTAGGAGCCTCAGACAAAGCTTTAGGATTTGTGGAGCAGCCACAAGTAGAGGAGCAGGTAGGAGGTAAAGTGGAGGCACCCACTCAACTAGAATCTTCCAGAGAGGGGAGGAAGAGAATCAAAGAAGCTAACAGATTGGTATAGGATGCACGAGAGCATGTGGGAGCTCCAACATCTTAGCACAGGAAGAGGAGGTCACTAGACAGGTACACTGGATATATGTATCTCATGAAAAACTCATTGAGTCAGAGCCTTCTTCATTTTAGGAAGTAGTTTCTCAACCAGTGTGGGTTGAAGCCATGGTGGAGGGGGTATGACTCGATCATGAAGAACAGTGTATGGGAGGTGGTGTTGAGTGTAACACCCTCCTCCCACATTTACCCAAGCTAACTCGTCCACTGGGGTAAACATGTGATGAAGAGTTACTATGATATGATTCAACCTCCTAGATCACCTTAAGGAAGTGGAACCGACAGACCAACACTTTAAATACCTCCCTCGGGAGCTATAGAACCTTCAAGAGCCAACCAACCACTCCAAGTGTCCAACCCCTAAGATAATTTGCTTCTTTATTGAACTATACTCCCATTCACTCTCATGACAAGCCTTCCATGTCACTGAGACCCTCCAGTCACTCCCACAGTAAGATATCCATGTGACTGTGGCCTTTTCCAAGAAGTTTTGTGCCAACGACCCCAGATTTTGATCCACTTTTTCAAGGCTAAGACTCATGGATCTACCTATAACTTGATGAAACTCTCATAAATGATAAATAACAATATTAAAAGGCCTCCAATGCAAAACTTGAATAAGGACATGACCTGACAAGGCCTATCCATGACAAAAATTTCGTCAAACACATCATGAACATGTAATCTACAGGTCATATAAACACATATGAGCATAGGGAATTCATATTTATTTGAGAATAATCAAGGAGATTTGATGCTCTCTCATTATAGTTGTGCTATCATCTATGAATTCATGCATTCATTAACATTTCATTTATGAAGCAAAATAATATAAGATCCATAACTCTAGTATGTCATAAACCATGCTTATAACCAGCAGAATAACAATGATAGAACAGTCATTAATGCCACACAATAGCAAGTACATTCACACATAATACACAAGAGAAAAAGAGCTCTTAATAACATATGCAAAATCCAACCAAGTCAGGGACTTCCACATAGCACCCGACCATAGATTAGGCTGAACCAAATATTTATTTTAGCCAATCACCCTCATGCCATATTCCAAGCATGAATGTGGGACTCACAAAAAAACTGACCAGGGCTTCCTCAGGCATTACCATATATCCTGCCAATATCAATCAATGATTCCTTGGCTCGAAAACATCATCTATACAACCAAGCTTTACTGCAATCCCACCAAGGGATTCCTAGGCCTAAACAAGAAACATAAACTATTAGGATTTACCGCAATCCCACCATATACCAATACATGGATCACTAGGCCTATAGAACCATGGATGCCTCTGGATCTCTCCACCTAAACCATGAGAAATTTTTCCATATCCACCCTTTAGGCTTTACCGTATATCTCATAATTCACCAGTCAATGATTATTAGGCCCAACAAGGGTATACAAAACCAGGCTTGACTGCAATACCATTATTATAGGCCATTTTGTCACATTTGGTCAATAGGCATACAAAATGGACCATTCAATATCCATGAACACATTTTCATCATCCTTACACAAATCCCTAAGCGTGACTCTCTCAAATCCCTGATTTTCTGACCTTGAATACTTCATTCCAGCACTTTTAAGGCCCAGCACACCCTGGCCCTTTAGGGACATGGGTTCAGCAATAGGTTGCCTAGTTCTGCACCTACTCTAATCAGAGCAAGTTGGACCTTGTTTGGGGTATGTTGATTCTAGAACTTTGGGAAAATAAAAAGAATCCTGAAGTTTCCTCTTCCAAAAGCATCCAGGAGTTGTTACAACCATTTGCCTTGGATAAAACTTCGAATCCTATCTTCCCTACGTTGGAGTTTTCACCTCTTATCCCTTAAGCTCATCCTCCCATCAAGAGTGTTTCTCAAGATTAGATTGGTAAATGCATAAGAATTCCTAAAGTGCCATCCTCTCCTATATATTTATTTGCATCCACAAGTTAGAGGTTGGCTTTTGGAGACTAATCATACCCTTATGCTACTGCTTTGATCATAAGAGAGTTATTATTCCCATGTATTAGGGTGGCTTTGAGATGTACATTGTGGCAAGGAAGGACAAGTCAACTTGGGAGGATATCTACAAGATCGGCTTCCACTTTTGGTTGTAAACTCTCTCCCTTTCATATTAATACAAATAGTATATTGTTTTCCTATATGTGTTATGTTATGTTTACATTCATATATTTCAATACTATGTCGATCCATTGAATAGAGTGATTGGATAATGCTACATAAATGTCATAGATCTTTGTCTTGTGTTGTTTATTTGTGCAGGTTCTAATTATAGCAATCAAAGCTACAGTTAGTGCTTACAAGACAAGAGGAGAAAAGAGATTTTGACGAATCACAAGTAAGCATCTTTCCATCCTATAATTCCTCTAACGAGAACATTATAGTCTTTGATTTATGTTGTTCTAGACCAGGTCGCTAGGTCAAGGGAAGATACTTCTGTCTGCAATCATAGATTTTGTATAAAAAATTGGTCACCATACTAGGGATCGATTCATTCCCTTAGTGGTTTCCTTGACTTTTCCCCTATTACACCTCTTGAACATACCTCTAGTGTCTCACTCAGCCTGAATTGACCCTAGGAATACCTTTCATTGATCTGCATTTGATTTTTTGTGTTAGAAAATCCATTTTCCTTGATCAGCGCACCCCATGATCTGCTGATAGAGCATTGTAGAGTAGCCTGGCCTTCTCTACACCGAGATTGCAGAGCACTGGTAGCCTCTTTGCACCTACACTGGCCCCGATTTCAAGCAAAAAAAATAATTTTCATGCTTTCATCTCTAGTTGACTTGATTCCAGTTGGTCCTCCTTGTGTCCCTAAGTGTGTTTAGCTCTCTCAGAAGCCTTCATCTTGTTTTCTTTTGGTTTTGAGTGCCTTTGATAAGAATTTATTTAGGTTTTACTTTCTTCTTTTCATTAGGTCATTAGCAAATTGATTGCTTGATCATTAGATTTCTTGAAGGAATTGGTGTTTCATTCATCATTCTGAAAAGTGATTTTATCAGTGATTAGGCAAATATCTTAGTTTTCTTCTGAAAATTAAGTGGAATTGAAAAGAAAACTCTTATGCATCATGCATTCCATATAGGGTTTTGTGATTGAAAATTGTAGTTAGAAACAATTTCATTAGGGGAATTGCTTAACAGTCTTGTTTGTTGTATCTTGAATGTTGTATATTCTTTGTTCTCTTCCCTCCCATATATAGATTTTAATTGAAATGAAAAGTTTCATTTTATCATGCTAGTTTGCATTTTAGGATATTCAGGTGAAATTCATGGTGAGCCTTGAAAACTGAAACTTAACTCAAGATAAACTTTAAAATTTACTGAATCAACCTAAGGAGAATTTGTAACATTAACGAAAACATCTAGAGGTCTACGCTAGAGACATATTCCTACATCTATAAACATAGGAGTTGTTGTTTTTTTCTAGTGTTGCATTTCGAGGGTGATATCTCATTCCATGTATGTAATTGTATCAGACTCTTCTCCATGTACCTTCGGGTATATTAGATGGCGCTCCATGCATGAAAAGTATATGAGAACGCTCTCATTGTACGATTACGCATTAGACAACACTAACACGGATTTCACTTCCACGTACTGTCGAGTGTATTTTGGAAGTCCACCATAGGTAATTGAGTTGACTGCCTTATACATTGTGATACACCGAACACATCATTCTGGTAGATTGTCTTCCTATATGTAAATCCTTGGTTTTCCAAGGTTGTATATTGCAGTTCACAGTTTCTTGGTAAACGTTTATACCTAGTTTACCATCTTTGATTTATTTTTGTGTTAATTGTGAAAATGTATTAATCCAAAATTTAAGAACAAAACCCTTTACCTTGTCATTCACGTAGAATGAAAAATAAGCCTCCTCTTCCTGTAGAGGCAATTCTGGCCATCGTCAGAAGCATAAGAAAACGCAGACTACCGAATCCAATACTTCAGGGGATATTACTTTTGGTCCTTCATCTAAGATAGATCAAGTCAAAATCATATTTTCCTATAATTACGAAGCCCAATATTACCTCTTCATTAGTCAGTGACTTTGACACAGTTGAAATCGAAGCACTTGAAATCTCTTTACCCAAGGTTATTGAGCCTGACTTTCCCGAGTTAGAGACAACTCAAACTGAGGTTATACAATTTGAGGTACCTTATCCATCTATACGTATCACTTCAGGACCTTCTCATTCTCTTCCTTTGTCCTAGACACAACCCAAAACTATATATCTTGGACCCAACAGTGAACCCCTTCCACCTGGTCTTGTGAGTATCAAAGAGATTCCATAGGAAGAGCCTCAACCCTCCTCTCCCATTCGAGCAAGGGATCATTTTTATCAGTCCCATCCTTTTCCTTCTCCTCATACTCCATTTCAACCTCCTTTATCTAATTATTTTTCTTTCAGCACACCTTTTATTCTCCCTTGGAAATTGTCTTTGGGATTAACCATGACTGAGTTTGTTATGGTTTCCCAACTTGTATTTTCTACCATGGCTGAGACAACCCAAGTTACAACCTCATATATGTGTTTAATTACAACAGAGGCACATTTTAATGGTGGCCCGTATGTCCCTCCTGGTTACCAATCCTTGTCTGGTACCTTCTCTAGTGCAACATCCATTCCATGGACCTATCCCATGACATCTACATCTAGAATTCCATCTGGCACTTCGTTAATGAGATTTACAAAGTCTGGTCCTCTTCCTCCATCTACACCTACATTTCAGCAATAGGCTATCCCTTATGTCAGTGGACACGGTTATTTACAACAACCAAATCCATCTCCTATTGGGAACCCTACTCTTGGGGGGAAGTTGAACCCATATTACCCTCCTCTTTCAGCTAGGGGGAAACCTGTTGTAGGTTCATTTCCATCTCCTCAGGTTAGTGCTTAGATTCAAATGAGTACTCCCTATTCAAGAATGGTTACTAATGTTTCGCAACTTACTTTTCCTATTCAACTTGGATTAGTTGTGGCTTTAACTTTAGCCTCTCAACCTGTTCCATCTACCTCTCATATTTATGTTCAATAACCCATATCTCAACCTATTCAAACTCAAATAAATTTGATCCAACCTTTACAGGTTCTACCTTTAACTCAACCCATTCCTCTGGTATATTGCACATCTCAAGCCATGTATAACTAGCCTCTTCAAGGTAAATTACAATCACAACAATTTTGGCAAGCCATCCCTCAATCTCAGATGGGTTAAAATGTGTACGGTATGGCACAGGAACAACCACAACCTAATCCAACTTATGTTGGGATGATGCAAAATCCCACAAGGCAACCATATCCACTGTATCAAGATATCCCTTAGATGCCTTATGGTCTCAAGTGTAAACATAGTTGTTTCAACCTTTGCAAGGTCATCCTAGAGCTGGACAGTAGGGTTATGTGTAAACTAGCTATCAAAATACTCCCTATCCCGGGACACAGATACATGTTGCTCATGTTATACCTTCTTATCCAGGATATCCTCCACCGGACCTTAACAGGAAGTTTCCATTCATAGCAACTCTCGAATTTCCAGATTTGACCAGGCTCACCAATGATCCCATTTCTCATTCTCCTTGGTGGCTAGTTATTCCTACCAATTTGCCTTCTGATATTCCTAAATTTAATGGAAATCCTGGATAAGATCCATCCACGCACATAATGACATATCATTTATGGTGTTCTTCGAACTCCCTCAATGATGATTTTGTTCATTTTCATCTTTTCTGGTGTACGCTCACTGGTACGACATCAAAGTGGTACATTGAAATACCTCAATATTAATTTGATAACTGTAGTGCCTTAACTACTACATTCTTAACACATTTCCAGTTACGCATCAGATATGAGACTAGAATAGAACTCTTAACCAATTTCAAACAGAATAACGCCACTCACATCTTTGATCATATTCATGAGTGGCGGCTTCGTCATTGTTTGGTTAAGACTTTTGTTCCTGACCAATTGTTAGCAAAATGGTTCACTAAGTCTCGGTTTCCATCTATCACAGAAGACATAACCAAAGGCAGAGTCGTAACCAAATAGCAGGTGATCGCTTGTCCTCAATACTTGGATCTCATTTATACCCAATATGACACATTTTACGATAAGATACCAAATGCTTCATGACCTACAAATATTGTTTCTTAAACTCTCTGGTAAATAATCACATGTTGTTGATGGTGTGATTAGTTCTACCAATTAGCAGTCAAAAAGTAAACCATCTGGTTCAACTCTTATCATCACTGCTCAAAGCCATCCTTCCACTCCTCTGTCTTCTAATTCTGAGATCAATGCCATTTAGTCATCCAAAGGAAAATCTCTACAACCAGGAAGTAAGAAGAAAGGAAAAGGAAACAAGAAAAAAGACAACGCTTTGTAAGATAAACAAAACAATTAGTCTTCTAAAGAGAAGAGGAAACCTTGTTACCCATGTCTGATATGTAATGAGGAGCATTTCACTCGTGATTGTCCACACCGAGTAGAGGTGAATCGATTCCTCAAATCATCTACTATGCCCACTGTGTTGACAAACCCATTTCCAAATTAAGAGACTAATTTGGTTGCCTAAGACCCTACTTCCTCTAACTAGGTTTTGATGATTTCCTCTGCTAAGCCTAAAAATGATATTTTGGCGGCTACCTGAAATAAGAACTATGGTAATCTGAATCCTTCGAACGGTCAGGCTACTGATCAACCCACCAGTTTGACCTCATCTCCACCAGACTCTACTCTAAATGTCATACCTACTAAATTAACAATTAAGCCTCCCAAGGGTGTTATCCATAAATCAACATTCAAACCGCATGCAATATATGCTCAAAATTATAACATAATTGAGGACCTAGCTTAAGCTTCATCAACTATGTCCTCTTGAGGTGTTGCAAAATTTCCCTATCCAAATGAAGGTTTTACTCTTGGCAATTAAATGTATTGATCCTTCGGATTCCAACCTAGTAGTCTTTAACCATGAGAACAATACACCTCAACTTCTGGCTCAATTAGCATTCATGATCCAATTTTTTTTTCGTGGTAAAAATATTCATTGTTCCATTGTGGATAAAGGTTCCTCAACTTGTATTATGTCCATGTCTTGCTGGAAGGCTATTGGTTCTCCCCAATTAAGCCAGTCACCAACCACTTTAAAATCTTTTGATGGAAGAACTTATAAATCGTGTGGGATTTTGAATTCTCTATAGGTAGAATTAGGTGCCAAGACTGTATCAGTAGAAGTCGAAGTTATCGATGAACCTCTAGATTATAATCTTCTACTGGTTTGTATGTGGTTCTATGCCATGGTTCCGATTGTTTCCACATATTTTCAAATGATCGTTTTTCCTCATAAAGGCAATATCATATCCATCGATTAGCTCACTTTCTTTGCCACTAATTCTTTGGTTACTAGAAGTGTCCCTCTCATGGGGGAAACCCCTCACCCGTATCAGCATGTTGGAGTTGGACTGCTTAAGGATTCCTCTCTCATGGGAACCTTTCCACTTCCTCCTCCCTCACTGCCTGACAAGTCTACCTCGGTTGCATATATTAATATGATACCTTCTTGTACTGCTCTAGTTGATCCATGGGTAGTACCAGATCAATCTAATATCGATATTTTTTGTGACAGTATGTCACTCAGCCCTGTTGAGTTAGATTATGAAGCCATCCATTCAGCTTGCGTGACTTATTCTGATCCTTCCTCTTCAATCAATTAGGTTTATAGTTATTTATATTATAGTATGTCGTCTGATCCTTTCTCTCGTACATTTTCCACCGATAAGAGCATCTTGGAGCTTATGATGCACCATGGGATGATCATCATCATCGTTCCTCCTTGCTAGATTCCTTCAAGGATAATCTTAATGAGCTTTATTGACCCAATATAGTTGATTTATCTACAAATTATGCATCCACTTATGATGTGAATTCTGAGAAGAACTTGTCGAACATTGAAAATACTATCCCTATCAACATTTCAATTAAACGTGGCATTGTCGAAAATCTACATATCAATGCTTCTTTCTCTCTTGATTAGGTCAAGATTTATAAATCCCTATTCCATGACTTCATAGATGTTTTTGCCTAGTCTTACGAAGAAATGTCTGGTATCGATCTGAACATTAGTGTGCATGAAATTAAAATGTGTCCTGATGCTAAAGCAGTTCGACAATGCCTTCGCCCCGTTCATCCCAAGAAGGCCACTGCTATAAAATTTTAAGTTGAAAAACTTCTATGCACTGGCTTCATCTATCCCATACCTTTAACTGATTGGGTGTCTAATAATGTTCCTATCATGAAGAAATAGGGAACAATTTGTGTGTGCATTGATTATCAGGACATCAATAATCCTTATCTTAAGGATAATTACCCCACCCTGTTCATTGACCAGATCGTTGATAATTGTGTCAGTTTCTATATATTTTCATTTATGGATGGCTTCTCCAGTGATAATCAAATCAGCATTCATTTGTCCCTAGGGCACATTCACGTATAAAAAAACTCCCTTTCAGATTAAATAATGTTGGGGATACGTTTTAGAGGGCAATGAATTATGCTTTCCACGACATCAAACATATTGTGAAACCTTATTTGGACAATTTTCAACCTCATTCAAGACATCGGGTTGATCACTCGATGCATCTTAGGGCCATATTTTTATGATGTAGGAAATAGAACGTTCAACTCAATTTGCACAAATGTGTGTTTTGTGTTAGCTTCGGTTATATTCATGGATTTGTTGTATCAAAACAAGGAATTTGTATTGATCCTGTGAAATTTCAGGTGATCATTGATCTTCCTGCCCCTTCTTCCCTCCTTCAGCTTAAATGACTCTAAGGGAAGGATAACTTTATTCGGAGGTTCATTCCCAATTATGATAAACTAACCAAAGGATTTACTCGCTTGCTAAAGAAAGGGGTCCCCTTCCATTTGTACAATGCTGCTCAAAAGGCATTTGATGTCTTGAAAGATGTATTGATTCGAGCATCTTTGTTACCCCCCCTAATTACCAACACGATTATTTCTTGTACCTCACCACTACAATTACTACCATTGCTATGATATTGGTTCACGAGGATGATGTAGGAACTGAACATCATATTTATTACTTGAGTTGGAATCTAAATGATACCGAAGTCAAGTACACCCATGTTGAGAAGTTAGCTTTGGCAATTATTCAAGTTGTCCAAATATTTCGCCATTACATCCTAATCTGCAAAACTATGGTTGTTTCGGATTGCAATCCCATGATATACATCTTATCAATAGTTACTAGGGGGTATATTCTAAGTGGATTGTCATCCTACAAGAGTTTGATTTGGAATTTATCAAATCCAAGTCGAAGAAATCCCTAGTTTTTTCTTTGTTAATCTGTAACCTTCTGAATTCTAAAACTGAAATGACATCTAGCAATTATATTCTAGATGATTCGTTGTTTCTGATCTCGTCATCTGACCTATGTTATGGAGACATTATCATATATCTCCATACTCGGACTTTCTGGTCTAATACCTCTCACTCTGACCAACTACGTATCCAATATCAAGCCAAACATTGCATTATAATTGGTGACACTCTCTATCGTTGTGGTACTAATACAATTGTTTGAAGGTGCCTCACCCATGAGGAGGCTGAGAAAGTCTCAAATAAATTCCATTCAGGGGCATGTGGCGATCATTTGTCTGGATATACCACCACACAAAATATCCTATATGTTGGTTACTTTTGGCCCACCATATTTCGCGATTGTATCCTTGATGTTCAAAAGTGTCATGCATGCCAGATTTATGATCAAAAGATCTGTGCTCCACCCTATCCTTTGCATCATGTTATCGTCATTGGTCCTTTTACGAAATGGGACATTGATTTCATGACATGTAACCCTCACTCGGTCAGGGGGCATGGCTATATCATTGTAGTGGTTAATTATTTTACCAAGTAAGTCAAGGTGAAGCCTACATATAATAATACCAACGAAACAGTTGCTCTATTTTTCTTCAACCATGTCATTGGACAGTTTGGTGTTCCGCAAGTTGTAGTTACGGACCATCAAAAACATTTTCGCAATCACATGATGTCTAAACTGACTTCCAAGCTGGGACTTTCCCATGAAATTTTCACTCCCTACTACCCTCAGGCAAATGGGAAATTTGAGGCAATTAATAAAGTTCTCAAAACAACGCTTCAATGTATGATAGGGGTGCATAAATTGGACTAGCATCTTATTCTTTATGTGGCCTTGTGGGCATACCAAATTTCTGTTATAATTGCTACTATGTTTACACCATTCCAATCGGTTTATGGTCTGGAAGAAATCCTTTTGAGTGAATTTGAAATTCCATCCCTCAAACTTGTTATTGAAATCCTCCCTGCCACTTCCGTGGAAGAGGAACATCTCTTACATCTAACGGACTTAGATGAAATCTAGCGTGATTCCCCTATGGCTAATGAAGCCCATAAGAAATGTATCAAGGTGCAATATTACAACAGTGTCAAGCCTCACGTCTTCTTGGAAGGAGACCTTGTTTTTTTATATGATCCAAGAGTTTGATAAATTGAGATCAAGAAAGTTCGAGCTAATGCGGTTGGGTCCATATATTGTCAAACATGTTCTTTCTAAATGGTCTTATGAGCTAGTTTATTTTGATGGAGTTCCCTTGGAACAACCTAGAAATGGGTTGTACTTAAAAAAATAGTATGCTTGATTTTTGTGTAGTGCACTGTGTACATACTATATATAGGTGTGATTGAGTGTGTTTGCAGTGTGTTCCCTTTAGAGTTTCCTAGGTTTCTGTTAATCATGTTTACATTTTGTTTGCAATTTTCAACATCTTTCAAACCATATGGTAGTTATGCTAATGGTGCTATTCATAGTACTCGAAACCTCTCTTCCGCAGCTTGGGTTATTTATGCTCTAAATGGTGAGTTAGTGAGTTTACAAGGCATTTTTATCGGTCACTCTACAAATAACATCGTTGAGTATAGCACAGTGATCGAAGTGTTGTTTGATGTTATTTCACATGGTATCTGCCATATAGTTATTAGACTCAACTCACATCTTGTAGTACTACAATTGATTAATTTCTATTCAGTTAGAAGTCCAACTATGTTTCGCATGTTCATGAGGGTTCACCTTCTGGAAAGATATTTTAATTTAATTCAGTATCAACATTTTTCTAGAAATCTAAATACATTGACAGATGCACTAGCTAATCATGTTTTATATAGACATTAGTGGCACATGTAAATTAATCCAATACACATCACATTATGTTTAAAGGAATAATAGACCCATAAGAAACGTTGAAGATAGTTATATATATATCAAAATTTTGGTTTTGTAAAATTTGTGCCCAAGATACATGTGGCCACACAGCCTAAAATATACATGCAGTCAAAATATGGCTATAAGCCTCATAGTACACTAATCATAGTGCTCATGATAGCATGCCACTGTGTAAGCCATCTTACACAGTAGTTGATTGATACGGCCAGGAACATCAATAGTTTGTTGTTGAAGTCTCATAGGGATCTCATCGACCCTAGTCTCAGTTATGCCATGGTTCAACCCCTCCATATGGTGTTCAACCTCTGTCAAGGTCTCAGGCCACATTGATATCTTGTAGTACCTCTCGTCCTCCTCCAGCAACATGTACTATTGTTGGTGCATGTTGTGGGTCTCTTGCATGATGAAGGCAAGAATATCCCATTGGTCAAATGGGACCAATATTTGTGTGTGTACAAACCAGTAGTTTAGTCTCAGATACATCAAAAATCACAAAAAATTGTAAAACTTAAAAATACAAAAATGGTCAAAATGTTTTACCTATGGCACCCCATCACTCGCCATCAGGAAGCATGAGCTCTAGGTCTCTACAGAAATCCATCCCTACGTATGGATAATATTTTATCATAATGAGTTGCATGAGAAGATAGATAAAGAAGATAGGTGTGAATCTCATTGAAGAATGATTTGGATGCCTAAACATGTAATACACCCATCTCCTCATCCATGAGACTCTTGGATCTATGGGCTCGAGCGTGATATGTTCTAGCCTGAGCAATGGAATATGATCTAAAAAAAAATCAGAATCAAACCATAGCCAAAATTATTTAACTATCCATCTTTTGCTTTAGTCAGTTGCTCTTTCATGTTTACCAATACCCCTTCACTCCAGTTGAATACTGTTGGCTCCAAAAAAATTAGAGCATACAACATATGTGACTTATTTGCCACATGAAGAGATGTAATGTCGGCCAATCTGACAATGATGAATAGGATCGTTCTTAAAATCAAACGGCCACATCATTGATGTCGATTTTTCCACCCTTAGTTGGTTGGGATCTGAGTCGACAATGTGCACTGACATAATATTTGATTGCCTCTCCACCACTCCTTGAACCAGAAAAAGAGATGAGGGCACCTCACCTTGACAAACCAGTCAAGAAATATACTACTTGTAATTCTTGTGTATGTGCACCAATTTTGAATTCTTGCACTTGAACATCTAATGCATGAACAAGGTATCTCAACAATTCTATTTTCTACCTCATACCAGGAAGCCAGAAGAATTTTAAGAGTCCACAATCTCTTAAAGCTTGGATTGTGGCAAGATCATTAGATGCAGTCAAATATTCTTCATGTTCTATTTCCCTCCATATCAAGGCCATTTTGTTCCAATAGGAACCTACAACATCATAAGGAAGATCATTAGGATGAATTTCATGCAAAAAACTAGTGAAATGAGGCAAACAAGCTAAACAAAGTTGGGGATTGTGCCCAACGCACCCTCCTAAGGGAAGGTAGTGTGTTGCAGTGTTTCCCCCCGTGTATTTCTCTCATGATCAATGCACATTTCGACCTTCTAGGGGTGAGTTGGACCTAGGGCCCTCAAAACCTTGAAATATGTGCATGAAATCACAAAATGGAACCATGAAAAGGAAGAGAAAAGTTCTAGTTCCTACCTGGAAGTGACGACACTTGAAATGATCCACTAGATTGGTCATAATCAACTACAGAAAATTGGGGAAAAAGCACGCAGAACTCATTTTCTAAGAGTTAAATGTGAAATGGTAAAAATGAGTTACCTTTTGCCTATTTTATGGTCATTTTCATCATTAATTTATTAATTTATTAGTGCTTTGGCCTAAATATGAGTCATGACTTGGTTTTATCATGAAACAATTATTTTTATTATTTTGGTGTTTTGAGCAGGATGATAGTTGTTTTAATGGATTTGATGATGTTTGGATTGAAACATGTCATTTTGATCAAGGATCACACTTTTATCGCTTTTCGGGCTTTGTAAACCTATGAAAAAGGAACCCCCTAGAGTCCTCTTTCATCTCTTTTCAGACTCCCTAAACATTAAAAGATTGTTGACCACTTTTCTTTTCGAACTCGTTAAAGTAAATGAAAATATGTCTACTCAGTACAAGTTTAACCATTTTCTGGACTGAGCTAAACTAACTATGAAAAAGGAATACCTTAGTCGAACATGGCTAAGAGGTTCTCCTAAGTATTTTTTATTGCCTTTTTGGACTCAAGAGACTATCTATGAAAAGGAACCTTTGAAGTTTTCTTTTTCGCCTCTTTTTCAAACTCTCTAAACATGAAAAAGATGTCGACTTAAACCTTCGTTGGACTAGTAAAAACATTAAATAGTGATGGACTCATCAAACATGACGGGACTGAACCACTCCTTCTTAGGGTTCATTAAACATACTCAAAGGGATTCATCTTAAGGATGAACTTACAAATCAAGCATATTTTATCCTCCTCAAGCTTGTTAAAAAATTAAAGAGGTATTGACCAACAATGGTTGGGGAAATTTGGAAAATGGGATATTCCACCTATTATGGCAGTGAGTCCTTCTTGAACATGACACTCTTCCACTTCATCTTTTTGGTTATTGGGTTGGTCAATCTACTGGTCTTTTGGTTCATCATACTATTTCAGGGCCTCAATTTTCAGTTTTGGGTCAATGTTGCCAACATTATTCAGTTTCGCTGACGTGTTCAAGAGAATTCATTCAATTGATATATGCTATGATACTCTTAAGATTTCATTCCATTTTTGTCATTCTTGAACTAGTTGCAAATCAAATTCATTATGTCTTGAATCATGATACTTATTTCATGTCATTGATGGGGGATACATCAAGGCCCTCCTGTGACGGGTCACATCCTGTCGACGTCAGCTCATTATCCTGGAAATTGACTTTGAAACTCTTCCTTTGGTATCTTGGGCCCTCCATACATCAATGGCAATTTTCCTCATTCTCAGTGATAGATTTACATCATTGTCCTTTGACAAACAAATTATGTATGGTGTTCAATTTTAGCTCATTCATTCACACCATACGTATTGTATTACAGTACCTTTAGGGCCATTAACATCATCAGTATTTTCTCTCGTGTCTGTTTATGACTTACAGCATTGGTAAATAATCAAATGGTGTCTAGCATGTTCAAATTCAGCTCCTTTATTGACATGGTTAGATTCATACATTTGACAATCGAGTGAACAAGGTAGAAGACCTCATATCTAGTTCCATCCATCTGGGTTGTGATTTCAGGATTCATACAAGATCACAATGTATGATGGTTATGATCCTACAGACAATCATTCAATCATGGGTCCACCCTTTTTCATCATTGGACGTGTCTTCTTGATCATTGTACATGTAATGTTAGCTTATGTGTTGAGCATGGGTATGCCTCCCTCAGCAAAGATATCGTGATGAGAATGTATTGTAACAGATGATGATCTGAACTTGTCACAAGGTAAATCACTTCAGTCATCAATTTCCATTTATGAATTTACACATTAGGGTGCAATCTGTTATAGACCATTTTGTCACATTTGGTCAATAGACCTACAAATTGAATCAATCAACATATATGAACACCTTGTCATCATCCTTACACAAATCCCTAAGCATAACTCTCTCAAATCCTTACCTTGATTTCTTCATTCTAGTGATTTTAAGGCCTAACGCACCCTGGCCCTTTAGGGACCTACATTCAGCAACACTTTTCCCAGTTCTGCACCTGATCTGATCAGAGCAGGTTGTCCCTTGTTGGCGGTGCATTGATTCTAGAAATTTAGGAAAAATAAAAAAGAATCACAAAGCTTCCTCTTCCAGAAGCTTCTAGTATTTATTACAACCATTCACCTTGGATAAGTGTTATAGACATTTTTGTGCCTTACAGCATAGAGCATGAAATGTCAATAATCTAAGGGATCCAAAGTCCCTAAACAAGTTGTTCTTACCCTTAGAGGAACAAGGTCAGCAAACCACAGCACTGCAAATCAGTTCTCCACTGAAAAACACTCAAAAACAGGTCAGTTTTGGATCATTGTAGCTGCTCCACTAGGCATCTGCGTTGCATAGCAGGTACAACAAAGGCTACCTGCGTTGCATAGCAAGTAGAACAAAGGCTACCTGCGTTGGGTGTACTTGGACATGTGGAGGAATCTTTTTCTCAAAGTGCCAGTGCCCAGGAAGCTTCTAAAAAGACACTTGATGATAAGATTCGCCTAATGATGAGTTAAGAGCTTCTAAAACTCCAAGTGGAAGACAGAAACTCCGAGTGAAGAACTGAAGAACAACTGGAGTTGAAGAGGACAACAAGTCACACATCAAGCTGACTTATCTTCACTCCAAAACTCTATATAAGGATCTCATCCCATGGGATCTGGAGGCCGGAATTTAGTGCAAAGAATTGCTGTTGGTTTACAGTTGTGAGCATTGGGTGATTGCTTGAGGGAGGTGAAGAAGAGATTTCTCTCCGTCGGGAAGGTGATGCTGGATTGGACCTCTCATGGTTGTATCACCGCCTGAACCTTACTTCCATATATTAATAAAGCTTTTGAGGTTCTTCTATTCGCATGTGTTTCAATGGTGTATTGTCTTACTTGCGTCTTTGATTTATGCTAATCCTTGAATCGATTATGAATGCATGCTTCTTGTAGTTTCCTTTCTTTGTCTTGTTTGCAGGATCTCATGTAGCTGGGCTCGTGAAAAGACTTGGAGCTGGGAGCAAGCGGCAATCAAAGGAGATTGGATCGACCATTTGCGCAAGACATCGGTAAGTGGATCTCTTCCCTTTATCTCTTGCATGTCATAAAGAAGAAACTTTAGATAGCTTTGCTTTCAGCTGTTGCTAAGGAACTGTCACCCTTAGAGTGGGTTAGGGTCATTCCGAGTTGGATACTTTCCCCCACAACAATAAGAACTTTGAATCCTATCTTCCCTACCTTGTAGATTTTACCTCTTATCCTTTGAGATCATCCTCCCATCAAGAGTGGATCTCAAGCCTATATTTCTAAATGGATAAGAATTTCTAAACTACCATCCTCTCCTATATATTTACTGCCATCCACAAGCTATAGGTTGGCTTTTGGATACTAATCATACCCTTATGTTGTTGCTTTGATCATAAGAGAGTTATTATTCCCATGCATTAGGGTGGCTTTGAGGTGTACATTGTGGCAAGGAAGGACAAGTCAACTTGGGAGGATCTCTACAATATTAGCTTCCACTTTTGGTTGTAAACTTTCTCCCTTTCATATTAATACAAAGAGTATTTTTTTTCCTATGTGTGTTATGTTATGGCATGTTTACATTCATATATGTCAATGCTATGTTGATCAATTGAATAGAGTGATTGGATAATGCTACATAGATGTCATAGATCTTTGGCTTATGTTGTTTGTTTGTGCAATTTCTAATTATAGCGATTGGAGCTACGGTTGGAGCTTACAAGCCAAGAGGAGAGAATAGCTTGCGAAGGGCCACAAGTAAGCGTCTTTCCATTCTCCAAATCCTCTAAGGTGAACTTTATAGTATTTGATTTATGTTGTTCTAAACCAAGCCATTAGGTCTAGGGAAGATACTTTTGTTTGCAGTCGTAGATTCCGTATAACACCCACCTTCACTAGTTCATGGATTCCTAGGCCTTTTGTTTCTCCCTGAGAACACCCCACTCAGTTTTGAAACCATCCAAAAATCCAACTCAACCAAATAAGATAAACCCCATCACACCATGGCTATCCATAAATGACAAGGCAATGCTGAAAACCGTTGTCACACCTAAAAAAAACCATGCCAATGACAGCAAGAGAACCAAAAACACATGGCATGTACCATGCATGCCAAAACTAGCAAGTAAGTCATACATGCAACTTGATTCCTACAAGTAATCCTGCTATAGCCGCTTGATCCAACTCTTTCTTACTTAATCTTTGATTTCCTTTTCCTTCCTTTCTCCAATGCTTGAGTACTCCAAGAATACTCCAAGTGTGTGAGAGTATGAGAGAGTAGAGAGAACAGAGAGAGAGCTCCAAAAATGAATTGACAAAAGGTTGTGAACTGATCCTCAAAAGCCTTTTTATCAATTAGGCCTCTATTTTCTTCAATTTCCATTATTTTTCCTTCATTTTCCTCCTCACATGCAACTTGTGACCTTTCACCTTCCTTTTCTCTTATTTTCCATTATTTTCATAAATAAAATTTCAATTAATGCCTCTTGCCTTTCCAAATCCTTTTCCATTATCGTTTTAATCTCCCTTAGCCATAATAAACCAAATGAACACCCACACTAGGATGTTTTGCCCAACATTCAGCTTGGAATAAGTGTCCCATGACCTTGGTCTTTTTTTGCCTTTATTAAATTTATTACATGGATTTTTAACCTAGGGTTGTTACAGACCCCTCCCCCTTTGGGGAACATCATCCTCAGTGTTGAATGACACATACAACCAGTAAGACCGCCAAAAAGAATAACATGCTACCCATGGAGATTTATAACTTAGCCCGATGTAGTATTTGCAATGATCAACCTACTGAAAAGCAAACCAACATGAAAACCATATCACTTATTGGAGCTTTATAACACATCACATAACAGTATTTACATCCATATACATATACCAAAACACCATTCCAAAACATATACCAAAAGACATCCGCTCAACTAGCAAATAGAAAAGGATAAATAGCCTGCATCTAATCAACAATCTCCCATGTAGCTTCATCGAGCCCAATGTTCTTCCACTACACTTTAACTTAATCAATTGCTCAGTTATGGAGCATGAGCATATTTCTATGACAAATACACTGAGGTTTCGACTGGAATTCTCCTTCTACCTCCACCCCCAATACAAACCAATCAATAACATGATCAAAAAACTGCGCATATATTTTAAGCAATGAAACATGGAAAACATCATTGACTTTCACTGTCAGAGGAAGTGTAATTCTGTAGGCCATTGGTCCAATCCTCTCAAGGATCTCGAAAGGCCCATAATATCGAGGTGCCATCTTCACAAATGACCCAATCCTCGAGGAGCTCTTCTTGGGCTTGATGTGCAAGTACACATGTTCCCCAACCTGAAACTCCTTAAACAACCTGTGTTAATTTTCATAACTTTTATGCATGTCCTATGTTGCCTTTATATTCTTCTTGATTACCTGCATTTCATGTTCCATCTCTACCAACATGTCTGGTCCTATCAATACCCTATTCACTGGATCACTCCAACTAATGGGAATATTACAACTCCACCCATAGAGTGCCTCAAATGGACTCATCATCAGTGACTCCTAATACCCATTGTTGTAAGAAAACTCTATCAGTGGAATATGCTCTTCCCACTTTTGTTGTTGATGCCTGATGTACATTCTCAACATGTCCTCTAGAAACTTGTTGACCCTCTCTATCTTTCCATCTGTCTTCGAGTGATAAGTTGTGCTGAAGGCTAACTCTGTACCCAAACCTGAAAATAAATATTTCTAGAATATGGAAGTGAACTTAACATCTTTGTCCGACACAATCTTCATTGGAACACTATGAAGCCTCACTATCTCCTTAATGAATACCTATGCTACATCACTAGTTGAATACGTAGACTTCACTGGAATGAAGTGTGCTACCTTTCTCAACCTGCCCACCACAACCATGATGGAATCATGTTGTCTAGATGTCCTCAGAAAATATGTAATTAAGTCTATGGAAATGACCTCCCATTTTCACTTTGGGATCAGGATCGGTTGTAGTAATCCACCTAGATGCTTACCCTCTACTTTTACCTGTTGACAATCCAAGAATCTCACCATGAACTCTGCCTCTTCCTTCTTCAAATTTGTCCAATAGTAGAACTTATTTACTGATGTTAATGTCTTCTGATATCCTAGGTGACCTTAATACGGCTTAGCATGAAATTATATAAAGATAAGCTTCTTGAGCTCATTGTTGTCTATCACATAGATCCTATCCCTAAATATGACCAAACCACCCACTGTGAGATGATAGTCCACATCCTGATCAAATGTATCCTAATGTAACCTATGCCTAATCTCCCTATACCTGTCATCATGTTGACCTGTTGGTAAGATCTGATCCTCTAGATCTGTCCCATAAGAAAACATAGTTTCTATATGATTCACCTGCACTCTTATGCTAAGAGAATCTACAACCATGTGTTCCTTTCCCTTAATGTACCTCATGTTGAAATCAAACTCAATGATCATGGCCAACCATCTAGCTTGCTTTGCATTTAGATTTGGTTTTTCAAACAAATATCTCAATCCACTATGATCACTCATTAATACAAACCTCCGGCCAAGAAGATAGTGCCTCCAAATCTTTAATGCATATATGATCGTTGCCAACTCCAGATCATGCATAACATAATTCTGCTCGTGCTCATTTAGTTTCCTTAACTCATAACACACTACTTGTCCTTCCTGCATAAGGACTCCACCAAGTCCTCTCTTGCAAGCATCGGTGCAGACCACAAACTCTTTATTTGGATATGCAATCTTAAAAACTGGAGCATTTATCAACAACTACTTCAATTGTTCAAAACTTGCTACACATTCCTATGTCCATTCAAATTTCTTACCTTTCCTTTGCAATGATGTGATAGTATATGCAATGCGTGAGAAGTTCCTGATGAACCTCCTGTAATAACCTACTAACCCCATAAATGACCTTACCTCATCCACATTCCTAAGAGATGCCCATTCCATAATAGCTCTTATCTTTTCTGGATCCACTATATGTCTTCCTTGGAAACAACATGTTCCAAGTAATGTACCTCTGTCTGAAAGAAACTGCATTTTCTAATCTTGGCAGACAACTGATGCTCTCTTAGCCATGTGATAACATTGGTGTCATCCACAGCAAAGCATCCATGTGATTGTGGCCTTTTCCAGACAGTTTTGTGCCAACGACCCCAAATTCTGAGCCACTTTTTCAAGGTCAAGACTCAAGCATATGCCCAGAACCTAATGAAACTCTCAAAAATGATAAATAACAAGACGACAATATATCTAGTGTAAAACTTGAACAAGGACTTGACCTGACAAGGCCTATCCATGATAGACATTTTGTCAAACACATCATGAACATGTAATCTATAGGTCATATAAACACATCTGAGCATAGGGACTCCATACTTATCTGAGAATCATCAAGAAGGTTTGATTCCCTCTCATAATAGTTGTATTATCATCTATTAGGTCATGCATTCATTAACATTTCATTTACGAAACAAAACAAGATGAGAGCCATAACTCAAGTCTGTCATAAACCATGTTTATAACCAGCAGAATAACAATGATAGAATAACCATTAAATCCACACAATAACAAGTGCATTTACACATAATACACAAGAGGAAAAGAGCTCTTATTAACATATGAAAAATCCAACCAATTCAAGGACTTCCATGTACCACCCAACCATAGATTAGGTTGAACCAAATATTTCTTCCATCCAATCACCCCCATGCCATATTCCAAGCATGAATGTGGGACTCACAACAAAACCAACCAGGGCTTCCTCGGGCTTTACCATACATTCAAGGATTCCTAGGCCCAAATACAATCAGGCTTTACCGCGATCCTGCCAAGGGATTCCTAGACCAAAACGAGAAATATACACTACCAGGATTTACCGTAGTCCCACCATATATCGGTCCAAGGATCACTAGATATATATAAACATGGATGCCTCCATATCTCTCCTCCTAAACCATGAGGAATTTGTCTGTCTCCACCCTCTATGATTTACTGTATATCCAGCCATTCACCAGTCGAGGATTCCAAGGCCCAACGATGGTATACACAACTAGGCTTTATCACAATCCCACCTTCACCGATCCAGTGATTCATATGCCTTGTGTTTCTCCTTGAGACCACCCCACTTAGTTTTGAAACCATCTGGAAATCTAGCTCAACCAAATAAGAGAAACCCCATCACACCATGGCTATCTGGAAATAGTAAGGCAAGGCTGAAAACCATTGTCACACCTGCCAAAACCAATTCCAATGAAAGCAAGAGAACCAAAAACACACATGCATGTATGTTTCTAGGAAAATTAGTGCCTTGTCGAACGACTAACCCTCTAGGTTTGGTAGCTACCCTAGAAACAATAGTTTAAAGCAATTCAATGATTTTTCCTATGTGTAACAGATAAGAGAAAGATAGTGTAACCAACCTGGAACTTTTGCTTAATCCCTTGCTTGATCTCTCTCTCCTTTGGCAGATCCTGTAACTCCTACCCGTAATTAACACACTTGGAGAGTACCTGCACAATTACAGCAACAAAGAACCATCAAAGCATCGTGATCTATTACAAAATAAACATTACAGAATCAGATATATAATGAACAAATGATAGCATTCACAATTGCACAATCATATGGGAGAAAACTTAAAGAGATTTATTAATAGAAAGGAGAATTACAACCCAGTTTTTTGATCTAGCGCCATCCTCCCAGCTTCAATCCTTCTTCACCTCATGAAATAGCAAGATCACACCAACAAGAATACAATGCTCTCTCCTCAATTACAAAACTAGTAGCACCTACTTGCAATTCACAAAATTCCAGCCTCCAAATCTCTTGGATGTGAGATCCTTTTATAGAGTTTTGCAAGGGTGCGAATCATCCATGGGGTTTGATTAGTTTCATTCCACTTGTTACAGTTGGTTCCACAAGAGAGGGAATTGGAGATGGTTTCCTAATTCCCTTGGTCATCTTTGGGCGAATTCAGAGAGGCAAGTGGCACAGGAGAAGTTTCTAAAAGATTCCATGAGCACCCAACTAACAAACTGCCCCGAAAATTGGTCCATCCTCGCCCATCACACCCTATAGAAGGCCTAAACAGTATGCATCACACCTTGACAGTGTACCAATCAGTATGCATCGCAGTTTATCAGTGGAGCAGTCAATATGGTCCAATTTAGGCCCTTTCTAGATGATTTCTAAAGTGGAGCTTTTGGGGAATGATGCACTCAGATGACTAAGTTCCTTTAGGGTATGAAACAACTCTTTTAGGGGTTGATGAGCCCTAGTTCATTGACATATAAGTTTGGGGTTGATGTGCCCAAATATGTTTATAATAGTTTCCCCCTAAAGCATGAGGTCATAAATATTCATGTCAGGTGAAATGCTTTATCATGAGGATCCAAAGTTTCGAACTGGAAGGTGACCTGCATAAGTTACAATACAATACATCATCATAATATGATTTTCATGATCTAGCTAAGGGAGGCATTCCCATGCTCAGCTTTATAAATTTCATTTCATGTACATAGATCAGATAGTCATTTGCAGAGACAGACTAGTGATTCGACAAATATAGAGTCATTATCCATGATTAGGATGACCATCTGTGTAGAGCCTTTGTACATTTGACGTTTTTATATCCCTGAATATATCGCAGCCCAGATGGATGAAACTAGATCCAGGGTCTTCAAACTTGTTCAATCTTCACTCTATGTACAAGTCAAACCATGTGAAGAAATGTTCTGAAGTCGAACATGGAAAGACATCGCCTGATTACCAACCAATGATGTGAGTTGTTAACAAACACGGGAGGGATCATCGATAATGATAATGATCCTCAAGGTACTACAATATAATTCATGTGGTGTGAATACATGATCTGATTTCGAACACCATGCAAAATCTTTCGGTCGAAGGCCATTGATGTCAACCTGTTGTCGGAAGTGAGAAACGTGTCATTGATGTATGCAAGCTTCAAAGCACTGAAAGGGTTGTTTCTAAGTCAACTTCTTGGATAATGAGCTGATGTTGACAAGAAGCGACTCATCGTAGGAGGGCCTTGATGTATCCCACATCTACGACACGAAACGAAGCAAATGATTTTTTGGAGGTGAAAATGAACTAACGACACAAGGTTAAGGAATGGCGGTCATGAAAATATGAAGGTTAGAGGTATTGCAATGTATTAGACATTTAACTAGGTGACTTCTCTTGAACATGTCGGCAACACTGAGATGAATTGGTAGCTTTAACCCCAAAACATGGATGGTATAAAAGACCAATGGTATGATGACCAGTGAACGGAATAACCCAAGTCAACTCAATCATGGAGATGAAGTGAAAGTGTCATGTTCAAGAGTGACTTGCTACCATAAACTCTTCAATATTTTTCCACTTTTTCCCCAGTCATTACTGACCAGTACCTCTTTATTTTTGTCAAGCTTGAGGAGGATAAAATATGCTTGATATATAATTCGCCCTTCGGGCAAACCCGTCGTTATTTGATGTTTTAACGAGTCTAGTGACAGTGTAACTCGGTCTCTTTTCATGTTTAGAGAGTTTGAAAAACGGACGAAAAGAAAACTCCATAAGTTCTTTTTCGTAAAGTAATCCCTCAGGTCCGAAAAAGGATAAAAGAATACAAGAGGGATGACGTTTCCAGTACTTTAACGAGCTAGAAAAGACAAGCGCTTGACAATATTTTCATGTTTAACGAGTCTGAAAAGGGTTTAAAGAGGACTCTATTTTGAGGAACGAGTGGTGTCTAGGGTAACAACTAGTTCCGGTGTTGTTCGAGCTTCTCAAAACATGTTGATTTATGTGAAGAGGCTGGCTAATAAGACCACTCATTGCAACTGTTCCTCAAAAAGGGTAAAACAACCAAGTGAAAGCGTATGATCAGCCAAAGGGATGGTGGCGATGGGATGAACACAACCAAGGCTCAAAAGGCTGATAGAATGGCAATCACAAGGGTTAAAAATTGAAAATGGGTTCATTTTTAGACAAGCTTGAACCATAGGGAACTATGCTTGGATTCAGTTTCATGTTTACACAAGCTTGAAACGAAAAATTATGCTTGAGTTGATTTGCATGCCCTCAGCTTGATGAAAGGGAGAGTCTCCTATAACCAGATGGAAGTCACTACGATGAAGCAGGATGGTTATCCAACACCTCTTTGGCTTCATCCAAATAGACAAAGGTGAATGGTGTGATAGACCAATCACATAACCTATAAGGAAACTTATCTTTACCATTAGGTGCATGCCCCCCAAGCTTCATTACATTCACCTAAGTAGACTACTCATGGCTATCAGGTGGATGGAATGAAGGTTCTTTTATGAGATCAAGTGAAAGACTCGACTGGGATTTTATGAGATCTAATCAAAGACTCGACTCGGGACTTTGCTCCAGGGGTCCTTATTTCATTTTTTAATGAGCTTGACACAAGACAAGGAAATCTGCTCAGATTCCTTGTTTCATTTTCTAACAAGCTTGACACAAGCTAAGGAACTATTCTCATACTCTTAGTTTCATTTTTTGACGAGGTTGACACGAGGCAAGGAACAGGCACAAGTAGTGGTGAACCAAGCACCTTCATCTATAATAGTGCCAGATACAATCATTTTACAAACTTGTACTATGATCTGGAAAGGAAAATAAGAAGGAAGGCGGAATCTTACCAATTGATTCCAATCAAAGGAAGTGACTACACTACTTGGAGGGGGTACCGTAGAAATGGGAGAATCAACCCCTTGAGTTACAAGAACTAGAGGATTTTCCTCATGTCTTGATGGAATAGGTGGACTGCCCCCAAGTTCATTTGAATCTGAGGAAACAAAAAGAACTTGAGTGGTATGATTTTCACTCTCTTCGGGAAAGGTACGATTAGCTGAAGGTGAAATCGGGTCAACGTTACCTCGACTTGTTGATTTGGATTGGGTATAGACTCATAGGATTCACTTTCAGAGAGAGTGGTTTTGACCAACAGTTGATTTTGGTCAATCGGTTCATCAACTAGTGAAGGATTTAGGGAGAGTTTCCTGTAACCAGATGGAAGTCGTTGCGGTGAAGTAGGACGGTTATCCAACACTTTCTTGGCTTCATCCAGATAGGGACAAAGGTAAATGGGGTGATTCCCTTTACATAACCTACATGGAAACTTAACTTTTCCTTTCTTTCCATGAACTTTACTATCACTAGTTGATGGTGTGTCACCAACATGATCTCCATAGGTTGATGACACGGAATGATGTGAACATGAAGACCATTCTTCTAAGATCTGAGGAATATCAGGACAATTTCGAAGAAGATGGTCTCCCGCACAAAGTTTGCATGGATATTTGACTTTGTGAGGCTTAATGGACAGATTTTCATCAGATGTTGCATTCAGAGCAATGGTTGCTTGGTTTCCCCCTTGCTGAATTGGCTTCTTCTTCTTCTTCTTCCCTTTCTTCTTCTTCTTAGCCACCTGGTTACTAGTACCAATACTTTCACCAAGCGAAGAGGAAGAGGGGGAGGGAGAAACAAACGAGGAAGAAGGCAAAGGGTCAACTTTAGGATCAACTGGAGGTTGATTTTGTCCAGTTGGAGGTGTACTCGATTGCGGAGAAATCATGACATTTTGAACCAAGGAGGTTGAAAACAACCATACTGGCAAGCCAATGGTAAATCCCGGAAGGGACAATGTAGCCATATAAGGAGCACCAATATTTCTGAAAGAAGGAAAAGGACTAGGATTCCCATCAAAAGGGATTCCTTGATCAGTGGACTCTTGGATTTGTCACCATATGTGTCAACCTAATATCAACTAAGGAATAGGGATGTTATTCACAATCAATTAATTTTAATGACACTTTAGACGTAACTTTGCTTTTTCAGTTTTAAAGAGTCAAGAAAAGGCTAAAGATGACTCTAGACGCCTTCGATTTTTAATGAGCCTGAAAGGACAAGTGCTCATATGGACCTTTTCTTTTAAGGAGTCGAAAAGGAATGAAAGTGACTACTCTGGAGAATCTAGACAAAGGGTTTACCAAACCAATCGCAAAACTGTAATATACACCTTGGTGGTAAATTAAAGAGAAATTACCTAGGACTTATGTACGGCAGTCAATCTTCCTGAATGTTTTGTTCAATGCATTGTGATCAATAAGGCGGCAGACTCAGTTTCCTATGGATAAAGGATTTAAACCTATTATGGTCTCCTAATATATACGTAGTAGTACGGGGAGCACAGGTCCGTGCTAGCACTTGTCGTATCAAGGAGGAGGAATTACCCAACCTTCAATGAAAATGATAGCCACTAGTTTTAACGACGCCGGAACACGTCACTAGCCTAGACCTCTAAGTGTATTGCGTTAAATTCCAAAGCATTGTTAAGTTAATTGAGGTTCATTTTAAGTTGATCTTGCTTAAAATTTGCCTTTGAAGGTTCACCATGTGATGTATGTTCGCAATTCCTAAAATGCAACTATCATGATAAACAAACTTTTGATTTAGTTTGAATGATGAAAACCCTAGCTACTAAAGGATAGAGAAATAAGATCTTTGACAAAGAGCAAAGAGCACATCTAATGCAATTTACCTAGCTATTCCTATCAAGCATTCACAAAATTTAATATGAATAATGCAAAATGCATGTATTTCTTTTCATTTTCCCTTAATGTGAATGATACAGAAAGGAAAATTAATGCGCAAATGATCAAAAATCTCTTTTCATAAAAGCGACGATTTACGACAATTTCTCTTAAACAAAAAGGAAGACTTTACAACACTTTCGATTTTAAAGAGATGAAGAAATACGACACTTTAAATGAAAATACAAATCATATGCACATATAAATCAATTGATCTTTAATGAATGAAGACTTTACGACAATTCAGAATTCGAAAGAGGAACGACTTTACGACACTTCTTTCGACAAAGATAAATCGACAAGAAAAAAAACTTTCAACTAAAGATTGCAAATGATAAAGTAATACGTAAGAAACATTTAACAATCCTAGTCTAAGTTGGGCTGAATTAAGTGATGCAAGTAAGCTTCAGTGAAGAGACATTGTTCATGTTCAGCAAAACAACCAAGCAATTCTAAAAACAAGTCAAAAACTCTCAACTCTTAGATGGGAAATTGAGTTCAGTCAATCATCGCACCTAGCCTTTGGAGACAATAGTATGATCATCGCACCTGGCCTTTGAAGAGGGTGAGATGCATCTCACCCTGCCCATTCGAGAAGTGAGATGCATACTGAGTCACAGTGGAAGACAGTGCAATGGTCCAGGGAGTGATTTCTGAAAGTGTTTTGGCTCAAATTTGGAGTAGTTTTCAATGAATCAAGCTTGGATTTGATGAAAAATGATAAGAAAAGTATGATGGAATGTCCTAAGAGGTTACTGAGCTACCAAAAGTGCATCTAGATGTGTTTGCAAGTCAAATGTTTGATTCATAAACTAAACCAGAGATGGACTGAAACAACATTCATCTGCTATGCAATTGCAAAGCAAGAGCAGTTTGAAAGCTACCTGGCTGGCTTCAGACTCTGTCTATAGTTTATCAAATGGAACATAAAAAAAACAATAACAACAAACAAACATTTTTTCATTCCCCAGCAGAGTCGCCAATTTTTTCTGGGAAAATTAGTGTCTTGTCAAACGACTAACCCTCTAAGTTTGGCAGCTACCCTAGAAACAATAGTTTAAAGCAATTCAATGATTTTTCCTGTGTGTAACAGATAAGAGAAAGATAGTGGAACCAACATGGAACTTTCACTTAATCCCTTGCTTGATCTCTCTATCCTTTGGCAGATCCTGCAACTCCTCCCTGTACTTAACATGCTTGGAGAGTACCTGCACAAGTACAGCAACAAAGAATTATCAAAGCATCGTGATCTATTACAACATAAACATTACATAATCAGATATATAATGAACAAATGATAGCATTCACAATTGCACAATCATATGGGAGAAAACTTGAAGAGCTTTATTAATAGAAAGGAGAATTACAACCCAGTTGTATAATCCAGCGCCATCCTCCCAGCTTCAATCCTTCTTCACCTCATGAAATAGCAAGATCACACCAACAAGAATACAATTCTCTCTCCTCAATTACAAAACTATCAGCACCTACTTGCAATTCACAAAATTCCAGCCTCCAGATCTCTTGGATGTGAGATCCTTTTATAGATTTTTTCAAGGGTGTGAGTCATCCATGGGGTTTGATTAGTGTCATTCCAATTGTTACAATTGGTTCCATAAGAGAGGGGAATTGGAGATGGTTTCCTAATTCCCTTGGTCATCTTTGGGCGAACTTAGAGAGACAAGTGGCATAGGAGAAGTTTCTAGAAGATTCCATGAGCAACCAACTAACAAACTGTCCTGGAAATTGGTCCATCCTCGCCCATCGCACCCTATAGAAGGCCTAAATAGTATACATCGCACCTTGACAGTGTAGCAGTCATTATGCATCGTAGTTTATCAATGGAGCAGTCAGTATGGTCCAATTCAGGCCCTTTCTGAATGATTTCTGAAGTGGAGCTTTTGGGGAATGATGCACTCAGATGACTAAGTTCCTTTAGGGTATGAAACAACTCTTTTAGGAGTTGATGAGCCCTATTTCATTGACATATAAGTTTGGGGTTGATGTGCCCAAATGTGTCTATAACAATGTACCATGCATGCCAAAATTAGCAAGGAAATCATACATGCAACTCGATACATGCAAGTAATCTCGTTGTAGCCACTTGATCCAACTCTTCCTTTCTTGATCTTTGTTTTCCTTTGCGTTCTTTTTCCTTCCTTTTCATTCCTTCCTCCAATGCTAGAGTGCTCCAAGAATACTCGAAGTGTGTGAGAGTATGAGAGAGTAGAGAGAATAGAGAGAGAGCTCCAAACTGAACTCACAAAATGTTGTGAACTGATCCTCAAAAGCCTTTTTATCAATAAGGCCTCTATTTTCTTCAATTTTCATTATTTTTCCTCATCACATGCAATTTGTGACCTTTCACCTTCCTTTTCTCCTATTTTCCATTATTTTCATAACTAAAATGCCAATTAATGCCTCTTACCTTTCCAAAGCCTTTGCCATTGTCATTGCCAATTTCCCTTAGCCATTATAAACCAAATGAATACCCACACTAGGATGTTTTGCCCAACATTCAGCTTGGAATAAGTATCCCATGACCTTGATCTTATTTTTCCTTTATTAACTTTATTACATGGATTTTTAACCCAGGGTTGTTACACCAAGACAGAGAACAAGTCAGTGGTTGGTTCCATGTGGATCTACAAAGTGAAGCATGCAGCTAATGGGAGCATCTAGAAGTACAAGGCCATATTTGTGGCCAAAGGATTCTCTTGGGTAGAGGGAGTGGACTATGAGGAAACATTTACCCTAGTGGCAAGATATTCCTCGATCATAACCATTTTAACAATAGCTATGTAGATGGGGTGGAAGGTCCACCAGATGGATGTTAAGGTCACCTTTCTCAATGGTGTTTTTGAGGAAGAGATTTGCATAGAGCATCTGGAGGGATTTGAGACATACGACAGGGAGACACATATGTGTAGACTCATGAGAGCCTTGTATGGTCTCAAACACACATCCCGAGCATGATACACTCAGATTGACACATATCTCAGTGGATTGGGCTTCACCAAAAGTGAAGCATATTTCAATCTCTATCACATTGTGGTAGATGGAAAGTTATTTATCTTGGTATTGTATTTTGATGACTTGATACTTACAGGGGATGAGCAATTGATCCACTCTTGCAAAGAGGACCTTGCAAGAGAATTTGAGATGAAATAAATGGGTTTGATGCATTACTTCCTTAGGTTGGAAGTATGGCAGGGTGATGGTGAGTTGTTTGTGAGTTAGGGGAAGTATTCCTTTGAAATACTTCAAATATTTCACATGGATAACTGAAAGCCTATGGACCAACCTCTAGCTGCAAACTGGAGGAAGAAGAGTGCTTCTTCAGGAGAGGCAGTAGATGCCAACATCTACAAACAGCTTGTGGGACCCTTGATGTATCTGGAGAACACAAGGTCTAACATATGCTATGAACTTAATCAGTTGATTCAAGACATGGTGAAGCCTACCAAGTTGTATTGGAAGGAAACAAAGCATGTGTTAAGATACCTCAAAGGCACAACTGGGTATGGGTTTTGGTACATGAGGACAGAGGGAGTGAAGATCCAAGGATTCACTTATGCAAATTGGATAGGGAGTCCATAAGACAAGAAAAGTACTTCAGGTGTTATCATCAATGTCGGGGCTGCAACTATCTCTTGGTGTAGCAGGAAACATAGATATGTGGCACTCAAATCAGCAGAGGTTGAATACATGGATGCAATTCAAGCAGCATGTGAGGCCATTTCGATGAGGAAAATACTTGTGGGTCTTGTCAATCAGGAGATGGATCTAATAGTGATTTATTGTGATAGTCAAAGTTGTATCAAAATCTCTAAGAATCTAGTATTTCATGACAAGTCCAAGAACATTGATATCGAGTACCATCACTTGGGGGATTGTGTGCAGACAAGAATTATGATGCTACAATACATTCCAATTGAGGAGAAGGATGTAGATATCTTGATAAAGGAATTGTTAAGAGGGAAATTCGAACTCCACAAGTGTGGGATGGGGGTGGCTCAAAATCTCATTCTTGCTAAGAGGGAGTGTTAGAAATTGTAGCAAGAAAGGCTAAGTTTGACTTGTGCCTTAGTCAAATTTATTAATTCAATTTTCCACATTAGCAGGATGACTTGGATGGTAGTTAGCTAGAGTGGCATGGTCTTGTCTACTAGTTAACTCAATAAATTTGAGTTATAGGCTTGGAGTAGATTTGTGCATGTATTGATTGCTAAAATTTAGTAATCTAGTTTAGTTATTTTCAGTTGAACCTAGTTAACTGAGCTCAAGTCCTTATTTGAGTCAGTTGAAGGTTAGTTGAGTAGTAGAATTGTTGTTAACTTAGTGATCTCTTAGTTAAACTAGTCAATCAGCTAAAAATAGCCCTAGACATGCATGGAATTCGAATTTCCTAGTTGGAGTGGAGGAAAAGGCACATTGTAATTGTCAATTGTATACTAGTTGAGTGTACAGGCTTGGCATTGATGCAGGTGAATCATTCCTTGGGAATTGTGCAAGAAAATAGGAGGAAAATCCTATCTTTTAGGAGTTAATTTCCTCAAGGATTGCGCAAGGAAATAGGAGGAAGTTGGAGCCTTGAATTGGCTAAGTGTTGGCCAGAGTAGGACAATCAGCAGGAGAATAGGTTTATAGTGCAGGGTGTTCTTTAGGATTGAAGCAAGACATTGTAATAGTTTCTCATTCTCATATGATTAATGAAAAGCAGCGGAGAGGTATTTTTCCAGTTTACTTCCCCTATAAATCATTGTGTTCTTGTGGTTTTGGTGGTTGCATGTCATTGCATGTGTTTTTAAATTGTGATTTCCATTTCATGGGATATTAGAGGAAATTTGTACTCTCTTGTTTTCAGTTTGAATTCATCATTAGTAGCAAATTTCTGTTAATTTCTACAATCCCATCACATTGGAAAGCTTCGGTCCAGTCTTCATCGAACTTTGTGCCCCATCTATGCACCTGCATTAGACTCCCAAGGCATGATAATTTATGACCTCCTAGTCATATGCATCTATTCTTCTCATAATAACTTCAACTCATGAGCTACAACATGCCTCTGCAATAACAAGTATCCACCTTGCTACATGATACCTCACCAAATATTTGCCAAAGTTTGGGCTTTTGGAATTTTCCTAATTCTCTTCTCAGGGAACCCTTCAAGCGTTCCTTGCTCTAGGTTGTTGCAAATATCCTCACCTTCCTCTGTTATCACTTGCACATTGAAACAAATCTCTTACCGGATCTTTAATCAACTTGTACCTTCTTTTACTACTTTTGTTGCAAACTCTGACCTTTACTTGTTGCTGAACTGTTCAAGCTTGCTAATACATTGATCAAAATCTCCTCATAATCATATGTTATCTCTTTATGCAACCAACCATACCTTCTTTCTTTCCTTTTGTCAATTTCATCTTCCAATTCAGTCCTTGGTTGAAATTTGTTGTCTTCGTATTGCTCATCAAATTGTCATCTACTTCATCCACTATAACAACATCCTCATTATCACCCACACACATGTGTTCATCACCGTTAGGTTGTTCTTCCATGGCTGCAACTCAAATCCTTTTATATTTCCCTCCATTGAGAATTTATCTTTGTCTCAGCTTCACCTACAACAAACTCCATTTTACTTTTTTCCAGAGACCCATCTGTAACGTTGGTCTTCCTCATTTTTTTGTAGTAGTCCTCTCATCATCTCTAATTGTAATTTGATATCAAGTTTGTCCTTACTTGATCTACCATGGCTTCTCCCTGAACCTTTACTATGACTCTCGGTAGTCAAATACCTCCTTCTTTTATGAGCTTCTCCCTGATCACCATGAACTACACTCAAGCCACTGCAAGTTGACTCCATCAACTTGTTTGTAAATACCATACTAAGTTATTCCATGTCTAGTCTTCTCCTGGTATTTCTATTGACTCCTTCCTCTAGAATATTCATCTGATAATTATCTTCTCTTTTAGCTTCTACATGCAATTTACTCACCTTATTCATCTCATAACTTTGTTGTTATTCCTCACTTTATACTACAAGGATCCTTGCCATCATCCTCAACTGCAAAAATTCATCACTGCTACTTGTAATCACAATTAATCCACAATTAACTAAAAATAAAATACCATTACCTCCACATAACTATTGATGAAGAATTATTTTTACTATTGTCATCCCTTTGTTGTTGCAGACCTTCCTATTCTTTAAATCAACACCATTTTTCATTCCCATAACTCTGGTCATCTTGACTTTCTTATAGCAACTGTTTTTTTTTTCATGATTGAGTTATGCTCTTATCTCAACCATCTCCTGCTCAAATTATTTCATCACTCATTCCTTTGATCCCAACTACTTTGGCACTTTCTTCTTCTGCTTGTGAATTTCCTTTGTTATGACTAATAACATTCATCTTCATCTCTTCCTTTTGTGAACTCTCCTTGTCTACTAGTGAGTTGCAACAAGCCTTTCTTTTCTTTGTAACGAGTTAGCTACTTGTCACCCATACCAAGTCATCCTCCTGGTATCTTCTCTTCTCTAGGATCTCTACATTAGAACCTCTTCTTGAGTACTCTTTCTCCCCAACTTTCAAAATTGTTGGTTGTTTCATGTTCAATTGCTCACTCTTCTTAGTTTTTTTTGTTGGGTTCTGTCACCATTTCTTCATCCAACGATGCACTTCCTCAAGCTATAAATTCAAATAATAATGTCTTGAACAATTAAAACCCTGATACAAGACTTCCTCTAGGGTTTTACCCGAATTGTCTCTTGCTTCATGTTTTGTCATTTCTATCATGTAATTATGCATTACTTCTTCCAAGGTCCCTTATGCTTCTTCCATTGAAGCCTCTTCAAGCGAGCTTCTTTCTCCTTGCACATTTAACTTCTTGATAGCCTGCACACTCTTCAAATGTTGTCTCTTTCTTGACATAATTATAAACTTTCATATCCTTGTATCCATCACGTCCTAATTTTATGCTTCTCCGACAAGTTTAGTTTGCAATATTTTGCACTCACAATATCCAATGCTTTCCTCACGATCAACAATCTTCAAAATTTCAAAACAAATTAAATTTATTTACCTTTTTCAGACTCGATGTCATTCCAACCTTACTATATATTTAGTCTTTAAGCATCCTTTGTTCTATGTTCTTTTCTTCCAAAGTGTCTTGTGTCATCCACTAAGAGTTGTCAACTAAAGAGCTTTCCTAGCTCTGATACCACTTAATGACAGACTAGGACGGGTTACCCCGGCTGCTAATAACACATGACAACTCAACAAACACCACAACTTTGTATCCAATTTGACAGTAATTTAGGAAACATTTATACTATGCAGTCAATATAGGAGTATGAATTCACTTCGCTCAAAATTCCATGAGAGATTCTCCATCTAACCTTCCAATCCTCACCTCATCCAATTACATGGGATTCGTCTATCAAACGACATGACATGCAAGCCAAAACGGGCATTCAAAACCTAACATGTAGTCCTGAAAATTGTTGGTTGTAGGTGTTGTGAAATAATTTTGTAGCACTGCAAAAAAAATCTTGTAGCCGCTGCAAAATGATTTCGTAGCGGCCCCAAAAAAAAATTCTTTTCAAATTCCTAGAAGGTGAAATGACTCGGCCTTGCTCCCAATCAATTCTACATGGCCTTAAGTCACCCCTTAACACTATCAAAGACTTCATACGCCCTTCTTCATGGGGATTTACAACTCTAAATTGAACTTACCAAGTAGGAACAAATCTGAAAGGTTTTGGACTGCATTCAAACATGATACTTTGGTTTTGTGACAGCACTCTATTCACTGTAAATACTATGCCTTCACTACTCCAAAATACATATAACATTCCCCCACGGGTTTGGAAATGAAGTACAAAATGGCCATTAACAACCACACAATGGTTGGGCCACAATATGAAAACTTCTAATGTAAATCAACTCAATAGTGCTAGCATAAACCATAAGCCACAGGATGGTTTGCTTAACCCTCAAGCGCACCACACATTCATCTACAGACTTTACTAGAAGAATCAATAACAAATGTACAAACAAAATGATGGAAGCTCCCATGCTTATATTTTTAATTAAAATCAACTTTACAATTGTAGACGTCTAAAGACAACAACGCACAGGAATAAAATGTGATTGCAGCAGTTTATAGACAGAAATCGATTTGTTCCAAGGACCAATGTTTCGTTAACCATATACAAATAGAGAAATTGCAGAAACAGAGGCACATAAACATATTTACTCATTAATCAAATTCAAGGATGCATTAAATTGGTAAGAAATACAATGTGAGCATATGCATCCCAAGCCTCTTGGCCTCTGCCTCTTCTCCTTGCGTTGGAGCTTCTCTTCTTATCCTTCTTTCTTATGCCTTCGTTGCACTCACTCTTCTCAAACACTCTTCCTCTTTAAAAATAAAGCTAACATGGGACAACCAAGAGTCACAAGATGAATTGTTTCCCCTTCTCCATAAAATGAGGGAAATTGAAACTATATTTACATTAGGAAATATTTCCTCCAACTTATTCTAAAACAAAACTCACTTCCTAATGAAAATATTTATAGTGTTTTACAAAAACATTCAAATTTCTCCCGACATCATCATGTGACTATCCCATCACATTGGAAAGCTTCGGTCCAGTCTTCATCAAATTGTGTGCCCCATCTATGCACCTGCATCACTTTGCATATATCAAAAACAAGCAATTGCATTAAGGATCCACATAATCTTTAAGAAATATGTATAATGCTTTGCACCTCCACACATTAATATAAGTCATAACTTTCTCCTGCTAGGTAGATTTCTCTTATAGTATTAAATTAGCCTCATACGGAGCTTTCATTGAGTGGAGGAAGCTTCCTTTGCACAATAAAAGTTGTCATTGTAAGCTCCGGAGAAGGAAGCTTCGTACAATGAAACATTGATCCCTAGAACTATGGCTTTCATGCATGCCTTCATAAATGAAATTGAATTTTCTTTCATAATAATATTAATTTTTTTTAGCAATAAGTGGAGCTTTCCTTGTCTGAAGATTTCATTGTGTGCATGAAGCTTCCTTTGCACATTGAAAGATTTTATTGTAAGATTCTCACATTTAAACATTAATCCCTATAACTCTAGCTTCCCTTCATGCATTCATAAATGGAATTGAATTTTCCTAGAGTCCCTACTTCCGTACTTGTTGCACACCCTTTCTCCCGCACTTGTTGCACAACCTTTCTCCTTACAATGAAATAATAGCACCTATCCCCCCGTCCCTTGCTTACGTAAAGGACCTACAACCCCGCTTAAGCACTCTGCACAATGTATCAACGTTACTTATTCCTCACTTCACTTGCTCCTACACTTCACACACACTGCTTCACACAAGGAAACTCCACACAAAATAACTCCTCACAATGAAACATTGGTGACACTAAATTTTCTTTCATAATAATATTAATTGTTTTCAACAATTTATAACAAGTTTTTGTTACATTAAGTTAAATTAATTGAATTTATATTTATGATTTTTAGGTTTATATTTTTTTAATGAAAGCTTTTATGCATTCATAAATGACACTGAATTTTCCTAGACTCCTTGATCTCGCATTTCCCACACACCCTTTCTCCACACAAAGAAATAATAGAAATTAGCCCCCCTCCCACCCACTTACATAAGGACCCTGCAACCTTGCTTAAGCACTTCGCATAATGTATCAACGTTACTTGTTTTGTTGCTTAGGGACTTGCAACCCTGTCAGTTATGACATCTTTGGACAAAGCAATAGCAGTGTCAGAGCACTCACCGATGCAATGGCCACTCATGAAATTAGTCTTTTTTTTATTTTAAAATAATTTGTCAGGCACTTTTAAATAACGAAAATAAATCTCCCTCCACTAAGGGAATTATGTCCCAACAAACCTCACTCAGCCAATGGAAAATTAGAAGAAAAAAATTCCAAAGGTAAGAAAATTATTTTTGAATTTACACAAAAATAGGAATATTCAACATTTTCCCAAAATTTTGATTAAATTTACATAAACTCGGCAAAATAATGGAAAGTCAATGCATTTTTACCACAAAGGGAATAATATAATCTCTAGTAAAATAAAGAATAATAAAACTACAATTGTTAAATATTTAATTTTATATATATATATATATATATGCACACACACACATATATATGCATATACATACATTCATAGATTGAGGAAAAATGAGTCTTCTCTATTATCGAATAAAAATTGGGAAAAAAAATATCGAAACAAGAACATAGTTGTACATCACACACCATAATATATATTGATACCTATAAATTAAATGTGCTCTTTGGATTGGTTCATAGGTGTGTCAAATAGTAGTTTCTAATGCCTGTTGTATTTTCAACTTAAAGTTTGATATAAATATGGCCAAGATTATAACGAACTCTCATGAGCTCCATAGTGAAATGGGTCGTTGGGCAGCTCCTAAAACACCATGGATGGAAAAGATCTGCCATCTCTGTGAGAATATGAACATCGAGGATGAAAATCACTTCCTCTTACAGTGCCCCGCGTACAACCACATTAGATCTCAATTTCATAATATTTGTTGCAATACTGACCTTCCTAACCTTTTATGATGTCAAAATTATAGTGAGTTCGAGAGGTTCCTCTCCAAGCTTTTTTAGCATAGGAATAAAATCTCAATTAGAACTAAATAATTCGTTTCTTTAGGTCTGATAGACCAAAGTTTAGTCTCAATAGACGTTAACCATCATCAGCATCATCATTATTATTATTTTTTCCCATGGAAAAATCGTAATTTTATTCATATTGAGTAAAATTACATGTTGTAGATGCTGAAACAACATATACTTTATCAAAAATTGTCCTGCTGGAACCAGGGTCTAAAAAAAATTAACTGTCTATCTATGCTTTCCTACCTTTCTTTTTTTCCACTTTCTGCCAACCATCATTGTTTGGTGTGACCGTTACAATAGACATTTGTGCTTCGTTTGTGGCAGCCGGGATTTCTTTTTCAGAATCTAAGCTTTTTGTAGAGTGGGCTCGCTTGCTGCCACCAATTTCTTGCCTTGTGATGTGTTTCTCACTTTGCTGTTGTGGATTGGTTGTCTTTAGAACTATTGTTGATTCCATCTAATTTTCATCATTCAGTGGATTGTGTGGAATGCTTTTTTCATTGAGTTCTGGGTTGTTTCCTGGATATTTTTCTTCTTGAAATATGTTGGTAGTTTTTGTGTTTTTTTCCTCTTCTATGTCCTCTGTCCATGTGGCTGAACACTGCCATCCTTTCGGGTTTTGTGGCTGTCTTCCTTTCCTGCCTTTTTTGTTTTGTGGGCACGCACTTTGAAGATGACCTATTTGGCAATATATGCGGCATCTGAAGGTAGTGTTTTCATAGTCCAGTGGCTGGGCCCATTGCTTTTCATTGTGGAGTAGGAGGATGTGGCTTGGTAATCCTTGACTGAGGTCAACCTCCACACAAATCCTGACAAATGTATAGATATCCTTGGAAAGGCGCTCATTGTCCACTTTTAAGAATTTTCCCAAGGTGTTGCCAATGCCTTCTAAAACTCTGATGTGCCAAGAGTGCAGAGGTAAGTTGTATAGCTTTACCCACAATGGCATTTTGGAGACCACCATGGTGTTTGGGTCAAATTCCGGAAACCAAGATGTCATAAAAAAGCTAGCATTACCCCAAAACCATGGTCCCTCGTTCACTGCATATTCCTTGTCATTTACTGTGTCGAATTTGACAACAAAAAAACCTTTTAAACAGAGGTGGATATCACAGTTTTATGTCCATATGGAGTAAATCCATTGACGAAGAGCTTCCGGTTTGGACCAAAAAACATTAAACCTGCATATCACTGCTTTAGATAAATAATCAGCGTGAATTTCATTTACCTTGGGTATAGCAACTGTTAATTCGTGGTTTTGATTTTTCTGCTCGACGATGTAGGCACCAGGGGTTGTAGCTTGTTGTTTTGTTTATGCTGGAGATTCCTTCTTCCCTTTTATTGCCTCCTTGAAGGAAACAGGGCCTTTTGAGCTAGTGCCGGAGCAGCCTCCTCGGAGTCTTGTGCGCAGATGGTTGAGTTGTTGCCTATGTCGTATTCTTTTAATTTGTGGTCCTCCTGCAATACTTTTCCTGTGTAGATCAGGAGTTGTTTGCATGGTGGGATTCCTATCCTGTCTTGTATCCTCTGCTTGAGTGTTTTTATCTCCTCCCATCTCCCTATCTTGATGCATATTGTGTTTCCTTCCATGGTTCTAATAAAGAGGGTACTTTGTTTACCTTCTTTCATTTCAGGAGCAGCTGCTTCAGGATCCAAAGTTGGGGTATTTCCCTGTTCCTGCACAATCATCACATCTCCCTGTTGCCGGATCTGATCTACGATCTGGGGCAGTGTTCCAGGGCGTAGAGAAGACTTTCTGTGAGCAGGCCCCTAGATCTGGGTTTGGTGTGGTTTGTTCTGTTTGTTGAGTGCCAGATCTATTGGATCAGTGGCAAATCTGAAGTTAATAGACCATTTCGGATCCCTTGCATTTTCAGGAAGCACTTGATTTGGGGTATGGTGTCGGATCCCCCAGAAATTGTTCAGCTCCGGCGTCCTGAGGTCGTTCACATAATAGGCTCTGCCCTTATGGGCTGCATCAGTCTGATCTGCACCATGAGTTGCATGATCCTCCTTTGATGCGTTTTGTTTGTGTACAGTTCCCGTACCAGATCCAGGTGTATCCTCCATCGTGGGCTTGGTAGTTCGGGATCGGAACCAGATGGATGGGGAGACTAATTCCTCTGCGGGTTTGATGGCAAGACAGGCTGTGGAATGGAGCAAGTGCTCTGTTGGCTCTTTTAGCAGATTTGGGTTGGAGGCTTTCCAGTCGAACTCTGCAGCAGCTACGTTTGCTAACATCTTTGTTCCCTCTTCCAAGATCTCAGAATCACTGCTCCGCCTCCCAGATCTGATCTGCCATATGAGTGTAGCATGGCCTGATTGCCAGATCTAGTGCATGGAGGGCCAGACTGCCAGGTCCAGTGCTGGGCTGCTAGATCTAGCATTGTGGAAACCAGATCCAGTGTTCTGAGCGCCAATAATCCCTTGATCTTGGGACTGGTACTGTGCAAAATAGATGACTACAATAACCCTCACCATCTCTTTCGTGTGCGCATTATTTTCTGCATACCCATTGCTCGTCAGGCCGCTCAAGTGTCCGTTGCTACATATCCCATCGCTACCTCTTGAGCTCTAAAGCCAGCGTCATTAATAAGCACATTGATTCTGTCGAGGCACTGCCAGGCAAATCCCAAGGCCGCATCGCTCTCGCTGATATCAAGCTCCACCGTCATGGCTTTAATTAGACCATTGTTTAAAAACCCAAGCCTGGTCCTCCAGCGTACGCCTGCGGCCGCAGAGCAGTCGAAGACGGGTCTGGGACAGGAAGGATTAACGGAAGGCAGCAGCTTTTCAACCAGATCCATTCTTTCTTCGATTGCCATGTCTGAACTCTGCCGCTATATCTGAACCCTCGTCACATCCAACTCGGTCATCATCATCATCATGATGTGAGTGAAGACAATCATTATTGTCACAATATCACGGCAATTCCTATTTCCACCTCCATAGCAAAGTTAATGCTATGGAGGTACCCCTCTGACAGCCAATGCAGCATCATGGACCATACATCATCGGGTAAACTTTATCTGTCTCCGGCATCCCTCTCCGACTGCCCATCGAAACCCCCGGCGACCCTGCCCGCAGCCACCCGCAGCTCTCCCCTCAGATCGTATTGATGACGGACCATATGAAATTTAAATTTTGAATTTTCAACCCGCCACGCCACTTGCCTATTGGGACTACAGTGATACCTAACCCGGCATAATCCTACTATTTCAAATTTGAATTTGAAATTAGAGCGCGCCTACACCATTATTTCTGGTTTAAACCGGAGACCAGGCAAGTGTATTACGTAATTTTAAACAGAGCCTTTGGTATGATGTGTGTTTGTTCTGCGCAGATTTTTTTGTAGACGAGGTACCGACGTGTGTGTTCAAGAACTGCTAGGACGTAGGCATGGGGTACCCATTTAACCAGTCGATCAATGTCCATTCGATCCTGTAGAACGCGGATAGCTGGGCCACCTGAGGGGCCTGGAGAAAACCAACTGGACCAAGCGTCGTTCATTACATCTTTCAGGGAATCCCATGTGGATGCCTAAGCGATTTCTTCTCTGCAATCAGTGTGTGATACGCAGGCATGCCGTCGGTGGAATCAAGAAGAGTTCAGATAACTGGACTGGTAGCATAGATATTGGTATTTTTATGGTTAATATAGTGTAGATGGATCCAAGTGCTCTAGCATCGTTTTGTTCGAGATCCACTGCTCTTTTATACATATTCATGAAATTCTGAATTCAGCTCCGCAATAAATTTTTCCTCCGTCCCCAAAAATTCAAATTCTACATTCGCGCGCGCCAAAGATTTCAAACAGAAAATTTTGAAATGAGTCCATGGTAAAGGTGGTTTGAAGGTGTGTAGCCATGGAAACAAAGAATACGATTGTCAAGAAAGTCCACAGAAAGCATTGTGCATTTCGAATGCTAGGGTAAAAGGCATCGAGGATTTTGTGAATGAATGGTCCGGTGCAGCCCTTGGCATCAGAGCATGGTTTAAGTTCCCATGCCTTTTTATCGACAGGAAGCGAAGTTTTGGGCATTTGGGTCTTAATCATTGAAAGGATGACCGAAAACTTCAAACTACACTGTGAAATTTGGAAGGATGGTGGAAAAGATTAAATCCCTGGTCAAAACGTTTGGTCGGATGAGTTTCGGTTGTCGCTAAACTCCCGGTCACTACACAGTAGACGTCAAAGATTGTCCAAGTTGACGATGACCTGATGTTTATGGTTTATTGAACTAGTTATTTAAATCGAAGGATTATGGTGTGGTTCGAGCATGGACTTCGTGAGTCTCCTTGATGCCAAGAAGACAATGCCTACTATTTTGGTTACAGGTTCATGGAAAATCAACGTTACTTAGCCAAACCAGAATTTCATCGGAGTTATCAGTTTTATATCGAAGAAAGCTTTAAAGATAAGTTGAAAAGGTTCATTCAGAAATTAAGAGAGGATTATTTTGAGGAAATCATGAAGCAGTTAGCTAGAAATGTAAAGAGAACGACAAAGGGCATTATGGACAGCCATAACCAGAAAATGCTCTCAAGAAAAATGAAGCAGCGTATGAATCTATGGTTTGTTTCCTGTTTTAAGCCCTCTTTCAGCTAGCATAAATGACATGTATTGATATTTGCCTGAAGATATTTCAAGATATGTGCTTTTCTTACTATTCTTCCCTCTTGTTTCTTTGTAATATTTCACCAGGAAGAGGCTATGTGAAGTTTAGTGTCAAATTTGAAGTGTGAATACCAAATCTGAGGTGTTTGAAGCCACTGGTGGAGACGAAGAAGACAATTTGATGCTGCATACGTATATGTCGACAAGCGACTCCAAATTATTTAGAGATGAAGATCATTTCCACAACCACTTCACCATTTACAAAGATGGCGATTTCAAAAATGGCGAAAGGGGATGAATATTGATGTTTGCAAGTGAAAACGAGGTTATAAATGTTTGCAAACAAATCATTGAAAAGAGTTGGGATACCTTGAATAAACTGATTCTTAATGGATCATTCCTAGTTTTCCAACCTTTTCAAAGTTCATATTGTAGTGGAGCTAATATATTGTTGTTTTTCTATAGCAATTGCATTTTTTAGTTTCCCAGTCACAATTATATTTACATTTTATTTTTTATTTTAATTTTCATACATTTATATATATATATATATATATATATATATATATATATATATAGATATATATTTTAGAATTTTAATAATTTAATATTATAAATCATTTTAACCTGTGAAATATTAGAAAAATCAAGTTGTGGATTTTAAAACATATATTTCAGATTTTCTTTTTTATAACATTATGGTATATATATATATATATATATATATATATATATATATATATATATATATATATATATATATATATATATATATATATATATATATATGCGGTTTTGTGTTATATTAATGTGTGAGTAGTTTCATCTAATAATTTTGACTATTTACAATTAAAACCAAAACCAATGCATCAAATCAATTGATATTATTTCCTGAATTAATGAATTCTTCATTGTATCATCACTAAAAATAATACACCTTATATTATATTATATTATGTTATTATTAAAATATATGAAGCTTCATGATTTCTATAATTCATTTTAAATTGTATCATTAGCCATATCAAATGCACTCTATTGTTTTGTGTTATGTCATTGCTAAAATTAGTGATTTGTTCTAAATAATTTTGCATTATATCAACTAAAATTATTGCATTGTCTTGTTGTGAGTCATATGATTGTTAAATCAATGTAACTATTTAGATGCCATATTTCTCTAAATCATTTTTTATTATATCACCACTAAAGTGAATGCACCTTAACTTCAATGTAACTATAAATATGAACATATGTACATGGCATCTTAGAAAATAAAGAAGTGTATTGATGTATTCTTCATTTATGTTATGTGAGATAATGATAATTTTACATGATTTTTTACCACTATTATTCTAAAACCTTTATTTTGTGTTGGTATCATATGGCAAGACTTTAATGTAAGTTTCATTGTTCTTAAACGGACATTTTTATATATGCATTATAATGTGGAATATGTTGTCTTGTAATATCAATATGGTGCATGTTTTTCCTCAAGTTGTACAACTAATTTACCATCAAAAATATTCATCTTAAAATAACTCATCCCACAAGTGCTAACCTAAAATAAATTCTAATGATAATAAAAAATTTATAATGAATTTGAATGTGGTGTGAAAAGATGAAATGCCGAAATTTTGAGTTTTTCTAATAGTGATATGTTACTTTTCCTTAAAAATATCCTTCATATGATTAAGGTGAAATTTGTTTATAGTAGGAGTAAAAGATTGTGTTTTAATATTTTGATATATGTCAGAACTTGTGACCCAAAGGTATCTAAGTCATAAAAATCACTTGGAAATTCCACCCAACATGGACCACATTAACCCTTAACACAGTTGGATTTGTGCCCACAGGATTTCGGTCATGGGACACTAACATAAAAATGCACCCTATCACCATAGAGTGTACACATTGTGTGCATCAAAACAATACCCACGGTCACTTCAAAATTTCAAATATTATAAATCGCCCAGCTGTATCTCTCGCGCTTATTTCAAATACATTCAAAAAGGCTAGCCCGCTCTTTTGCATAATGATTCACTGTACAGTTCTGTTTTGTCAATGATGTTGCAGAGGAAGGAATTCATTTTGTCCGAAAGTTTTTGGTGCTTATGCTTATTCATGAAGGCATTAGCTTGAATGAATTTCTTAGTAGGGTTTGGCAGTTATAAATCCTCAGAAGTTCAATTTGGTTGATCTTTCGATGCACAATTATTCCATTTCAAATCCCTTCTATGGTGATATTCAGGTCAAAGAGGTCTCTTATCTGGATCGATATTTATCCTGGAATTGCCACTGAGGAGGATTGAAAGTCTGCACCTCGTCATTGTCTACAGAATCGCTTGGACTCACTTCGTGCAAATAAAAGGAAGATTGTGATGAAATTTCTACCTTCGAGAACCAAATATATGATCTAGAATATATTCCTAGATGAAAGTCAAATTTCTAGAAAAAGGTCAGTTTGGCCTCATGGAAAGCCCATAGGTCATGGAAGAGTTTTTTCAGCATCTTCTGTTACGCCTCTGCTACAGTGCAACACCTGATGAGCTCCCTCTCCCGGATGAGACGGGTAGCGAAGCATATGTCTTGCCCTAATAGTTGTTTGGTTGTAGTTTGGAAGATGGTTATACATTGTGTGGGAAAAGACCAAATGAACCGCGCCACGATCCATCCACATTTTGGGATATGTTTATTTTGAATTTTCCATCTGCATTTCAAAATAAGTTTATATTGAATATATATACCATTTTTTGACAACATTCTAAATAACAACAACTTCTGCTGTGTACAACAATTATCACTCCAGCTTCCATGTTTCCATATTCAAGTTTTAAAACTATCAACCGGCTTCCCACTATTTATCAATTGGATTAAAATTGTGAATGCAAATAACTTAATCATGCTTATAACATCTAACTATGACTAAAAGTAAACATATCATCCAAATATAGAATTAACCTGTAAGTAATAATAGTAGGAAAACCATCATCTTCACGAATGTTTTGCAATTGTTCCATCCATCACAACTCGTTTTAAACATCTATTTTGATAAAAATGGCAATGCCATTATCTTCAACATATTTTATATATTGATTGATTTTTCTGACTGGAAATTTTGATTTGGAAAACATCAGTTTACGTTCATGATTATTATGACTAAAAGTAGATACCCCATATTTATTTTCAGAGTTCATATTTCATTAAAGTTCAATTTATGAATCGATGTATGTTTGGTCAACATTTAAATTCAATTTTTTATCTCTTTCTACGTCCTTTCAAACAAGAAAATTACTTCTTTGCTACATTGCTACAAAATTGAATGGCTTCAAGATAATTGAATGGTTTGGTTTTATGATATAATTGCATAATATAATATAATGATTTGTTTCTTCTTTCTTATTCACATGGATTTAATCCACAGAGCTCCAATTATAATGATACTCTGTCATTTCTAATGGAACTACTTTCAATTCTCTTTACAACTAAATTCACGACAGTTTTATGGTTTTTATTTCAAATCTACTTTCAATTCTCTTTACAAATAAATGCATGATAGTCATATGGTTTTTATTTCAAATTTTATAATAATTATTTAGGTCTATCCATTAATACAATATTGTTACCTTTGCTTCAAACAAGGTCTCTTTATTAACAAACTTAGGAAGCCAATTCACATTGAAAGTAGCATCCATTTCACTCTATTCAACCCCATCTTTTCTCTTACACAGGTACATAATTCATTTTGGGCAGGGTTTGGGCAGGGATAAATAATACTCAAAAGCCCCAACCAAATCTTTATCTTTGAGAAAAAAAAGAAAATTGATTGGAATTTTATTCCTTTAATAGGATACATTACAAAAAAATACCATGAACTATGGGAAAAAATATCCCTAAATGTTTACATGACATAACCATAAAAATAGTTTCAAGCCTTTTCGAATCATAATAAATTCTATCATTGATCCTAGAGACTCATTCTACAGCCCCGTACGATGGCGATGTGTAATTTCATTGACCTTCAATGTGGAGTTGAAACCTGTACTTCATAAAATCAAAAAAATATATATTCAAAAACAATCGGTGACTAAGCCCAAATGGTGCCCATAAGGAGAAGACAAAGGAAAAATCTCCTCACCCCTTGGGAACTAAAATCCTCTCTAAATGGGGATATATGATCAAGAATGGATCATTTTTATAATTTTACATTTACTTTGATACTTTGCGGCTAGAAAAATTAAAGTCATTGGCTTGCAAGTTCCATTTTATTGGAAAATCTAGTTTTGGATATTTGGGGTATAGATTGTTCTAGAGCCGATTTGTGGCCCTAAGGGATCATTTTTGGAGTCAAAGTATTATGAGTATTGTCTAAAATATCTTGACATCATTCTACACTTTAAGGGATTTCTAATGATATCAAGATCACATGAATTAGAGCTCTTATGGAGAATCTATATGTTTAACAAGTTGACATATCTTAATCACCACGGTATCTAGTGAATGTCACATTAGCTTCCATTACTAACAATGCTAAGCTATTCATGTGTGGACTTTCAAAATGGTTCTAGAGGATCAAAATACCTAACATTGATTGGAATCACATGTGAAAACCCTAACTCTAACCTCAGATGTCTATTAGGCTATGTTAAATGTTAGGTTGTTAATAAATGAAGGGGTCTCATTCTCTTTTTAGCACATATTTGTTGCATAGGAGAGAAAATCTTTCAGATTTGGATAATGAATAAAAAGAATGTATAAGATCTCATAATGATCATATTGGCCATGATGTTCATGTCATCTATTAAAATTGTAGCTGAAATAGGTATCTTTGCATAAGCCTTTGTCCATGCCTGCAAAAGATATCTTAAAAATTTACTTATTTTGGAATTTTTTCAATTCTTCATAAGTTCAAACTTAAGACAAGCATGATAAATAATTTAGTTCATTATATTGGCTTTGTAGCTCATATTTCTAAAGTTTATAACTTTGGAAATTAATATTTCCATTTGAAAAAACAAAAGAAAGTGACGAGATCAAATTTTGGTCTTTGATATTTTCTTTTAGGATCTCAAGGAGGAAATAAGGTTATGCAAGAAATTATAATTTGTTGTAATGAATGGGTGAAGAACACATTGAGGATCACATCAAGTGAGAGAGAAAATGGTTGATTTCGGTTTGAATAAAAAAGAGAAGAATGGCTTGAGTTGGACATTGATTTGAGTTGCAAAAAAACATGAACCCTAAATATATAGAAATTAAGTTCAACTTTGAATTTCAAACACTCCTATTTGATTAAATAAGACAGACAACCAAGTTAAACTAACTGACATGATTGACATGTTTCCGTATTCAAATTTTAAAGCTATCAACTAACTTCCCACCACAACTTCTTCCATATTCAAATTTTAAAATTATCAACCAGCTTCCCACCATTTCTCAATTAGAAATTGAACAATAATTTTAAATATATATTAGCATTTAAATATATATTTAATAAACTAAACATATCATCGTAAGTATAACATTCTGCAAATAATAATAATGGGAAAACTATCATCTTTAGGAATGTTTTGCAATTGTTCCATGCATGACAACTCATTTTTAACTATATATTGATTTTCCTAACTATGGAAATTTTCATTAGGAAAACATCTAGTTTGCATTCATGATTATTATGGTTTTAAAACGATAAAAGAAGTTATTAAGATTATGGTTTTAAAATGCTAAGAGAAGTTAATAAGATTATGGTGGTAAAACACAGAGAAATTAATCAAATTATAATCTATGTTGTTAACATTTTGAAGTGAAAAACTAAACGTTGGAGATATATATTTGGACTTCTTGTTAGTGATATTTGTTATTAATTCTAAATAATTGAATAGTTCTGGTTTATAGTATTATTGAGGTTAAGCAATAGCTTTTAAGCTCTAAGGATCTAATGGATCACAAGGTTTTAGATTAATTTATTGTGTTGTTTGTCAAGTTTAAAATTATATGATAGTTATCAATTACCTACACATTGGCTTAGGTTTATTAGATTTAATGGTCCCAAATTAATTTGGATGGAACATACTACTCTAAAATAGTAACAATGTGATACATATTAAATTTAAATCAAACATTAAAAAGTTGAAAGGAAAGTAAATAAAAATAAATATTATTGTACCATGCTATAAGTTTAATCTATAATTGGTGCAATGTCGTATATGTATTATGATTTATTTATTTTTTATTTACTAATAAAGACAAAATTATAATATAACAAATTGAATTGAATTAATTTATTATTTTTATTACTTTTTAATATTTTTGATTTATTAAACATCATATTTTAAACTTAATTAATAAAATCTCTCACTTTCTTATATAAAATAAATCACAATATTTTTTTTCATTAAACTTATAATCATTTTAAACAAAACATAAATATATGAAAATGCATAGCTTGCTAAAATTTTCTCCCTTAACTCATTTACTTTATTAATATAAACAATTATGTTAAATAAAAAGAAAAGTTCAATTAGAAAGAGAAAAAAAACTACTTCTTTTTACACTAATAAAAAGAGAATGATGAGTAAATAGTTTTATTTTTTTTAATAAATAAAAGAGGATAATGGATAAATTAAATACCAAAATTTCGATGGAATAAGATCACCACTATTAGAGTTCATATGGAGAATTTAAATCTTCCTTAAATTGACTTATCTTGTTAACCACCATGGTATCTAGTGGATTTCACAATAGCTTCTATTATTGACAATGTGGAGCTATTTATGTGTGGACTTTCAAAAGGATTTTGGAGGATCCAAATCCTTAACATTGTCTGGAATCAAAATGCAAAAACCATACCCTTAACCCTAGATCTCTATTAGGCTATGTTAAACACTAGGTTGTTAATAAAGGAAAGTGTTCCATTCTTGTTCTATTACCTATTTTCCACATAGGGGAGAAAATAAATGAGTTGGATATTGAAGGAGAATAAAATATAATATCTCATATTGGCCATGATGTTCATGGCATCTCCACAGTGAGTAACCATTTCTTTGTATTTGATTTTGGGATAGAGAAGAAGAGAAAAAATAATAGGCCTTGGGTTTTTCTTATATTGGGATTTCCTAGTATACATCTTGTTTTTTCTTTGGATAATTTGTTTTTCTTGTTACTTTCATCTCAATTCCAACTTATATCAGTCAATTCTTTATTAAATTAGAAATATTAAAGGTCTGCAATCTGATATAAAATAATACATAGTAAATGGTTGTACAACATTGTAATATTTGTTGTGATGAATTGTTCTAGTGGAATACCAAGAGTAGTTACAAATCATATTAATATCAAAACAAATTTCTTTGAGATTTTGGGGGAAGTTGCAAGATCTAGGAATTGGTATAAATCTTGGAAAAGCTAGTCATAGTGAATTAATATAGTAACAACCCCAATGATTAGTACAAAGAAGGATTTTCAAAAATGAAACAACAAATTTATAAATGTCTCAAAACATCAAAATTCTCATGGTGGCTCTAGAGAACAAGTGTGGATTTTTCAAGGCGTTTAGTGGTTCTAACTTAAGAAATTGATTAAAGGAGAAATATGTAATAAGAGCCCCAAAAAAGGAGTTGGATAAGGTTTAGATGGAAAGAGAGAAGTTTGGAGTTTCATCACTTCTTCTCAATATTTATTTAAAGTGGAACAAAAATGGACATGAAACATTACCAAGGTGAGATTGACGGAAGGAAAACATTAAGATTGTTTAAAAATCCAAAGCAAAGTAGTGTAAGTGAATTTAGTTCTTAATCTTCCTGTAACAACCAGGAAAGAATACTGTATGAAAACTTAGAAGGAAAAAAACATTAATAGAGAGGAAAACATCACCATTTGTTTGGCATAAGAATCCAAAAACAATATTTCTTCTGTATTTATGAATTGATTACCTCAAAATAAAGTTCACTTCCTACAATCCAAGAAAATCCTTATCTTTTTCATAATCCAACCCTTTCTAAATATTTTTACAAAACACTTATAAAGTATGTCTTTAACTCAATTTAGACTTCAAAAAAATATATTTACAAAATAATATCTTTCAGAAGATGTAGGTATTTAAAAAATATAATAAAATAATACAAATGTTGGACTAATTCATATGTTATGTTCTCACTTTCAGGAGTGTTGTTGTTGACTGTAGCTACATTTCTTCTTCTTTTGTTTGACTGCTCCCAATCTGTAGGATTTATGTTTGATTTCAATCAAGGAGCTCCAATAGTTTATCCCATCATTCTTAACTAGGAATAGAGAAATTCACCATACCTCGAAATATTTCATCTACTTCTGTGTATGTTTGAAAAGTTGGCTTATTAAGAAACAGATGGTGGACTTCATGTTGAATGTAGAGGTCATATTGTAGGCCTTCCAGGAAAGCTTCTCCAATTATTGTTCCCCTCACTTTAGTGAATTTGGATGTATAAGTAGTTGTATTGCATAGTTGGTCTTGATAGTCCTCTAATGGAATAAATTTTCCATTAGAGGTTTTCAAATATGGAAGCCCTCTCTCCTACACTAAATTAAACTTTTTGTTAAATCTTTTATGTTGTTGTTATAACTCCCTGCATTTGTTTTCTAATTGTATCATAAGGCTCTTCCTTGTCATAACTATCTTTACTTCCATGATTGTGTCTATTCTACATTGAATTTGGAGTTATTCGAGCTCAACCTTAGTGTTGGAGTTCAACATCTTAATAATTTTGTGTCCTTCTACTTGTCTGTGTTCATTTTCAACTTTTGTTTGTTCAACTATTGTTATAACATTCTATACTAGTTCCTCCTGCTGAAATATAATCTAAAATGATTGCCACAACTCTGTAATATTTGCATTGATGTTATGCCATATACTTTGCTTGGTCTCTACTAACATCTAGGTTTTTAAAGACTGATTCTCATACTTTTCAATATATTGAGTCAACTTGAAATTTTTCTACACTTCTACTAAATATTCATTGTCAACCCTGATTTTATTCTCCTCCATTCTGCTCAATGATGCTAACAATATCTCATTTTCTTGGTTAGTTATTGATAAATATCCCAAAGATTTTACTAAATTTTTAGAAAAATCTGCAGTGGATGTTTCTCCCCTTTCTATTAAACTTGTTTTTGTTGTTTCTTGTGTTTTTTTTGTGTTGCTGTAATTATAGCTATGAACATTTCCTTTTCTTTCAGAAGTACCTCCATGTCTGTCTTCATATTATGAATTTGAACTTTTCTTTTAACTATCAACATGAACAAATATTCCTTCTCTATCTCTAGATGAGTGAGTTATTTGGTTTGTGGTTGCTCTGTAGTTGGGAGTTTGAGTTTATTTCTTAGAGCTTGAAGATCTGCATTTTTATTTTTTATCATCTCCTTAACTGCTTTGATGCCACTAGGATCATATCCTAGTTTAATTACCAAATCCTCAAGAGATTTGGTTTTGGTGTCTTTAGTGAAGGATGACATTTGCTCTATGTTTAGTTGTGAATGCATGTTGTTTGAAGAGGCCTGTAGCTTAGAGGCTACCATGGCTAAACTTGTTAATGTTGAGTAGATCATTTCACTGGTGTGTTTATGCAAATCAATCTGGTCGATTGCATGAATATTCTTGGTATCAAAATAAAAGAGTGAGGCTTTATAGTCTTTTGTACCTTTAGGGACTGGAACTGTAGGTTCCAAGAAAGATAATTGGAAATGACCCTTCTCTGTGTAAAGTGCAGACAACAACCTATGCTGAGTAGTAGAAATCGACCTCCAAAATTATGTATATGTTGTAGCCTTCAATGCTTCATTTTTCTTCTTAATCTCCATGTACTTTGTAACTTTAAACGTAGTCCATTGATAATTAATCAATCTTAAACATAATCAAACAAATTAAGGTGATAATTTAATTAGCGTGCCCCTTTGGGGATTTAATTTTTATTCACTTTTTATATATTTTTGTATTCCCCTTCATTTTCTCTAGCAATAGTGCTTGATCAAGCCCTTGTTAACCACGTATATGGATCGATCAAGGGATTACGAAACCCTCGATCGAGCTATTTGAATTTGAAATCTAGGCTCTCGATCGAGTGCTTTAAGCAATAGATCGAGCCTCTTAAGTCCTAAAATCCACAATCTCAGCACCCCTTATGCAAAATTTCATGCAACTCCATTTTGTACTCTAGCGGACTTAGGGCTAAATTTGTCCTTAGGTGGTGGAGTTGAACACATTGGATTAATGAAGGAATCCTCTATCCAATGGAATATGAGTTTGACATTTTCAAATTCATATGATATTTTTCATCTAATTTCTTTTAAAAATAATGCTTGAATTTTTTTGAACTATTTTAAAGAAGTTGAATAAAGAATCAATATCATAAAATATACACAACAATTAAAAAAAAAAATACCACTTTTCTTTTATGAGTCCTATTGAAAAGTGTACTTTTGGTTTCTGAATTTATTTAAATAGTTGAAAAAAAACCTTATGTGAACACATGTTTCTGCAAAATGCAATTGAAATATTACTTCTCCAACTTCGAAAAGTAATAAAAAATATATTTTTCCAATAAAAAAAAAAAATTAATATTAAAAACTTATCTCTCTTTGTGTAGATCATGCTCGTATATATATATTTTTTTAAATTACACATTTTAGACTAAGTTATGCTACATGAACACACAACAAGCCAAAATGTCAAAAATCAACTAAAAAAATCCCACCTCCCTCTGTCTCTCCCCCGCATCACTCTCTCTCTCTCTCGAGCTCTGTCCTACAACTTTGTTGACTATCTCCCTCCCTATCTCATTATCTTCCCCCTTCTCTCGATCTCTCCTTCTTTGTATTTCTATCTCACCCCCAAAGTATATGCGCACATCTTCCGTATATGCGCACATCTTCCGTAAATGCCCAGTTTCCGTATATGCGCACATCTTCCGTATATGCCCAGTTTCCGTATATGCGCACATCTTCCGTATATGCCCAGTTTCCGTATATGCCCACATCTTCCATATATGCCCAGTTTCCGTATATGCGCACATCTTCCGTATATGCCCAGTCTCCGTATATGCACACATCTTCCGTATATGCACACATCTTCCGTATATGCCCAGTTTCTGTATATGCGCACATCTTCCGTATATGCCCAGTTTCCGTATATGCGAACATCTTCCGTATATGCCCAATTTCCGTATATGCGCACATATTCCGTATATGCCCAGGTTCCGTATATGCACACATCTTCCGTATATGCACAGTTTCCGTATATGCGCACATCTTCGGTATATGTGCAGGTTCCGTATATGCACACATCTTCCGTATATACCCAGTTTCCGTATATGCCCAGGTTCCATATATGCACACATCTTCCGTATATGCCCAGTTTCCATATATGCGCACATCTTCCGTATATGCCCAGTTTCCGTATATGCGCACATCTTCCGTATATGCCCAGTTTCCGTATATGCGCACATCTTCCGTATATGCACACATCTTCCGTATATGCCCAGCTTCCGTATATGCGCACATCTTACGTATATGCCCAGTTTCCGTATATGCGCACATCTTCCGTATATGCACAGTTTCCGTATATGCACACATCTTCCGTATATGCGCACATCTTCCGTAAATGCCCAGTTTCCGTATACCCGCACATCTTCCGTATATGCCCAGTTTCCGTATATGCGCACATCTTCCGTATATGCCCAGTTTCCGTATATGCCCACATCTTCCGTATATGCCCAGTTTCCGTATATGAGCACATCTTCCGTATATGCCCATCTTCCGTATACGCGCACATCTTCCGTATACGCCCAGTTTCCGTATATGCGCACATCTTCCGTATATGCCCACATTTTCCGTATATGCCCAGTTTCCGTATATGCGCACATCTTCCGTATATGCCCAGTTTCCGTATATGCGCACATCTTCCGTATATGCACACATCTTTCGTATATGCCCAGTTTCTGTATATGCCCACATTTTCCGTATATGCCCAGTTTCCGTATATGCGCACATCTTCCGTATATGCCCAGTTTCCGTATATGCGCACATCTTCCGTATATGCGCACATCTTCCGTATATGCCCAGTTTCCGTATATGCGCACATCTTCCGTATATGCCCAGTTTCCGTATATGCACACATCTTCCGTATATGCCCAGTTTCCGTATATGCACACATCTTCCGTATATGCACACATCTTCCGTATATGCCCAGTTTCCGTATATGCCCACATCTTCCGTATATGCCCAGTTTCCGTATATGCGCACATCTTCCGGATATGCCCAGTTTCCGTACATGCGCACATCTTCCGTATACGCCCAGTTTCCGTATATGCGCACATCTTCCGTATATGCCCAGTTTCCGTATATGCGCACATCTTCCGTATATGCCCACATTTTCCGTATATGCCCATTTTCCGTATATGAGCACATCTTCCGTATATGCCCAGTTTCCATATATGCGCACATCTTCCGTATATGCACACATCTTTCGTATATGCCCAGTTTCTGTATATGCCCACATTTTCCGTATATGCCCAGTTTCTGTATATGCACACATCTTCCGTATATGCCCAGTTTCCGTATATGCGCACATCTTCCGTATATGCGCACATCTTCCGTATATGCCCAGTTTCCGTATATGCGCACATCTTCCGTATATGCCCAGTTTCCGTATATGCACACATCTTCCGTATATGCCCAGTTTCTGTATATGCACACATCTTCCGTATATGCACACATCTTCCGTATATGCCCAGTTTCCGTATATGCGCACATCTTCCGTATATGCCCAGTTTCCGTATATGCCCACATCTTCCGTATATGCCCAGTTTCCGTATATGCGCACATCTTCCGGATATGCCCAGTTTCCGTACATGCGCACATCTTCCGTATACGCCCAGTTTCCGTATATGCGCACATCTTCCGTATATGCACACATCTTTCGTATATGCCCACATTTTCCGTATATGCCCACTTTCCGTATATGCGCACATCTTCTGTATATGCCCAGTTTCCGTATATGCGCACATCTTCCGTATATGCCCAGTTTCCGTATATGCGCACATCTTCCGTATATGCCCACATTTTCCGTGTATGCCCAGTTTCCGTATATGCCCACATTTTCCGTATATGCACAGTTTCCGTATATGCGCACATCTTCCGTATATGCCCAGTTTCCGTATATGCGCACATCTTCCGTATATGCCCACATTTTCCGTATATGCCCAGTTTCCGTATATGCGCACATCTTCCGTATATGCCCAGTTTCCGTATATGCGCACATCTTCCGTATATGCCCAATTTCCGTATATGCGCACATCTTCCGTATATGTCCAGTTTCCGTATATGCGCACATCTTCCGTATATGCCCAGTTTCCGTATATGCACACATCTTCCGTATATGACTATTTGATGCACTTCAAACGATAGTGAGTTTTGTTAATTGATCTGACCTGTGTACATGCTTAGAGTTAGCATGGTTTGAATTCCAAGGTGACACTATTAAGAACCTTTTAAAAGAAAAAGAAAGAAAATAGAAATGTAGGCTAATTTTAAATGTCATATATGTACCAAAGAGCATAGTTGATATTAACATGAATAAGCACTAACAAAAATATATTTAGTAAAACTTTTACCTAAATTTATTTATTAAAAATATAATATAATTAAACTAATTTAATTAAAACATTTTAAATTTAATACTTATGTATTTTGATTTAAGCTTAGATAGTAGCTCTTGATTTAGAAAAAGATATTGCATATAGTCAGTACTCTTGTTGTGCAGTTTCCGTATATGCGCACATCTTCCGTATATGCACACATCTTCCGTATATGCCCAGTTTCCGTATATGCGCACATCTTCCGTATATGCCCATCTTCCGTATATGCACACATCTTCCGTATATGCCCAGTTTCCGTATATGCGCACATCTTCCGTATATGCCCAGTTTCCGTATATGCACACATCTTCCGTATATGCCCAGTGTCCGTATATGCACACATCTTCCGTATATGCACACATCTTCCGTATATGCCCAGTTTCCGTATATGCGCACATCTTCCGTATATGCTCAGTTTCCGTATATGCACACATCTTCCATATATGCCCAGTTTCTGTATATGCGCACATCTTCCGTATATGCCCAGTTTCCGTATATGTGCACATCTTCCGTATATGCCCAGTTTCCGTATATGCGCACATCTTCCGTATATGCCCAGTTTCCGTATATGCGCACATATTCCGTATATGCACACATCTTCCGTATATGCCCAGTTTCCATATATGCGCACATCTTCTGTATATGCCCAGTTTCCGTATATGTGCACATCTTCCGTATATGCCCAGTTTCCGTATATGCGCACATCTTTCGTATATGCCAAGTTTCCGTATATGCCCACATCTTCCGTATATGCCCAGTTTCTGTATATGCACACATCTTCCGTATATGCCCAGTTTCCGTATATGCGCACATCTTCCGTATATGCCCAGTTTCCGTATATGCACACATCTTCCGTATATGCCCAGTTTCCGTATATGCGCACATCTTCCGTGTATGCTCAGTTTCCGTATACGCACACATCTTCCGTATATGCCCAGTTTTCGTATATGCACACATCTTCCGTATCTGCGCACATCTTCCGTATATGCCCAGTTTCCGTATATGCGCACATCTTCCGTATATGCCCAGTTTCCGTATATGCGCACATCTTCCATATATGCCCAGTTTCCGTATATGCGCACATCTTCCGTATATGCCAAGTTTCCGTATATGCGCACATCTTCCGTATATGCCCAGTTTCCATATATGCGCACATCTTCCGTATATGCCCAGTTTCCGTATATGCACACATCTTCCGTATATGCCCAGTTTCTGTATATGCGCACATCTTCCGTATATGTCCAGTTTCCGTATATGCGCACATCTTCCGTATATGCCCAGTTTCCGTATATGCGCACATCTGCCTTTTGTTGGTTAGCATGTTAACTACCTCGTGGGCTTGAATAATGTTATTTAGGATTTGTCTTCCTTCCACATAACTAGATTGTTCCCCTAAGATTAAAGAAGGAAGAAGAGGTTTGAGTCTGCTAGCCAAAATCTTGGATATAATTTTGTAAACCACATTGCATAAAGCAATGGGTCTGAACTTATCAAGAGTCAGGGCAGAATCCTGCTTGGGGATCAGGGAGATGAAGGAGGTGTTGAGAGCTTTCAGAATAGTCTTGTTTCTTCTGGAATCCTCTACAACATTCAAAATATCCTGTTTGACAACATTCCAGAAGGCCTTAAAAAGTCTACATTGAAACAATCTAGTCCTGAAGCTTGACCATTCTGCATATCTTTGATAACCTCACTGACTTCCTCTTTGGTTACAGGTTTATTCAGGTTAAAATTGTCCTCTCTAGACACCATTTTAGGGATTTTTTTGTAATTTTCTTGATGCATTGCTCACAATCTAGATTAGTTTCCTTAGTGATGCTTCTGAAATGCTGAACCAACACCGCTTCTATATTCTTATGAGAGGTTTGGGGATCCCCATTTTCATTCAAT